>OY757905.1:72211460-72273960 GCA_963585895.1 Sepioteuthis lessoniana | reverse complement strand
ACACACACACACACACACACACACACACACACACACACACACACACATATATATATATATATATACATATCTTAAAGTGAATGCTAATAAATGCAGCAAGAATCTGAATCAGCTGTGACGAGGAAATATGACACCCTAATATATTTGGCCATCAGCGGACGATGGTAGCAAGCAAGAATCAGCGGACGATAGTTGTAAGCAGAATAATAGAAAGAGGGGAGAGACCATCTCTCCTTCACCCCTCTCTATCATTACAGGCTGAGATAGGCATGGGAGGACCTCACTCCCTATTGGCCATGTATGTGTCAGCGGAGAAGCAAACCCTCGACCATATTTGGTACCAAGGAAGAGCCCGCCAAAAAAAAAAAAAAAAAAAAAAACAATAGTGAATTTTCAAAATACGGAAATAAGTTAGTTCATTCATCGCCGAGTGAAGACGCATAGTTCGTTAAAAATGAAGTCATAATTTGAAATACAGAAGAAACCCAAATTCCAAAATAATGCGGCGCAGAGAACCCTAAGAGAAAAGAAAGAACTTATCTTTTGAATGAACTCAGCACTCCGAGGTATGGTAACCTCGTTAAACGAATACCCAAAGAAAAGAGTTGTCCACGAGAAGAGGAACAATTATTAATCCTGGTCTAATCTGAAATAAGACGTATATCCTTCTACCAATGTGTTATGGAAACCCAATAACGAAAGAAAAAGAGAAGAGAATAAACTCCACAAAACTCCAAGTAAGTGCACATACAATTTAAAAGTATTCAACTTTATCCTGCTGCATTCATACTGAAATGATAAACTTGAGATTTGGAGCGAGCTCTGCCATTAAATCCCATTGTCTGCAGGAAAGCGGACCGTGCCTTTGGTTATCGAACTACCTTCTCACCGTCCGTCAGATATTTTATGGAAGACCCGTCCAGGGATAAAGATATTTTATGTGGGCTTAATCAGCGATACGGATATTTTAGTGGAGGCTCCTCCGAGATACAGAAAGACTTCCTCGCTTTTGACTTTTACTTGAATTGTTTATTGTCTTTGTTTCTTTCTTTTATTCAATAAAGGAATATTGTTATTAATCCTGTTAACTCAAACACGGCTGTTCAGAGTCCTTATTTTCTTGTGGAAGAATTGTGTTTATCGAAGACCTTGTATTTGAGGAGGAAAGCTTGCCAGGTAGCTGTGTTGACTTTTAATAATTCACCGAGAACTCGCCCAGTAGCTTTAAAATGTGGTTCCACTTGGGAGTTGGTGATATCTGTGACACTAAATAGCGTTCGGCAGATCAACGTCTGTGCCCGGCTTTAACTAGTGGATTTGGCACCCTGCAAGCTCGCTTGGCACATGGCAGCGTAACACAGCTTACAGTTTTCATTTTCAGTGCCATTAAACTATAAGCCAAACTCTTCACCTCCTCTTATTATCGAAATAAAAGACATGCATATTAGACTCCAGTTAAGGACATTCATTATTTCTAACCGTGAAGTAGAATATTGGCTATCTTCAAAATTTGTACGGGATCTAGATACAAATGTGGAAATTTACCTTTTGGTTCATTGAAAAACATGTCTCCAGATTATTAAATTTGTCCTCAAGTATATTACACCATACGATTATCTTTCATTTACATTTAACATTATTATCTTATCAAATTATGTTGCTGTTATGTTATTATATTATTATGTTATTATTATGTTTAATAATATTATGTTATTCAAGATGAATCCTTCTGCATAGTTTGGAGTGGACTGCAGGCAGCATAGGTCTCCATGTGAACGCAGACAAAACGGAGTACATGTGCTTTAATCATAGTGGTGATTAATTTACACTAAATGTTGGTTCTCGGAAACAAGTTCACCTACCTCGGAAGCGGCATCTCATCTACCGAAAATGACATCAATACGAGACAATCGAAAGCATGGACAGCTATCGATAGGCTATTGGTCATATAAAAGTCATACTTATCCGATAAAATAAAACGCAGTTTATTCCAAGCAGCGGTCGTATCCATACTACTGGATGAATGCAACAATTGGACGCTGAGTAAGCGTATAGAAAAAATGCTCGACGGCAATTGCACCAGGATGCCACGAGTTATATTAAACAAATCTTGGAAACATCGTCCCACAAAACAGCAGCAGTACGGTCACCAACCAACGATCTCGAAGGAAATCGAAATTAGACGAAGAAGACATGCGAGACGCTACCGGAGGAGCAAGGACGAACTCATAAGCGACGTTCTCCTATGGACCCCTTCACACGGACGCGCAAGTATAGGACGACCAGCTTGAATCTATCTATAACAGCTCTGTACGGACACAGGATGTAGCCTGGAAGACCTGCTAGAAGCGATGGTTGCTAGAGACGGATGGCGAGAGAGAGAGAGAGAGAGAGAGAGAGAGTTAGGGAAATCTGTGCGAACAATACGACATGATGATGATGACGATGACAGATTCTCCGTCTTGGTAAACTTTAACTGAACAGATAACCCACTATAAAATATGATCGCAGGAAATATGTTTGGAGAAAAGTGGGTGACTTATATACCATTAAATACCATAATTGCAAGGTAATAGAGTGATATTTGTGATATGAGTCTGCCTCCCACCAGACAGAGTTTGACGCAATGTCTTTTTTCATAGTGGGGATTTAGGGAGGAGTGAGGTCGGGCATAAGCTGAAATTCGTGCACTATTGGACTTATGTTTGTCATCGGCTCACTTTGTGCAATGTGAGCTAGATGAATCTGCATGACTTGGACTCACTCGATACTACTTAAGTCCCGCACGTGTGCCTGTTCATAGCTTAAATTAGATCAGAGTGGTATAATGCTATGTTTTGTTTGTCGATACCCCATCCGGCATGAATACCAGATGGTCCAATTGAAAAACCTGGTACTGTGCCAGGTAAGTAGAGTGGTTTTATTTATTATTGATTTTATTCTTATTCATTTTATAGTAACCTTACTGTTTCGTTTAGGTTTATTTGACGGCATATCATCTCCTCATGGTTTATTTAATGCTGAAATGTAATTCATTTGTAAATATTCTAATATAATCGTAACTATTTATTGGTTTAGTTAATTTAACAGCATGTCGACTCCTTATTGGTTATTTAATTCCGAAATTGGACTTATTTGTAAATGTCTTATTGCAAAGTATATAATAAATATTACATTGCATTTAAAAATACTCTGCTCTTTCTCTGAGATTATTTGTTGGCCGAATGATTTGAGTGTTCGCCAATGGTCCGACGGACCGGGGTTCAATCCCAGGTCGAGTCATATCAAAGACTCAAAAATGGTACTTGATGCCGCTTTACTTTGCACTCAGCACTATCAGGTAAAGATCAAGGGTAAAGTGAAGCAATCCAGGGAATGGAGTAGCGCCCTCCCCTACACCTCGCTGTGGTAGCTATTGAAAAAGGAGCCTTCGGGTCACCCTCGACTAAGGTCGCCAACATTACTTATTTGTTTGCACATTGATACATGATATCAACTATTGTTCCCAAAATAAATAATTTGCATGCAATTAACTCATGGGCACAACATAACTAGACACACTTAATCTGACTATCCATTAGAGGTGGTCTAAAGGAAGTCTCCTTGGTGTAACGGCTAAAGTGCCGGACTATAATCTCGAAGTAAACGAGTTCGAACTCCAGTCGTGCTGTTAAGTCTATATTTAGACTCATACTCTCGGGAAATGATTAGATGCATACATTTCCCCTGGGTATTAGCATAAGATGAAATGCCAGCAGCTTCGTATAGGATTTGAACTCGGGTCGCTGACTCCATTTCCAAGGACGATACCCATTATACCATGAGTTCCTTTATCGTTATAAATTTTCCAAGCAATTCCGGTCAAGTCACTCAGAAAGCATCGGTTCCCGTTAAATAATCGAAGTTAAGCAACAATAAGCTTGTTCAGTATTTAGATGAGTGATGTTGCATTGTGGGTTCCGGCAAGACAGACACGTGGTCACTGGAAAAATACCATTCATCTGGGCGGGCTTAAAAAACAGGGAGACCTAAGGTGGTATTTTCTTTTTGATTCGATCCTAGTATTCCATCAATGGCACGATTTGGCTTACTCCGAAATTCAACAACCTTACTTGACCTCTAACAGACGATCACAAGGTTCACCAGGAGTGGGAATGCTGTTACAACATTACTATTACCATTTTGTTATGGATGTACTCGAAGGCATGTGTGCTTAATAAATAATAACTAATCGTTGTAGCCGAACACGAACTCAGTTCTCCGATTCAGTTGGTCGTTCGGATAGCCTGTATGCCGCCCTGCGCAAGTAAAACTGACGGAAGTATGTTTAAATAACATCTGGTTGAAATAAACGTTTTCTTGTAGTTATATTTTATAATAAAGATTATCTGTTTTTCTTTCTTCTCTCTTTTTCCTATTTTATTTAAACTTCTCTAAAAACACCGACTTTTCTTTATTTTTATTAACATTTTCTTTGATCGCATTTATTATAATATAAATAAAAATATGATAAGTCTAAATAAAGAACCGCAGAGAGTAACGGGAAGGCAAAGACATTCTCTGAACCCAACCTCCTTCTCTAAATAGAGCTTTTATTTTTATTTTTTTATTTTTTCTTTTACCTATCAGTATAAAACTTGTATCAGCACCAAAGGCTCAGATATACATCTGATTTGGCTTATTTTTTTATGGCATATCAAATTCTTAAGGGTTATTCAATGCCAAAATTGGATTCATTTGTAGATGCTTGACTTTAATCATTTGTATATAACTGTTATAAGATATGAAGTATTCCTATGTAATTAGTAAGTAAATAAGTAAAGTTGTCTCCCTTTAGTCGAGGGTGACCCGAAGGCTTCTTTTTCAATAGCTACCACACTGAGGTGTAGCGGAGGGCGCTACTCCTTTCCCTGGTTTGCTCCACTTTACCCTTGATCCTTACCTTATAATGCTGAGTGTTAAGCTTGGTATAATCAAGTACCATTTTTTGAGTCTCTGGTATGACTCGACCTGGGATTGAACCCAGGTTTCCCGGGCCATTGGTAAATACGTACTCAATTATATGATTTCAAGTAACTATTTCTATTTAATAATAATAATTGTTTGTACGGTGTTATATGGTTTCAAGTAACAACAACAACAACTACTACTACTACTACTACTGATAATAATAATCGTCTTCAAGGTTTGAGAATAAACTGCATCTGGTAGTGAAGCGCCAGTTCCAGACACTGGAGAGTGTAAAGTTCCCCTTCATTGCCATTACTTCCAGGTCCACTCTGACTAGGTTTGATAGTGTTAGATTCGCATCTTTAGATCTGTTTAACACTTTTTCGCATTCGATAAGAAAAAAAATCTTTAAGAAAGAACAACACAATAAAGGAAAACATGAACGTGCAATGAACACGATTATCTAATTTCTTGGCATAAAATAACCGAGAAACATTGTAAAACTTTTAAAATCAATCACTCAATCAATGTCCCCTTACATTTTTAATGGCACTTTTATTTGTCTATAAGCAGTTGTTTGCACGTATTTACTTTATTCAATGTGTTCCTCTCCAATACAAATAAATCATAAAAATTATATCAAGTAACTATTTTTTAACAATAATCATTGGTTGCACGCTGTCACATGGTTTCGAGTAACTATTAATATTTATGCTTAGTAAACAAATATAGTTTCAAGCAATACAACTAGCGTGCACAAAGTTATATGGCATCAAGTATTCCTATATAATACCAATAACTTGATAACAGTTCTATGATATCAAATTTGTTTGTTTGTTTGGGTTTATGGCATATCAACCTTTGCAGGTCATTTAATACCAAATTAATTTTTGTACAGATAAACAATTCCATTTCAAACAATTCAGTTAAGCGTAAGTAAGTACGCAGTTTAACTGTTAAAAACATTGCTATTTCAAGCCATTCAGTTTAGTCAAACAGTCATATTACAAACAATTCAGTCTAGCGTAAGTAGAATAACAATGTCAAAAACAGTTCTACTTCAAACTATTCAGTTTAACATAGATAAACAGTTGCATTTCAAACAATTCAGCCCTAGTCGACTGGTCAATATGAAATCAAGGATTCATATCTTATGTCAATAAATTACGCAAAATTATATGGTTACATGCAATTATTTCTATATCATGACAATGTTTGTGCCCACGTTTACATTACTTCAAGTGACTAACGATAATCCTTTGTAAACAATTATTGCGTCATATAACTATACAGTTCAAATTCCAGCAGCGTTCAAGCTTTCACTTTCGAACTAATATCTCTGAGAATTGTATGAACCCAATTATCTCTCCATCTATGGGTTAAATTATGCTATTAATGTTCTTCGTCAAGGATGGTTTTAACATTGAATAACCCACAAATACTGGTATGTTATCAAACATCTTATGTTTGTTTATTTGGGTTTATGGTATATCAACCTTTGTGGGTTATTTAATGCCAAATCCATTTTTATACAAAAAAACAGTTCTATTACAAGCAATTTAGTTTAGCATAAGTGCACAGTTTACTTGTCAAAGATATTTCTATTTCAAGCTATTGAGTTTATTCAAACAGTTCTCATTCAAACAGTTCTCATTCAAACAGTTCAGTTTTGTATAGTTTTTATAAAACTCAGGTAAATGTTAAACAGTTCTATTTTTAAAACATTCAGTGTAGCGTAAGTACAGTTTCAATGACAAAGACAGTTCTACTTCAAACAATTCAGTTTAGCTTTCAGTTCCATTTCAAATAATACAGTTTAGAATAAGTACACAATTTAAATGTCAAAACAGTCCCATGTCAAGCAATTCGGTACACAGTTTAGTTTTATTTGACCCATAGAGAGAAGCGTATCAGGTGCTACCACTCTGAGCCACAGTGGACCTGGGAACGATGGCAATGAAAGAGTATTCCGTATTCCCCAAAGATCCGACATTACTGGAACCTCACCATCAGATTGCTTAGTGTCAAATCCAGGACACTTGTTGTGGGTGGGGGGTTCTTACCCTTCTCCAGAGATGCAGTTGGTGTATTCTACAACCCCAGCCGACTAGCCAATAAACATCGTAACAAGCAAGTTCGAACACCAATCGCACTATTACGTTCTCTTTCGGATTAATACCTCTGGGAAAGATACCATTCATGTTATTCTATAAAGATGGCTTTGGCATTAAATAACCAACGTAGGTTGATATGCCATTAAACAAAGAAACCAAACGTATTCTTAATACAGTTGTATGGTTTTGAATATTACTATCTAATACTAATAATTTTCAAACAGATATTTTTTACCAATAGAAGGGATGTTAAAAGGTGGTACAACCCTTAGTTAGAGTGGTGAGGCTCTTCATACTCCTCTGATCTCCAGAACTAGAGTATCGTCATCAGATGCATTATACTAAGAGTCTCACCACCAGATGTATTAAACCAGGAGTCTCACCATCAGATGTATTGAACCAGGAATTTCATCATCAGATGCATTATACCGAAGTATCACCATCAGATGTTTTTCCTGGTGTCTCACCACTTGATACATAATACCTAGGACATCACTTTTTTGAAGGAGTTTTTGGCATGATGGTTAGAGTGTTCGCCAATGGCCGGGGAGACTTGGGTTCAATCCCAGGTCCAGTCATACCAAAGACTCAAAAAATGGTATTTGCTTAACACTCGGCATATAAGGTAAGGATCAAGGTTAAAGTGGAGTAATCATGGGAAAGGAGTTGCGCCCTCCCCTACACCACGGTGTAGTAGCTATCGAAAAGGGAGCCTTCGTGTCACCCTCGACTACGGTCGCCAACTTTACTTTACTTTACTATTGTCCCGTTGCAGAAGATACCGTAAGCATATTTAAACTCCACCAACGAGGCTGTTATACATCTCAAGCTTTCATCTCTGATTTTTATCAAATCTGATCATAGTTCAGTCGAAATTCTATCTGTGCTGTGCATATGGAACACGGGTCAATGTTTTCCACTAATTTATTTTTCAGATGTCCTGTCGAGTAATTCCCTTTCTTCGTATCTTTAAGCAGAAGGAATTATTCGGCAGTAGTCAACTTCTTTCCAAGCAACATGTGACATTATACTATAATATCATGAGGCCAACAGCTGCTTTTTATAACTGTGAGTTAAATTAAATCAAAGAAAAGCGCGTCCAGGTCATCTGTTGACAGTCAACACTTTAAAAAAGGATTTTATTTTTTAAAGGATTTTCACAATTGAAACTCAAAAATTTTTAAGCATAAATATTTTATATAGCCATTGCTCTGTCTTTCATTTGTCACCGTATCTGTCTTCTTTCGTCGAACCCATCTTTGTTATTGCTGTCGCCTCGTATCGCAACACTGTACCTTCTTTCATGATCTTGTTCATTGTTGTTACTCCACAGAGACCTTTCTTATGTGCACATGTTTTATTTCTTTTAACACGTTCATTTTACCCGCGCGGCCTGTTCCCTTGGAATTGTCTTTGGCAACTAACAAATTATTTAGATTAATTTCCAATCTTCTAGAAACCCTCAGTTACCTGATTGAAATTATCTAATCTTCGTCAGGCTATGAAACTGAGTTGACTCAGTATCGTTCCATCAGTTTAACGGTTTAGAACCTTGTTCAAATGTTTCAAAACATTTCAATAATAGATTTCACCAAGCTATTAGGTAATAAATATTGTGTAGATCATCCAGTCAAACGAATTGCTTGGCAAAGTGGCATATTAGTCGCAAGGTAAGTATATACGTGTGCTTGCAGATTTGTCAGGGAAAATCTCAGGACGTGGAAACAGACATATTAAGGTGAGTCAAAAAGAGAAATAGCATCAGATAGATGAAAAATCCCAGAGAGTCTGAAAAAAAGGACGTCCTGAAAAAACAACTTTGCATCATCAGTTACGAGTAAACACAATCCTCTTGTATTCCATATTTCTAAGAAACTGTACTGTAATGATTAACAGGAATCCTGTGTTTAATGAAACAACTGTTGTCATTGCGCCTCGACGTAGAGTATATACCCAACCCTCCATCACTAGATGGATATAAGAAGTGGTCAATCTTTTTTAAACAGACTTAAACTGGTTTGAATTCAGTATTTTTTTCTCTTGTACCAGTTGCTTTACCAATGATAAAGAGCCCAGTCTTCTCTTCTATATTTACCCAAAGCTAAGGGAAGTTGGATTCATGCCTTTCCGGAGGGCATTAGTGCAATGTGAAATGCATACAGTCTCGACCAGGATTTGAACGCGGCAAGCGGATTGCATTTCTACAACGATAAACGTTATTGAGCGTCTTCTTAGGTACAGTGGCGAAGTGATTTTCAATTTTATCTCGCCGACCGTTACAAATGAGTTCGATCCTCACGGGTTGCTTTTAGATTATTAACATTTTGTCAGACTAACTTATATTCAGTAAATACCTCTGGCCCCTATTCGTGGGGTAATGGTTTTCAATATTGACACTGAAACTGTTACTGATATAGTAATTTACAAAGCTCTTTGCTTCGATGTGGCACAAGGCCGAATGAATTGGGCACCCAATGAGAAACGAACTCACTCGTGTAGGTTTGCTAGTCAAGCTTGCTAACCGTTACACCACCAAAGGTGCCCAACTGTTACTGATATAATGAGTTTGAAACTTATTGGGTGCTCCACAAATGTGGCCTTGTGCCTGAATAATCTAGGCTGAACTGATAGTTGCGCAACTAACATAGTGTGATAGTTAAAAAGTTTATCACGAAAGTTAATTTGCTTGCGGTATAGACAATCCACCTTCCTTGCCTTAGAATAACCGGGGAGTCATAGTGGCGCAATGGCTAACATGCAAGACTGCGACATTGCAGTTAGAGAATTCGAACTCCAGTCGCACTATTACGTTCACTTTTGGATGAATACCAATGGGAAAGGCATGGATTCAATTATCTCACCCGCAATGGTTCAAATAGTACCACTAATGTTCTTCAACAAGCTTTAGATAACCCACGAAGGTTAACATGGCATTAAACTTAGAAACCAAACCAAACCAAACCTAGAATTACCCAATAGAAATTTGAGAAACCCTGTTTAAATTTAAATTCGGATTGTCTTTAATTTGCATATGCATAAACGAATCGTGATAAAATGATGTTAGTCCATGAGGAAAACTTTAATCACAATGACCTGGGTTAAAATTATTAGGCTAGTTATGTCAATTCGAACATACAGACACCCCCACTCGACTTCTGGAGTTTTATGCCGGACTAAATTGAGATTAATAATTAACAAGAAATGGGAAACACTTGCAGAAAAAATGAAATCAAGAAATAATTACCCTAAAATAATAAAACACTTCGCTTCAAAGGATTTATAACGTGGAAACCCTTCAAGTAAATAACGAAAAAAACCGTAAAATTTTTTTTCTTATACTTGCGGGTAAAAGACAATCGTAAAGGGTGTGGGTAAAAAAAATGAGGTTTTATTCAAACTAATAAAACTGCGAGAAAAATTCCGATTATGAACAATTTGTAATTACTAAATGGCTGATAGATTTTAACGGCATGTCAACCCGTCTAGGGTTATTTTATGCCTAAATTGATTGATTGATTGATTTTAGCGGCATGTCAACGCGTCTGTGGATATTTCGTGCCTAGATTGATAAATTGATTGATTTTAGCGGCATGTCAACACGTCTGTGGTTATTTCATGCCTTGATTGATAAATTGATTGATTAGGGAATCACGTTCATTGTACATTCATATTTACATTGTTTGTGTAGTTGTTGCTTTAATTTTTTTTTATACACACGGTCTTATTGAATTCGAATAATTTTTAAACCGATTATTTAACCCGCAGATGCGCCTCGAACAGGTACTACCACATTGGATCAAAGTGGACCTGGAAGTAATAGCAATGAGTATAAACTCCACACTCACCAGTTCTTTAGAATTGGAGCCTTACCATCAGATACAGTTTCGTGTCATATAGAGGAATCCCCCTTTTTTGGGGTGGAACTCTTAACCCTCTACAGTTGATGCAATCACCGTATTCTAAGCCTTGCCGACAGGTCGTGTTGTATACCTTATGGCATAATGAAGAGATGAATGATAGATAAATATGGAGGAAGAATGACCATAGCACTTTTTTAAAATAAAAATATAACTCACACACTTTATTTCTCGAAAGTGATCGTAGCTGGCGTATTTATGACAGAGACAGGAAGTCGGAGGGACACAAAGACAGACTGCTATATTGAACCATAACTTCTTCTCTTGACCATACCACACTGTGTTATATTCATGGCCTTACATATTTGCCTCTTCTGCTTTCCTAGACTGTTGCGTTCTGGTTAGTGAACGCTTGTAAATTTAAATAAAGGACAAACCACAATATGAGAGAAAATAGAGATATATTCTCAGGAAAAAAGTATATACAATAGAGACTATTAGTAGACAAGAACATAGGATTAGTGAATACAGAATAAAGATATCGTCCAACGATAGTATTGGCTTCCGTTATTACGGTAGCAAGTAAGGTGATCTAGTGCGATCTCCAGTCTCCAACGCTCTAATACTATTCCTATAAGAAGCTGCTCTTCACCTTCTAGTCTGCCCTGGTATTAGTAGCTACTGCTATATATGGTAGATGGACTAGTTCATTGTATGGAGAAAGGTGGGTGATACCCAACATAGACCTTTCTAGAGAACTGAAAAAATTATGGAACATGAAGCTGACGGTGATACTAATTGTAGTTAGTACACTTTGAACAATTCCCAAAGGCTTGTTAAAGTGATTGCAAGATTTGAAAATAAGAGGACAAGTTGAGACCATCCAGATTACAGCATTATCAAGATCGGCCAGAATATTGAGAAGAGTACTGGAGACATGAGGAAACATTTTGTCACTCAAACTCTAGTGAGAAACCATCAGCAAACTCTGGTGTGAAAAACCCTCCAAAAAGTAAAATAATACAGTATGTGGAAGCAAAATATGGAATAATTTTAAAAACGTTTTTTGTTTTGATCTGATTTGTCCATTATTGAAAAACAATGTGATAGATGTAAATTTTCATGATTAGCTCTATTATTTAAGCAATTTTTAAAATTGAAATTCAGCCCAATATGAGTGAATAAGAAAAGAAACGACAAAGAATCTATGATTTGCTTTATGCCGAAAACAAGCCAAACTTTCTTTGTCTACCGTATACAAAACAAATAAAAAAAATTTCAGAAAAAAAGCTTTTAAAGGAAAAGTGGGAGTGGAGGATTGAAGGAAAAGCAAAAAGAAGGCTTTTTAGCTGTTCTCGTTACGGCGATTAAGAAGAACCCCAGAACGTCAATAAGAAAGCACGCTAATGAATTGAAAGTCCACAAGAAAACTGAGAGGACAGCAATTAAACAAGATTTAAGCCCAGAGCTTACCCCCTCCGATTACCCTATATGGGGCGTTTTAGAAAACAAAGTAAATGCAACATCCTATGTAAATATTGGTTCGCTTAAGACTGCTATAGAAGAGGAATGGAATAAATTATCTGAAGAATTTATCTTGTAGGCGTGCAAATCGTTTTAAAGGCGTGTTGATACAAAAATTGAAAAAAAAAAAAAAAAAATGGAGGCCATATTAAGTAAATTTACTGTTTCGTGTCCATCTTATTTTGTTGTTTTTTTTTTTAAATTAAAGTTAATCTTTTTTTAATATAAGAGCTGTTTTTTTATTGTACTTAAATATTTATAATTTTGCACCCTTTAATAGCTTCAATGTATCCAGTATAATACAAATAATTCGCAAACCCGTCTAGGAGAAGGAAATTACGTTGTTTCAAGCAAATAACAATATACAAATAATTTGCACAAAGTTTTACGATTCCTTGGTTGGTTTCTTTGTTTAATGGCATATCAACCTTTTGTAGGTTATTTAAAAGGCATCCTTCTAGAAGAACAGTAGTGGTACTATTTAACCCATAGTTGGGAGGATAAGGGGGTTCATACCTTTCCCAAGAGTATTTGTCCGAAAGTGAACATAATATCACGACTGGAATTCGAACTCGCTTACTACGAGTCCGCACTCTATCGCTCTAACCACGAGGATATCCCCTAGTGGTTTTATCTAATATTACAGATTTATGCACAATTTTATGGATTCAAGCAACTGTTTCTATTTAGTAATAATCATTTTTTCTAAATACAGTTATATGGTTTCAAATAACTAAAAATAATCCTTAATAAACAATCTCTTTTCTTCTTATTGTGACCCAAGCTATATTCTCAAGAAAAATGCCGGAAATTAGGTAGTTGAACTATATCAATATATAGATTGATTCTTATACTTATAAAAGAAACACGCGTGTGTTATTTAATGCATTATACAACGTAAAACTTAAAATACAAAATCTGTTGGTATCCAGATTAATTACTAAAAGGAGAATTTTATTTCTAGAATATGTGATCAATGCCAACTGTTTAGAAAGTGCTCAACACCCCATCGGTATTGATATCGAAGAAAAATGTCCGCCTGTTTATTCATTTTGTCGGTCAATTTGCAAATCGTACAATCCAATGATGATCAAAGAATGTCAACAAATATGTCTGCATATCGGACACATCCGTTCCATGTTTATACACAAAATAAATCGTTCGTTTTGTAAGCCTCTTTCAAAAATCCACCAACGCATTTCCGGTCTAATGTGTACATTTTGCGGCGCCAATGTTTTTAATAACGCAGACGCTGACAAGGAAAGAAAATAGCGCATAAGATGTAGGGAAAATTAACTCGGGGAAAAGAAGACATTGTTCAATAATTCTTCTCGAAATGTAGAAATCTATTGTATTTATTCTATATTTTTGTGTCCCTGTGTAACGTTGATTGATTCAAATACTGCAGAAACGGTATTTTCGTTAGTTAATTTATTAAAAAAATCTTTTTTAGAAACATATCAAAATATTTTCATATAAATCATTGAATCATTGAATCATTCTTATTTAGTTTGTTTTACTATTTGGTGAAAAATATATTTGAACATATGCAGGTAGTTGATAATATTTTTGGACACCGAAAAGATGTACAAGATCGTAGCCATTGCAGTGATAGACTAGCAGTACAGAAGTAACCGCTGTATTGGTCTGACTTAGTATCCTCTGTAGAGTGTGCAGGGGGTGTCCACAGTATAAGACTAAACTGCGTATGATGGCGAGGCATTAGTTCGGAATATTTTCAGAGTGTGGACAATCCCTTCAATGCCATGACTCCCAGGTCCACTCTGACCCGTATTAGTAGTACCTATCTATTTGGTTTGGTTTTATTGCACTCAACCCTTGCAGGTTATTTAATACGAAATCCATTTTTATACATATAAACAGTTATATTTCAAACAATTCAGTTTAGTATTAGTAGGGCCCATCTATGGGTCAAATAGATCTGTTCAAAATTCTTTAGGACCATGAGCAAAAAACTCTTCATAATCAACTGGGCAGTAGGTATCTGTTTATAGATTGAGCAAAGTTCTATTTCCTGGTGTTTTGTTTTTGACTTTGCTTATTTCTCTCAAAATGTAAGCGACAATATTCTTCAGAGATGACAAACATTCAAGAATTTTCAAGATTTTTGATAGCGGATTCTCTGTCATAAGCAAACGTTCTGCGTGTGTACGATACTGTCAGCCTTCGATAATGAATGTATTTCTAATCATCTATGTAGTGAAAAAGGGTTAATTGGAAGGAAATAATTTGTTTGTTTCTGAAGAAGCAGTTGTTAGCCTCGGCATCTGAAAGATCGCCATAGACCAGGGGCCTAAAGCATGCAGCTACTTTTCTAAGGCACGCGGTAAAACAATTTTTGTGACAAATATTTTGTTACTCTTAGTTATTTGTCCGTCGCCCCAGGTCACGTTTCTCCCCAAATGAAGGGTAGAATGTACTTTAATATTTCAGTCACTCTCACTTAAAGATGAAAAGCTGAAAAGTAGAAATAATCGAATATTACGCACATTGAAAACATTCTTAATAAAAATGTTTGTGAAATCTGCAACGGCTTATTTCAAGACCTATAGTGGTGGTGCTTTGGTTTTATTGCACTCAACCCTTGTAGGTTATTTAATACGAAATCCATTTTTATACATATAAACAGTTATATTTCAAACAATTCAGTTTAGTATTAGTATAGTTTTTTGTTTACACTCAGTTAAACGTCAAAATAGTTCAATTTCCAACAATTCAGTTTAGCATACAAAAACAGTTCCATTTCAAACAATTCAGTTTAGTATAAGTACGCAGTTTAAATGTCAAAACAGTTCTATTTCAAACAATTCGGTTTAACATAAGTACGCAGTTTAAATATCAAAACTGTCCCATCTCAACCAACACAGTTTAGTTCTATTTGACCCATAGATAGGACCCAATCAGGTGCTACCACTCCGGGCCATAGTGGACCTGGAAGTGATAGCAATGAAAGGGGACTCCGCATTCCCCAAAGCCCCCGCATTACTGGAGCCTCACCATCAGATTATCTAGTGTCATATCCAGGAAACTCGTGGGTGGGATCTTACTCCTCAGCAGAGAAGCAGTCGGCGTATTGGGTGATTAAGATTATTGAAAAATAAATCACACAATTGAATATCGGGAATTCTTTTTGTTTCATAACTCGAATTGATTACTTATTTTGGCTTGCAGATGAAAGACAACTAACAACTAACAACGAAACATGAGGAAATTTGTTGTGTTTCA
Organism: Sepioteuthis lessoniana; assembly: GCA_963585895.1. Classification (NCBI taxonomy): domain Eukaryota; kingdom Metazoa; phylum Mollusca; class Cephalopoda; order Myopsida; family Loliginidae; genus Sepioteuthis; species Sepioteuthis lessoniana. The sequence goes on along the minus strand of OY757905.1, from coordinate 72,258,269 downwards.
TAATTAAGAAGAAATATATATTTTTCAGTTTATATTGGCTGAGGAAAGGTGTAGCAGAGATCCCAGATAGCACACTCAAATAAAATATATTTGTTAAAAACTTTGAATTTTGGTTTGGTTTTCTCTATTTTGATAATAATTATCGTACAATTTATTACAATTTACCCATGAATTATAATGGCAAAAACGGAATTTATCAAAAGTAAAAACGGATAAAGGGAATTTACTAAAAGAAAAATGGAATAAAAGAAAAGTTGAAATTTGTACCTCTACATTTTGTACTAATTCACATATCCCATTTTATATCATATGCGTACTTATTTTGATAAAAAAATGGCAGCCTATCAGTTGTACTGAAGATTAGCTTGAAAATGGTGGAAATCACACCCCCCACTTATCTTACTTTTGGCCCGTTGTGCCTCTCCCCTAGGACGTAATAGCCCTTTTGAATCCTTGAGTTTGAGACCCCTGACATAGATACTGAAATTAATGCTGGAAGGAATATGTTTAAAAAAAGACTATGAGCAAGAAGAAGAAGAAGAAGAAGAAGAAGAAGAAGAAGAAGAATTGATCAGTTAAAAAGAAGATAGAAAGAATGATGAAGAGAAAGACAGCAAAGAAAGTGCAGACAGTAGACATCCTTGTTCGAAGTGGGCAAAGATTAAATTATACAAAAACTAAGAAGGAAATTACCATAACAAAGAAACGCAATAAGGTAAGACTAAAGAGTCTTAAAAGATGTTAAAAGAAAATAAGTTGCTACTGATGAGACACGTTTCAATTTTGATGGAACTGGAATCCTTGCTATGAAGAATATTAGTTTAGCTTATAAATAACCTAAAACAGATTTAATGATATTCCGCTCTCGGAAAATAAAAATGAAAATGAGATAAAGATTTTAATGACAGTTATATATACGTCTTAACCAGAAGTCATACTGAATTAAAAGCTTAATGGTAGATGCGCTCATATATAATTAATTACAACACACACACACACACACACACACACACACACACACACACACACACACACACACACACAAAGATATACGAAAATATGAAAAAACAAAATGTTCAGATGATGTATTTGTCTATATGTCATAATATGACAGCGTTTAATGTTTCGTTTTTTTTTTTTTTTTGTTAAAACCATCTTTAGGGTAATGTTAAAATGATATAATAGTTATTTTCAACAATTATTTTCAAATGAAAAAAAGAAAACGAAAAATGAGAAAATTTTTCGTGTTCTCTGATCGTTAACAGCGTTCTGTTTAAACATTTAGTGATGTAATGTTCGAAATTAAAAAACAACCCCCTCCAAGAAAAAAAAACCTAACTTATTTTCTATGAATAAAAAGAAAATTAAAACTAAGGCACTAAATTTGGAAAAATAACACAAAAGTGTAGAGAGAGTGTTGGAGTTTTGAGTGGATTTGATTGATTTAACGGCAAGTCAACCCTTGTTGGTTTATTTAATGCCTCAGTGTTTTTTTGCAAGCAGTTGTGTTATTCTTAGCAACTGACAATGACCATTTGAAAACAATCGTTCGAGACTATTCTTAATACCAATAAATTGTATCGATAAGAGAACTTGCATTTTTCGTTTCATTCTTTCATTCTAAAATAATTTTCGGATGAAACTTTGCAACATCCCATTCTAACATCACTCTAAAGATAGTCTTACAAAAATCCGAAACATTAAACAATGGCATATTATATAAATAAATTCATCTTCTGAATAAATATATATATAATTGTCAGTAAGACTTTTAAAAATCTTTTTCTCTTTGATTTTTACATTATTCGTCTTTATGTAAATTTGGATCGGACTGTAGTATATTATGCACCATAACTAGAATGATAGTGTTGTAACTGTACACTTTGACGAGGATTTTATTTGTCTCTGCTTCCCACCAGACAAGACTTGACACAAGGTCAATGACCCGAAGGTCGATTATAGTGGGGATTTAGGGAAGGAGAAGGTCGTGCACGAGCCGAGGCTCGAGCCCTGCTGGTTTATGCTGGTCATCGGCCCACTTAGTGCAATGTGGTCCTGATGAGCCTTGCTGTATTTGGACCCAAATCTGGGTCCAGGCACGTATGCCTGATTATAGTTTAAACTGGACAGCAAGGTCCAGTGCTATACAAGGGGGACAAAGGTGTCAATGTTGCAGCTCGTCCACCCGAAGGTGGCCCAGCCGAAGTCGAGGTCCTTTTGCCGTCGGGTCTGCCATTGATTTCGATATCCCATCCGGCACGAATGCCAGACGGCCCAGCAAAAGCCAGAAAGTATATACTCTTTGCCGTGGATCAGATTGTATTCAATGTACCCATTAAAGACTAAGTAAATATGACGAAGAAAAAATTTTTAATTTTAATTTTAAAATGAAGATAATCGTATAAATATTCATTCATATTTTGTATTTATTTTTGATAAAGGAATTAAATTTTATACATTTATAACCGTTTTATAACTGTTTTCCTCTGTATATTTTATATACTATGGTTTTTGAAATACCTGTGGGATTTCCATTCGTACGTATACAACACAGTCATCTTACTTATAACTTCCGGTGAGTGACACTTTGATACTACGTAGAGAGTCTATATAAGTAAGTAAATTGGCGACTGTAGTCGACGGTGACCCGAAGGTTCCCTTTTCAATTGCTACAACACCAATGGGTAGGTAAGGGCGCAACTCCTTTCCTTAGATTGCTCCACTTTACCCTTGATACGTGCCTTATAATGCTGTGTATTAAGCAAGGAGATATTAAGTACCATTTTTTAGTATTTGGTATGACGATCTGGGACTGAACCCTTGTCTCCCGGGCTATTGGTGAACACTCTACCCAATGGGCAAACTAGAATTTAATTTTAGGCAGATCTAGCATTTCCATCATTATTTGTAAAGTTGGCAAAGAACTGAAGAATTGAAATCATTCAGAAAAGAAAAATCCGATAGAACACTGAGGAGAGTGCTGGAGGTTTGATTGGATGGCTGATTTTATGGGATGTCAACCCTTGTTGCTTGATTAAGGCTGAAGACTTTCTTTTTTGTCAGCAGTTATGTCATTTTAAGTAATTAACAGTGATAATTTGTGAATAACTCTTAGAAACTATTCTTAATACTAATAATTTGTACACAATTATATGGTTTCAAGTGTTCCTATCTCATACAAATAACTTGTACATAATTGTATGGTTAAAAGTATTCCTATTTAATGATGATAATCATTTGCAAGGATTTATAGTTTTAAGTAACCATACTTATTGAATTGTTTATTCAATAAGTATGGTTACTTAAAGCTATAAACAAAACAAAAAAAAATAAATAAAAGAAAACCTGCAGAATAGTAGACTTTGCCGTCCTAGCAGACCACAAAGTAAAATTTAAAAAAGACGAAAAGAGAGATAAGTACATAGACCATACTAAAGAACTAAAAAAAGAAACAAACTATGGAACATGAAGGTGACGGTGATACCGATTGTAATTGGTGCACTCGGAACAATCCTCAAAGAATTGATAAAGGAATTGGAAGACATTGAAATAAGATTATTAAGGTTTGCTAGATAACTGAGAAGAGTTCTGGAGACTTGAGGAGACTTGCTGTCCCTCAAACTCCAAGGGCAAAACCATTAGCTAACGATGGTGTGAAAAACTCACAAAGAAATAATGATAATAATAACAACGATAAAAGCGAGAACTTTTCGGGATTGTGGACTTTGCTTTCCCGGCTGACCTCAGAGTAAAATTGAAAGAATGCGAAAAGAGGGATAAGTGCCTCGACCTTGCTCGAGGATTTAAAAAACTGTAGAACATGAAAGTGATGATTATAACAATTCTAATTGGTGCTCTTGGTACAGTCATCAAAGGATTGATACAAGGACTGGAGGGCATGGAAATAACGGGATGGGTGGAGACTGTCCAAATTACGGCATTGTTGAAATCGGCCATAATACTGAGAAAAGACCTGGAGACTTGAAGAGACTTGCTGTCACTCAAACTCCCGTGAAAGACTATCAGCTAACATTGATATGAAAAGCTTTCAAGGAGTAAAATACATAATGATAATACTCAAAGACTTGAGGACTTGGAAATAATGGACGGGTGGAGATTGTCCAAACTACAGCATTGTTGAGATCGGCTAGAATATTGAGAAGAATCCTGGAGACTTGAGAAGACTTGCTGTCGCTCAAACTCCAGTGAAAAACCATCAGCTAACGTTGAAGTGAAAAACTCTCAAGGTGTAAAATAATACAAAAAAATGCTATAAGAAGTGATTATGTCTAAGCAAAATTGATAATACGCGGAAGAATAGCAAGAATAGGAAATATAACGAGAGAGAGAGAGAGAGAGAGAGAGAGAGAGAGAGAGAGAGAGAGAGAGAGAGAGATATGAAACAGTTAATCAACCAATAAGTAAATGTAGCAAACTGACACAAAAGAAATACAAGAGTCAACTCGACTGGGTGGGAATGGTGATTTATTGGAAATTGACTACGAGACTCGAATTATGACATGCAGACAAGTAATATATGTACAAACCAGAATCTGTCCAAGAAAATGAGATGCACAAAATTCTCTGGTTCTTTAAGATACAAACAGATATTCAAACTCCAATCTGAATACTTGGAACCATGTAATTGCGACCCAACTGAATAGCTTAAAATAGAAATGTTTTTGACATTTAGATTGCGTACTTATGCTAAACTCAATTGTTCGAAATAGGACTGTTTATATGTATAAAAATGGATTTGGCAATAAATAACCTTCAATGGTTGATATGCCATAAAACCAAACCAAATCAAACCAATCAAATAAATTTAAACTCTAGATTAGCTCTTTAGATATTCGCTAATTCAATGAAATCCTTTTTTTATTGATATAAACCACTTTTCTCCATCATTTTGTATGAGCAAGGAGACTTTTCGCACTGTTTGAATATTATTCACCATGGCGTTAAGGCTGGGAGACAGAAGTTTTTAAGAAGGAAATAGGAGAAAAGAGAGAAAAATGGATGCCGGGAAAGGGAATCGGAATTGTAAATTGTGACAGATTTAATCGTCACCATATTACATATGTTTCTGATTGCGAGATATTCACACTCTTTTTTGTGTTTCTCCTTTCGTTTCGTCTGACGGCTGTACAGTCGCAATGTAGCCCGTTGCAATCGAAGTAGAAAGATGCAGTCAACCCTGCAAGATTTATGCGTCTGCGCAGAAAATATCCGCACTTTGACGCATGCACGCATTATGATATTTGAAGCTAGGCTAAAGCACATATGATTACAGTCAGAAATGGTTCCGACAAAAAATGGCGGTACGAATGTATATATATATATATATATATATATATATATATATATATATATTTGTATGTGTGTATGGGTATGTGTATATATGCATACATACATATGCAAAAAGAAAATAACAAAAAACTCTATCCTTTCTTTTCCCTACTTAATAATAATATGAGGATCAATTATTTCAAAGCGAAAATTGATAAAACGCAACAGAATAGCAAGAGTAAATTAAGTTGAGACACAGATGAAACGGTTAATTAATAATATGTATTTAATGTATAAAATGAGTACAAGACTATGCACGACTGGGTGGGAAAGGTGACCGTTTGGGAAGTGTGCAAGAATGTAAAATTTGATCATACTACTAAATGGTATATGCATAAACCAGAATCCATCTAAGAGAATAAGACACATAAAATTGTCTGGGATTTAAAGATACAAACGAATCATTTAATCCCGTCCAAAAGACCGGATTTGAAATTGATTAACTAGAAAAATTATCTTCGCATCTAATCGGTTTTAACATTAAGGCGGACCACTGAGAGAAAATAAACGAAAGCAAAAAAGATAGTAAAATACTTGGATCTTGCTAGAGAGCTGAAAAAAGCAGTGGAGCATGAAGGTGACGGTAGTAGCAAATGTAATTGTTGCGCTCGGAACAGTTACCAAAGGCTTAAAAAAAAAAAGAAGACTGGAGGAACAGGAAATCAGAGGAAGACCACAGATTTGTTAAGATCGGTTAGAATATTCGAAAGAATCCTAGAGACCTTGAGAAGTCTTGCAATCATTCTGATAAAGATAACCAATTAAAACTTGTGTAAAAAAATAACTCGCAAGGAATGATACAATAATTACAATCCACGCTTAAAATTCATTATGTATCCACACACACACACACACACACACATATATATACACACGCACTCACTCTTCTATTTACCCAATCATTTCGCCACGAACTAGACTGGTTGTTAAAGAACTGTCTACTCAACTATTTACCCATGTCTGGGGGAGAAGACATCGATTCATATTTTTTCTTAGGGCGTTATTGCAAAGTGAAACGCAAGTAGCTTCGTTCAGTATCCAAACTCTGGTCGTCCTATCCATTTCCTTCGACTATGAATGTTTTTCTATGAGCCACCACATACACACACACACACACACACACATATGTGTGTGTATGTATGTGTGTGTGTGTGTGTGTATTGGAGGAGTACATAACGTTTTTCTATCTCACCAGAAAAGTTCAATAAATAGAGGCGGGTTAATTTCTATGAGTACAGATACTGCTCTTTGACCAAAACCAGAAATGCCGACTAATATGTGGATATAATGTTGGTGGTCTTATAAGGTATTGAGACTTAGTAATTTTTTTATTATCAAGTGAATCCTAAATCGACTTAATTTCGATTACAATTGTTCCATTGAGAAACCAAACACCGACGAAGGCGTTGTTTCCATTCAAGGAAACAGTGCCGGAAGTTTTCAACTGGCACTACTTTTGGTTAGATTGTCACGACCTGTAGCAGTTCTTAAATGGCAACCACGAAACAAGGTTTTGATTTTAGTGGACATAATAGAATCAAGATGACGCAGAAATATCTTTTTTGATCGAATTTCGTTCACAGAGAGAATGTTTAGAAAGTAATGCAACTGATTTTTAAAATCGTTTTTCAGCTTGGCAATTCTGATGGAAAAATCATATGTTCAATGTTAATTTATCACCAATCATTCTCACTGTCGCACATCGATCAGATCTAATAAGAATTCTCATTTGCTCGTTTCGTGAAATAACCACAGGTCAGTCAGAATGAGGTTCATCTTTTACAGTCTCTCAGTCATATGAAAGTGAGTTGTTAAAAACCCTCCCGGCATACAACTTGATTTCCATAAGCCTGTATTATATTGTTAAATATTTCTATTCTGTTGTCCCGGAGTTTGGCACTGTATAAGATATCGTGTTTCATTTTTGTGATACACGGAACCAAACACACCTGTAATGATTCAAAATTATCTAGGGGATTTTGAGGGGTTAACATGAACTAGATATATCATGTATATTAAAAAACAACATTGACAGGCTGATTTTCAATACGAGTTACCAAACGGAAAAGAGACAACAGTCTCATTCCCTTTTCGACAGATCTCGAAATCCTGTTATTACTTAGGTGAAATATCTCTATAATTCATTATGATATTGCATGATGTAAACTTAGCATGATATATCTGTATAAGATATAAGTTAAAATGTTGGCGACCGTAGTCGAGGGTAACCCGAAGGCTCCCTTTTCGATAGCTACTACACCGAGGTGCAGGGGAGGGCACTACTCCTTTCCCTGGATTGCTCCACTTTACCCCTGATATGTAACTTATAATGCTGAGTGTTAAGCAAGATAGCATTAAGTACTATTTTTTGAGTCTTTGGTATGACTCGACCTGGGATTGAACCCAGATCTCCCGGGTATTTAATGGCATATCAACCTTCGGGGGGTTATTTAATGTTAAATCCATCCTTGTAGAAGAACTGTACTATTTAAACCATTGGTTGGGGAATAAGGGGTTCACACCTTTTTAAGGATATTATTCAGAAAGTGATCGGAATAGCGTGAGTGGAGTACGAACTCACTACGATATCGTGGCTGAACATATTAGCCACTACGATACAGTAATTTACGAAGCTCTTTGCTTCGATGTGGCACAAGGCCGAGTAAATGGGGCACCCAATGAGACTCGAACTCACTCGTGTAGGTTTGCCAGTACTAGCTTGCTAACCGTTACACCACCAGAGGTGCCCTAGCCACTACAATACAGAGACCACCCAATAATAGTATGATATGATGTCTGTATAAGATATAGTATGATTTGCTATAATATCCGTATAAGATATAATTCAGTATGATATTAGTATAAGATACAATATAGTATGATACAATAATTTTTCATACAAGCGTTAGCTGATGTTCTTTCACTGGAGTTTGAGTGACAGCAAGTCTCCTCAAGTCTCCAGGATTCCTCTCAGTATTCTTGCCGATCTTAATAATGCTGTTGTATGGATGGTCTTCACTTGTCCGCTGATTTCTAAGTCTTCCAGTCCTTTTACTAATTCTTTGGGGATTGTTCTGAACGCACCAATTACAATTGATGTCACCGTCACTTTCATGTTCCATGAGTTTTTTTTTTAGTTCTCTTGCAAGGTTCAGGTATTTGTCTCTCTTTTATTTTTGTTTTAATTTTACTCTGTGGTTCTTCAGGACGGCAAAGTCCACACTATGGTAGGTTCACCTTTTTTGGTAGACTATCACTAGGTCTGGTCGTCTAGCCGAGATTAGGTAGTCTATTTGTATCTCAAATTATTATTATTATTATTATTATTATTATTATTATATGCTTCTTCTTGTTTCATAGTTGAGAAAGCACTCAAGTTAACGACCACGTGTATAAAGGCTTCTTCGCGATTAATTTAGTTTTTATGTGTGCCTCATATCAGCTGACTTTGCCCAGGTCACTCGGTACACTTCATCGTTTGGCTTAAAAACCTACTTTATCAGAAGGAGGGTTATATTATGAAATACCTGACTACTTTGATGTGTAAGTGTGTGTATATGTGAGAATAAGTAAGAGAGAGAGAGAGAGAGAGAGAGAGAGAGAGAGAGAGAGAACGAACTTGTGTACTTGCTTGTGTGGGTGTGTTTAAATGCAGCTGCAGAAAATATTTGTGTACCGCTGCGTGAGAGTATGCCCATTCATGCGTTTAAAAATGTTTATGTGGGTGGGTAGATACTTTACTGAGTCAATCTTATGTTGGACACCCTATTGGGGCACTTGTTTGAGATCGAACTCACTGCCAAACGCAATATTGTCAACTAGTCAAATTCGACTCATATGTTCATAATATTTATACATAGATCCATGAAAAAATCATCGCAGACACAACACAAAAGAATGGGTGCTAGAATGAAACCTGCGCCTGTATAAGTACAAAATACCGTTTACCTGAACGCAGTGTTGTCGTAGGACTAATGAGTAAAGTTGGCGACCGTAGTCGAGGGTGACCCGAATGCTCCCTTTTCGACAGCTTCTACATCTAGGTGTAGGGGAGGGCGCAACTCCTTTCCCAGGATTAACCCACTTCACCCTTGATCCGTACCTTATAATGCTGAGTGTTAAGCAAAGAGATATCGAGTACCATTTTTTGAGTTTATAGTATGACTCGACCTGGGATTGAACCCAGGTCTCCCGGGACATTGGCAAACGTTATTACTGTACATAAATTCTGCTCTCTTAACTTTAGGCTTGAATTCTTTACGAAATCACCAGAAGAGAGTTAGGGTTAGCCTTAAAGACACACGATATAAATGGATTGTTAACATCTGTCAAGGATGAAAGGATTGTAACAGATATTTACAACTAATTCCAGGGGAAGTATTTTTATTTTATATTTTTCTTAAGAAAAATAGAAAATAGAAATACTTGCAATAAACATGCAACGATAAGTCTGACAAACTTATGATCTTAACCCTGTCGGCGCAGCCTAGAATAAGCTGATAATATCCTCTGAAGAAGGGTAAGACCTACCTCCCTCCCTCCCCAAAAGTGTGATATCCTGTGTATGGCATTAAATTGCAGTTGGTGAGGCTCCAGTTCTGGAGATCTGAGGCGTGTGGAGTACCACTTCATTGACATCACTCTCAGGTCTACTCCGACCTGGAGTGGAAGTACTTGCTAAGTCTAGTTGACCGAGGCTGTAAAATACTTCGTGCATCTCTGCAGAGGAGTAAGACCCTCATCTCTTCACGAGTGTCTTGTATATGACACAAACTCATCTGATAGTTTGGCTCCAGTCATGGAGCTTTGGAGCGTGTAGAGTACCACTTCATTGCCATAACTCCCAGGTTCACTGACCCGTAGACGAAGTGCTTGCAAGGGTCTCATCTATGGGCCAAAGAGATCTATTTAAAAAGCATCCATATTTGATTAGACAGTGCGGAAAAACAAAACAAAACAAAAACAAAAAAAAACAACCCCCCCCCCAAAAAAAAAACTAAAAATCTCACCAGAAACGAACACACAAAAAATATAGATATGAACGTATAATGAATGCAGTTGCCTAAACTATAGGCATAAAATAACTCCAATCGGGTTGTCACACCGTTAAAATTAATCTGTTGACACCAGTATCGTCAGAACAAAATCGACATTTTATGGTTTGCAACTTCTGTTTTTTTCCTTAGGGATTACTTCTTTTTTTATGGATGCTTATGGGTGCTTGGCAGCAGAGGTTTAGAATTGTTCTTCTCCGAGACTGGTGGAAAACTTTGTACCCTAAGTGTATTGATATATTTTGTTGCCTTGGAGTATCAGCCTTGAGTGTTACAAACATTTTAATTTTTTAAACAGAAACACATCTGTGCATAATTAACGATAAAACTATTTATTACTGGGTTATTTATGAAAACTAATGAATCGTAAATAACTTATAATCATTTTCAGTACAGTCCAATAGAATACACCGATTGCATCACTGCAAAGGGGTAAAACCTCTACACTGGATATGACACAAACTATCTAGAGCTTTGGCGAATGTGGAGTACCTCTTCGTTGCCATTGCTCCCAAGTTCACTCTAAACAAAAGTGGTAGCACCGGATAGGGTTCCATTTAAGGGTCAAATAGAACTGCTTAACTGTGGAAAATCATACACAGTGAAACACATATTGATAGAATGCAAAAACTTTTCCCAAACTCAAAGAACTTTTCATAATGTTACAAACAAGACCTATTCGAATCAACAGATTCTTCTAAAATAATCAACTATCTATCAAAAGTATACATTCGTGGACCTCCCCTATAAAAGGAAAGCTCATTTTATTAACGGACAAGCTCTGGCTTGTTTAAAATGATAGTTACAATCAACTTACATATAAATCATATATACTTAATTTACGCATTGACAGGGTTTGGCGTTAAATAACCAACAAAGTTTGATATGCGATAAAACCAAATATATTCTTGCCCAGTCGGCTGGGGCAGTAGAATATACAGACTGCATCTCTGCAGAGGGGTAAGAACCCCCTAACGAGTGTCCTGGATATGACACTAAACAATCTGATGGTGAGGTTCCAGCATTGCTGGAGCGTTGGGTAATCCGGAGTACCCCTTCATTACCATCGCTCCCAGGTCCTCTCTGGCCTGGAGTGGTAGCACCTGATAGAGACCTATCTATAGGTTAAATAGAACTAACAGCATACTTATGCTAAACTGAATTGTTTGAGTAAACTGAATAGCTTGAAACAGAAATGTTTTTGACAATTAAACTATACTTACATTTAAACTGCGGGCTTATGCTTAACTGAGTTATTAGAAATAGAACTGTTTTTCGACATTAAAACTGTATTTACACTTAACTGAATTGTTACATATAACTGCTTGAATAGTTTGAAATAGAAATATTTTTGATAATTAAAATGTGTACTTATGCTAAACTGAATTGTTTTAAATAGAACAGATTATTTACATAAAAATTAATTTGGCGTTAAATAACCGACAAAGGTTGATATGCCATAAAACCAACCAACCAACCAACCAACCAATCAACCAACCAACCGACCACATTCAATAAAAGAGGATAAAGAAAAAAGAATAAAAAAAGAAAAGGAAAAAGTGAAAATGGCTGTATGTATACCAAAATCAAGATAACGCTATGAGGAGGTAATGCACCGTGTTTGATGGGATATGAAGGGCATTGTTTATCACGAAGTGTTAAACTGTAAAGAAACTATTCTGTGAAATATTTTCGACAGGAAGAACTGTTAACCCTGTGATCGGGGCTTAGAATCCGTTGATTATACCCCCTGCAGAAGGGTAACATCTCCCTCCAAAAGGAGTGACCTCAGTATGACACAAAACTGCATATGATATTGAGGCTATTGTTCTGGAGCTCTTGGGAGTGTATTAGTTGGTGACCTTAGTCGAGGGTGACCTGAAGACTCCTTTTTCAATAGCTACTACACCATGATGTAGGGCAGGGTGCTACTCCATTCCCTGAATTGTTCCCCTTTACCCTTGATCCGTAACTTTTAGTACTGAGTGTTAAGCAAGGCGGCATCAAATACCATTTTTTGAGTCTTTGGCATGAATCAACCTCGGATTGAACCCCGGTCTCGCAGACCATTGGCGAACACTCTAGTACGCCTTTATTGTAATTACTTCCAGGTCCACTTAGATCCGGAGGGATCGTACCTGTTAAGGTCACATCTATGGAGCAAATGGATCTAATAAATGAATTATTCGCATTCGATAGGAAATTGTACGAAAAAACCCTAAAGAAACAACAAACAGAAATACAAATATGAACGTACAATGAACGTAGTTATCACACATCTAGGAATAAAATAACCCAAGACAGGTTGACATACCGTTAAAATCAATCAATTGATCAATCATAGGGATTTTGCATCTGTTCATTTCAAAAAAGAAACAAGCTTCACTGATCAATTGGGAAAGTGCCTTTGGTGGTGTAATGGTTAGCAAGTTCGACTAGCAAACCTACACGAATGAATTCGAGTCTCATTGGGTGCCCCTTTTATATGGCCCTGTGCCACATCTAAGCAAAAAGCTTAGTAAAAAAAAAATTCACTGATCAATTGGGAAGGTGCCTTACCCTTGCATAACACGACCCACGTTACAAAATGTATACAGAAAAGATTTTTGATTCTAAATAGGGAAGTTTTACCTCAAAATCTATCGGCCTTTTTTGGACAAGAAATTTAGCAGATAATACCCAATATGAAACAAATTTAGAAGAGTGTTATATCAAGAACTAACATTTAAAGAAATCAAAGTAAGATTTACTAGATAAAAATTAAAACTGATTCGCTCCAATGCGTACATATATATTTGGTTTGTTTGATTTTATTTTTATTTTTTCTTCATCCCACCACCGGACGAGTACGGCACAAGGCCTTTATTAAGGTGGGTCTGGATGTAGGGCTGCAGCCCACAAGCGTCCGGGAAAATCCCAAAAATACCTTCGGCCCCGTCGGCATCCCCCCAATAGGGGCACCTCAGGCGCCATGCAATAAACAACAAAAACAATATATGAAAAAATATAGTTGGTTTGTTTGGTTTTATAGCATATCAACCACTGTAGGTTATCAAATGTCAAATCCTATATATATATATATATATATATATTGATTATATGATTTGTAAACATATTTTGTTCATAACATTTTAAAATGAGCCTAAACTCATTTTCTTCAGCAGTCAAATAGTTTCAAGCATTTTTCTCTTAGTCGAATAATTACATTTACTATTAATCATTTATTTGCATACAATAAAGTGGTTACTAGTATTGCTATTTAACTGTAATTACGTATTTTATTCAATATTACTAGTTAAATAGTCCTAAGTGTTGCTACTTATTACTAATAAATCATTTAAACATCAGTCATTTTTTACACATACTTTAACTGCCAAACAGTTCTATTTGACTCATAGATGGGACCCTATCAGGTGCTATCACTCAGAGTCAGTGGAGTACCTCTTCATTGCTGTTGCTCCCAGGTCCACAGCTCGGAGCAACAGCAACGAAGAGGTAATCCACATTCCCTAAAGCTCCAAGACTGGAGCCTCACCATCATATTGCTAAATGTCATATCAGGACACTCGTTAAGAGAGTCTTACTCCTCTACAGAGATGTAGTTGGTATATTCTGCAAACCCAGCGAACTGGTGCTTCCTCTCTGGGTTAGGGTGAATCTGGAAGTAATGGCAAGGAAGAAGTACTCTACACTCTTTAAAGCTCCGAGACTGTAGCCTCATCAACAGAAAATTTAGAATCATATCCAGAACATTCGTTAGTGGGGGTTTTACCCCTCTGCAGAGATTCAGTCGGCGTATTCTTCAACTCTTACCGACTGGGCTGGGATTTCATATTCATTGTAATTTACTAAGGTTTTTGCTTAGATGTGGCACAAGGTCGTATAAAAGGAGCACCAAAGAGACTCGCACTTACTTCTGAAGGTTTGCTCGTCTAGCCTGCTAACCATTACACCATTCGGTAATCTTAATGATCTTAGGAACGTATTGAAACTAACTTCGCAATAGAAATGCGCCGCAAATATGAAAGCAATTGCTTATGGTCAGGAATAAAAAGAAACTTAACTTTATCTAACATTCATCTGTTCCTCAACTTAAAAGAGGTGACAATAGCAATGGTGATATCATCAAGATAATTATTTTATCTTTAATCTTGGTAAATTCATCACAGGCAACAAAGTAAAAATTGACCAAATTTGATGCCACATTATTTCTTTTATATGGTCACAAACACACTGTATATGGGATTAATTTCTTGATTGAACAACGAGAACGAATCTTTTTAGTTGTTTTGTTTTTATTCCATACGGCACCCGTTCGTGACCAGAGATTTTATTGCTTAACTTTTGCAGTCATGCAGAAAAAAAGTGTATTAACTGCAAATAACATATTTACGTAACTCGCTTCAACGATTAAAAACAACAAAAACAAACAAACAAAGCAAAACAAACCGCAAATAAATAAAAGTTCTTTGGTGCGAAAGTGTGCTTTGAGGTCAAAACATTTACTTTAAGAGACAGTATTAATAAATTGGCGCCTATGGATTACAGCCATGTCACGCCAATCATTGAAGTTAAGCAGTGAGCATCTTCAGACCTAAATGGGTAACCAATTAACGAAGGCAAGTGCTGTAAGCAACACGAACCCTGTGTACCAGACTAAAAAAAACTTGGTCAATAATAATGTCCTGGCGCCTGTCAGAATTGCTATCGTGTGTAACAGCATTATACTGTTCATATCTATCTATATATATATATATATATATATAGAGAGAGAGAGAGAGAGTGAGAGGGAAAGCGAGAATTGGTTGATTTTTACAGCATAACTCGTGTAGGGTTATTTTATGCCTAGAGGTTAGGGAATCACGCTCATGTTTAAACAGATGTATTTGACTCATACATGGAAGTCCAAGAGGTACAATCATCCCAGATCAGAGTTTTTCTTCAAATAATTCTTAGTTAGATCGAGACGTTTTCAGCCCCCCTCATGTTAATAATGTATAGATATCAAAAATTTAATATGTATACATTGATAATCTTCAAATAAAAAATGTCGTATGTATATAAATATATATGTGTATATGTGTGTATGTGTTTGTGTGTGGATCGCGCATGACATGTTTCTACGTCGTCAGAATATTCTTTTATAAAGAGATGAGTAGCCAGTGTAATGAGTAAATCCGTTGTTTTATTAATCCGACAGAGTATGGAAATACATTTAGCTATTTATTTATTATTTTTTTAAAAATCAGTTCAAAGAAATTCATATATATCCGTAAACAGAAATTCAGATATATTTGCAACCTCGTGTCTTATAACTTTGTCAGAGAATGTTTTCTTTAGAATAAATTACAAAAAAAAACAAAAAACAAAACAAAAAAACAAAAACAAAAAAAAAAAAAAACAGAAAAAAAAAAAAATTGCGTTTATTTAACTTTAGTTTCTTTTTCAGTAAATACTGAACGTAAATTAGAAAACGTAGAACAACAAAATGCTTTTGAAACTTTAAAAATTAAATGTTATTAAAAATTGTTTTCGACCGCGACTAGCAAAGGCATAGGCAGCTATTGATTGGCTATCGGTCATATGGAAGTCAGACCAACCTGATATAACCCCCCCCAAAAAAACCCAACGAAAAACAAAAAACAAAAAAACAAAAAACAAAAAACAAAACGCAGTCTTTTTCAAGCAGCGGTCGTATCAATACTGCGATATGGATGCACCATGTGGATGCTAACTAAGCGTATGAAGAAAAAGTTTGACGGCAATTACACTGGAGAAGTAAGGGAAAACTCATAAGCGATGTACTCCTGTAGACCCCCTCACATGGACGAGCAAGTTTTGGACGACCAGCTAGAACTTATCTACAGCAGCTCTGTGCTGATATAGGATGTAGCCTGGAAGGCCTGCTGGGAGCGATGGACGATAGAGACGAGTGGCAAGAGGGAGAGAGAGCGCCAGGGAAATCTGTACTAGCAGGACGACATGATGATGATGATGATGGTGTTTATAGTGCATACAATAATGCAATCTTGTAAAATTAGGAATGTAGAAGTTTAGAAATACACGTTGGTGACATCGTAAGTTACTGATTCGCCCTGAATTAGTGATAATGATTTTCGCCCTCAATACCATAATTATCAACGCGATTAATTTAGTGATGACAATATAGATCAAATATGATAAAGAAAATTTCAAGTTAAAATTTGGCTAATTAAACATCATAGCACGAAGGTTTTGGCTTTGACAATTTATTGAATTGCGGGTCCTTTGTTGTATTTTGTAACAAGCACGCATACACGCATATATATATAGTCATCCACAGACAGACTGTTTCGTTGTATCACAACTCTTCCGTGTGGCTAGAGACGTAGGACGCTTGAAGGTAGGATCGAAACCCGCCCAACTTGTAAGGCATTATGTAGTAGCTTTCGTTTGTTTACATTTTTGCCTTACCGGATACCAGAGAACCCAATTCATTCGAAGAGCTTTGCATTATGCGAGTGACAGTCGTAAATTTGTTCGCCAGAATGCTCAACCCCACGGGGTGGGTAGCATATATATTTTCATCCACAGACAGACTGTTTCGTTGTATCACAACTCTTCAGCTTGGCTAGACACGTAGAACGCTTGAAGCTGGGATCGAAACCCTCCCAAATTTACATTATGCTTTGTATCTTACCGCTCAGAGATATATTAATGTATGTATAGGGGTGGGTGGATGTGTATGTGAATTGCAGAATTCTTCACAAGTAACGTGTTTACAACACATGCCATAAGATTTTGTGATGGCCAACCGGTTTCAGATGTTTTTTTAGAAACGATTTAAAAAAATTATATATATATATATATATATATATATATATACCAACCCCTCCGCACAGGCAGGATGTGACACAAGGTCAATTTTTAAACGGCGTTCAACATGTTTGAATTCTGAGTTTTCCTTCTCCTAGACTGGTCGGCTAACAAAGACTAAAGAACCCAGTCTGCTCTCCTATTTACCCATAGCTTGAAGGAGAATAATTGGATTCATACCTTTCCCAAAGGTATTAGTGCTATGTGAAATGCAATCGACCCCGTCAAGAATTTGAACTCGTGTCGACAAGTCCATATATATATATATGTATATGAGTGTGTGTGTATGTGTGATTGATGCAAATGTCTTTATTGTCATATATTGCTCAATGCCAAGTAATTTTGAAGTACGTTTTTGTTAAAGCTTTCTCAATTCCCCCTCTCCGCCCAAAATTTGTAAATATCCAAACCAAGTCTAACTAAATATTTGGAAAAGGCGCCCATAAATTTACTGAGAGGGAAATATCTAAACATACACGCGTACACATATTCATGTATTTATTCGTTCAACGATCTGCCTCTCCCTCCCTCCCTCCCTCTCATTTAAAGCTTGTAACCATTCAAAAACATGGGAATTTAAAAATTTAAATAAACGTAGATATCGGTTATGTATCTATCTATATATGTATATATGCATTGTAGATATTTATACAAATAGAGATTATACAACTTATTAACATGAATTAACTAAATTACACACACACACACACACACACACACACACACACACACACACACACACACACATATATATATATATATATATATATATATATATATATGAAAGTAAATATGGATCTAAATCATCAGGACATTGATATCAGAAGAATTGTTCACACAGCGATGGATGCTTGAAACCGAAACGTTTACAGTTGGCTTTACATCACAATAAATTCACCAATTTGGATTATTCCATTTTTCTACTTATTTCATACTGTCGGATTTAGATTCATATTTACTTTCATATTGTCCTTTTGGAAAAACAAATACCAAATATATTCTTACATGACATCTAACATGGATGACTTCAAAACGATCTGTATATATGAAAACTTACCTATCTCTGTGTATTTCTTTAAAAGACAGGAAGATTTTTTTTGTTTATTAAAAAAAATCCAACATTTTCAAACATCATTCTACGTGCCAAACACGTACTTAATACTTGTAAATTAAGAACGCTATGTGTACGTTTGTGTCTTTTGTTGTATACAATTTATTTGTTCCTGTTATCTCGACAAGCATCCATCAATGTGTAAACAATTATCCTGATATCAAAGTACTGATGAAAGTTATTGAAACCGAAACGTTTAACGTACTTTGTCTTTACATCACAATAAATTCACCAATTTGTATTAATCTGTTTTTCTGTTTTCTTCATATATATATATATATATATATATATATATTGTAATCCACAGACAGACTGTTTCGTTCTATCAGAACTCTTCAGTGTGGCTAGACACGCAGGACGCTCGAAATCGGGATCGAAACCTGTCAAACTTTACGTTAGATTAAGTCTCAGACCTCTCGGCCACCAAGCGGACCACGTTATCTAAGGGAATTTTTAAAGTATTTATTTTAGCAACAGCAGCAGCAGCAGCCGTTTGTTTACATTTTTTATACCCTATCAGCTACCAGAGTGCTCAATTCTTTCGAAGAGCTTAGCATTATGCGAGCGGCGGCCGACAATTCCTTCGCTAGAGTGCTCAACCCCCATGGGGGAGCGTATGTATATATATACAAGAAGATAATGCAAAGTTGCCTGTAAAATCTTTAGCACAATTCTTAGGAAATCTTAAACGTGTGTTTTCTATGCAAGTTTTCACGGTTAAAAAATGTATTTTTAGTAAAATTTCAACTGCTATTCTCAGTCTGAATTCTAATGCTAGAAGGATGTCTTCCCCCAAAACTTACAGAATGAGAATCTTTTATAAACTTATCTTTATCTTATTATTCCACATAAAAAATACCTCTTTTTCGTAAGATAACTACGAGTGAGAAAATTGAATTTATCATATGATTCTTGTAGAAGCAGAGACAGAATCATATAAAGCCCACAAAAAGAAATAAAAAAAACAATTGAGACCACAATATTTTTTGCAACACTATATAAACAAAATATATTGTCAGCTGTTCCTGAAAAACTAAAATCAAAATCAAAATTGCTTTAAATGCCTTAATTACAAATTATGAATTGTAATGAATTATTGTCTGCTTTCGTAAAATCCGTCTGTCATTCAATTCAGAAGGGAAATTATCTTAATCTATTTTAATTTATTAGTTTACGGTAACATTTCATAGCAGCAGCAGCAGCCCTCGAAACTCGAGAGAAAGATAGATAGAAAGATTTACTTGGGTCACATTGTAACACTATGAGATTCAGGGTGGTAGACGAAACAAAATTGCCGACTTCGCTTTTCTCCTCCGAACACGGCTTTCGCTCCCCGATGGCCTGAATCTTTTAATTCAACCAACTGTCTCTGACTCTGTACTATGAACTAACTGAACTAAATTCTAAAAATCTCCCTGCTTATATAATATTCTAATTATCTCATCCTGTAATGATGACAAGAACACGTGTCGTTAACTTTTAGTGTTACATCATCTTATCTTAAGTCAGCCGACAAGCATTCAATTTGTTTACTTTTTAACATCCTGTCTACAAAACAAAACTCTATTTTGACATGAGCGGACATCCTGGTCGCTGTCTGTGCACACGTACGACTTTTAAATGCAACTTACTTTTAAACCTAAAGATTTTAGCCAACTTACAAGTTATTGCTACAAATGAAATAATTAACCAATACAATTATTTACCAATCTTGATTATATTACAATGGTGCTCCAGGCTTGAATAGTGGTCAGTCATTAGATTTTTAATGGTTAAAAAGTGCAAACCATGTGAAATTAACAAGAAATTGTGTGATGTCTACAGAGAAGCATGTTTTTGACAAAAATGTTTACGAATTGGTTAAACTGTTCAAAGAAGGTCAGGGTCTACAATGGTGAGCACACCTGAAAAGGAGTATTCAGTAAATGCGCTCATTTTGGATGACAGAAATAGAGGACAACTGGGAATTTCTGGGGGTGCATGGAGACCTTGCCTTTTCTAAGGTCAATTGTCGTTGGGTTTTCAAAATGTTGATGCTTGAGCATAAGGCCTCATACTGCAGCAAGAACAGTGGAAACCATCAACCAGTTTGGTTTGGAACTGCTGCTACATTCTCCTTACAGTCCAGAAACGGCTCCTTCAGATTTCTACTGAGTTTCTGCATGAAACAATATCTTCAAGAGATGATGAAGTACAGTGAATAAATAGCTAATATTTTCAAGTGATGATAAAGCTCACTGAGTCAATGGCTTATATTTTCAAGTGATGACGAAGTACAATGAGTAAATAGCTAAAAACTCAAAGGAAAAAATATTTTTTTAAGAATGTAAAGTAAGTAAAGTTGGCGACAATAGTCGAGGGTGATCCGAAGGCTCCCTTTTCAATAGCTACTACACCAAGGTGTCGGGAAGGGTACTATTCCATTCCCTCGATTGCTCTATTTTACCCTTGATCCTTACCTTATAATGCTGAGTGTTAAGCAAGGCAGCATCAAGTACCATTTTTTTGCGTCTTTGGTATGACTCGACCTGGGATTGAACCTCGGTCTTCCGGAGTTTAGACTGAACAATATTTTCAAGTGATGATAAAGTACAGTGAGTAAATGGCTAAACACCCGATGATAAAATATGTTTTTAAGAATGTTAATTGAAAAATAAAGCAAAACATATCCTTCCAAGTCGAAACCTATATCATTTTATTGCAAAATTTATCCTATTTATTGAATGACTTTTGTATCTGGTTAGAAAATGGACTCTTCGAAAGACAACTCGTTAACCGAACCAAGAAGAAAGAAATATCTCGCTAGATAACTCGTCAAGCTTTCGCAAGAAAAGCAAAACAAAATATCTTGAAATGTTTGTAAAGAAATCTTGAGAGATTATCGTCAACTGTTCTTAAAATGCGCATTCATAATACATCACGTCAACCACGTCTAAAAATTTAATTTTTCGCGAGATATCTCGTCAACAGTTCCTGAAAAAGACGATTTCTTGCGAGATATCTTATCAGCTGCTCCTAAAAAAATGTGATTTCTCGCGATAAATTTCATCAACGGTTCTCCGAAACATGATTTACTGCTAGATATCACATTCAATCTATCCGAAAAGAAGTAAAATTCTTGCGATGTAACTCATTAGCTGCTCCCATATAATAAAGGTCATAAAGTACAGGAAGTCATTAAAAAACAAACAAACTGAGAAATATAAGAAGGAAAGGTGGCGTTTTTTTTTGTTTTTTTTTTTCGACTTTTACATTTGTTGTCATCGTCTTGGTCTGCAGTGAAAACTCAATGAAGTTTTTCAATATATTTAGCATCAGACAATTCACTTTTAATAAACACCCACACACAACACCCTATATCGTATTTAACGAGGAAACAAAATAAGAAAAAAAAATCATAAAAAAGAAGTTTTTCTCGTTTCTTTTGGTAACCTTTAAAAATAATTTGAAACAGGTGATTGAACTAAAAAAGAATTTAACTTCCAACAAATTGTGATAATGAAGTGTTAACATAAAAGTCGACGTTTAGTTCAGCACACACACACACACACACACACACACACACACACACACACACACACACACATGTATATAATGAAATAAAGAAATCGTTATAAAAATGTTTTTCGTAAATCAGAAAAGTTCGGGAATACTTGACATTAGAAAAGGAGAAAAAAATTGTTTTCTCACCTTCTCTTGACAATCTCATGGATACGTTTCATGTATTTGGAAAAAATACAATCTTTAAATCACCGCCCCCCCCCCCAAAAAAAAACATACACAAACGTCTATAATGTATAATGAAATAGTGAAATGTAAAAGGTTTTTCTTAAATCTCACGGGATGTAATTGTTAAAGCGACGGACAGCGGAATCGTAGTGTGCAAGTTCGCAATCCAGTTACGCTATTACGTTCACTCTCGGGCAAATACCCCTGGGAAAAGTATGAACCCCCTTATCCTCCCAGCTATGGGTTAAATAGTACCACTACTGTTCTTCTCGGAGAATGGCTTTGGCGTTAAATAACCTACAAAGGTTGATATGCCATTAAACAAAGAAACCAAACCAAACTTTAAATCTCACATACCTCCCAGGGAACAGGAAGAAATATAAACAAAATGAACTATTTTCCCACCTCTTAATGTCAGTTTCATGACTATAAGTTTCATGTATTTTGTAAAAAATACGATCTTCCTATAAAATAAGATATATATATATATATATATATAAGATATATATATATATATACTATACAAGTTAGACGAACCAGACACGCAGGACACTGCTAGAGAAGCAAGGACGAGCTCATAAGTGATGTACTCCTATGGACCCCCACATATAGCCAAGGACGACCAGCTCGAACATACATACAGCAGCTTTGTGAGGACACAGGATGTAACCCTGAAGACCTGCCTGAGGCGATGAATAATAGGGAGAAGTGGTGAGAGAGGGTCAGGGATATCCGTGCTGGTCGCACGTCATGATGATATATATATATATATATATATATATATATATATATATATATATATTTATTTATTTATATTTAAATTATAATTCCTTAAATACCTTATTTAAGATTAAATGTATTCCCTGATGTTAACGGTTAAAAAATAAATCTATTTCTATTCGAACTTATCAGATGAACTAGTTATTTTATGTACTTGGTGAAATAAATGTATACTGGATTATATTTATTGTTTTTTTCTTGATATTAATGGCATTTTTTGGTCTACATGCGAATTTTTAAAAATATAACATTCAAAATATATTGATTAATTCTGCATTGAGCACTGGATTTGAATTATACCTCTTAAGTCTATCGCAGACTTTAATGATATATATATATATATATATATATATATATATATATATATATATATATATATATATATATATATATATATATATATATATATATGTGTGTGTGTGTGTTGCCTTTGTTAAATTTGAAGTATAAAATGTTGTTTTACATGCCTTAATAATTTGATACTTATGGTTACTTGAAGGTTTAGGCTTGCTTTATTATATAGGACAAATAAGTTTTTTTAAAAAAAAATTTAGTCTGGTTGTGAATATGAAAAAAAATTATTTTTATCCACTTCTCATTTGATCTGAAGAAGTTCTGTTATTTTTTTAGACCATTGACTTACATCAATGCTTTCAACAGGATGGAAAAAAATTTATCATCTTAATGTGACCGATCGTTGTTTTTTTTAAAGAGAATATATATATATATATATATATATATATATATATATATATATATATATATATATATTTTTTAACTTTAATGTTCCATTTTCTCACGTACACACGCAGTCATACTCACAGACACATCGGCACATATATGTGTGTTGTGTTGTGTGTATGCATGTGAGTGTGTGTGAGAAAGAGAGAGAAAGAGAGAGGGAGGTATATATATATATATATATATATATATATATATATATATATATATATATATATTATAACAGTGTTGGTTGTCACTAAATCACTTTGTGGGTTTGTGTCGAACCAAGTGCAATATAATATGGAGACTGCTCAATATCTAGGATAGAGCTATTATATAATAGTACTAAATAAATAAAAATTAGATATATATATATTTAATACATGGAATTTAGACTGTGACCCCCATATATACAGACAGACATGATATGACTATGTATGTAATACATACATAATAGTACATATATCTATACATCAATTATATACATCGTTATTTCAAGATGATTATTTCTAGCATTGATGTACATCAGTGCAGTGGGGACGAAAGAGGCAGCAAGATGAAGTTACTGATCACATAAAAAGCTTCACTTAAAACCGACATTCAGGGCAAAGGGGCCGCCGTCCAGGATTTTATCCGACTGACAAGGAATGCCCTAAAAATATTGAATGGGTTCAGTCATCTTTATGGAACTCATCAACCATTTTCGCACTTGTTTACCTTGAACAAAATTTTCAAATGTGTGCGAATATTTCTATATAAAAGAATAAACGCCAATATATATATATATATATATATATATATATATATATATATATATATATATATATATATATAGTAGTCTCTCTAAATATGTGCTTATATACGTCTAGTTTGGACGCCTCTACTGAGGTTGGATTTAATACCGAGTAAGGGAATGAAGGCAATTAAAATCATAAGGTCTAATGACACACATGTGTGCCTGTCGAAGAACGAGTATGGGTGCTTCGTGGGGTTTAATTGTTTGAGAGCGAGCTTAACAAATCATAACTACTGAGTTTGATTCTTAGGAGGTGCTCCATACTTTTGCCCTCGGAAAACTAAGCTGATCCTACCCTTACTTCGGTCATAAACGGTTTAAGAATACCTGCTGGGTGTGTCTTGTAGTATGATAGTCAACAAACCTGTCTTGCAGATAAGTTTGCAAGTATAAAATGTTCAGTCCTCATTGGTTGATTTATTACTGTTTCCGTAATTGATATCAAATAGAATTATTCTTATAATATAATAATACTTGAAACCATGCGAGCCAATAGAACTATTTATGCAAATAGAACTAGTAATCTTTGATAGCAATACTTAAAACCTTTTAACTGTTTGCAAATAGAGTTATTAGTCTTAGATAAACATACTTGAAACCATTTTACTGTGGGTAAATAGAATTATTAGTGTTAGATACCAATACTTGAAACCATCTACTGTGTGCAAATAGAACTATTAGTGTTAGATAGCAATACACGAAACCATTTAACTATGTGCAAACAAATGATCTCTCGTTCGTTTAAAAAATTAAAGTTACCTACACATCGTGGTTTAATGGTTACCGTCATAGGAAATGAACAACGCGACACGAGTTCAAATCTCGGACAAGGCTGAGTGCATTTCATATAGCACTAATACCGTTGGGAAAGGTATGAATTTAATTATACTCCTTCCAGCTTTGGGTATATAGTAGTGCAGACTAAATTTTTCAACTTGGTCAGGTAACCAGTCTAGGAGAAAGAAAACTCAGAATTCAAACCTGTTAAACTCAACTTAGAATAACTGATCATGTGTATCATATCCGTGTTGAGGGGCTGGTAAATACATATAAACTATTCGCTTTCAAATTATATATATATACAGTAGCATCCAAAACTAAGGGACAAAATTTTAAAACCTAATATTTGTTAGAAATAACAAATGTGAAAAGTTAAAATTTTGACAACTGGTAGTCGTTATCGTTCATAATAACATACTAAAATTTGAATCATTTGCAAAGGATAGAAAAAGAATTATAACAATTACTTATTTATTTTCAAATTTGGAACGTCCAAAAGTAAGGGACAAAATTGAGAAAAACAATGTAAACAGCCAAAAACAATTAAAATACATGTACAATCAAAATTTAGTAAATGAGCCCTTGCTCTCAATGACAGCTGCACATCTTCGACTACAAGAACGAATCAGTTCTTGACAATCCTCGATACTAATTTTAGACCATTCTTCTTGAAGCTTCACCCACAAATCCTCCGTGTTAGTGGGATTTCTTTCCATAACTTTCACTCCTAAGGTCTTCCAAAGATTTTCTATTGGATTAAAGTCAGGACTTTGCGGTGGCCAATCCATAATTTCGAAATCTTGCTCGCTAAGGTAACTCATTACCACCTTTGCCTTGTGACATGGGGCATTATCTTGCATAAAGGTAGCCCTATCGAAACCTGAATTCTGTATGATTGGCACAACATGATCTTGAACAATGTTCTTATAGATCTGCGCGTTTACACGAGTTTGTAACCGGACAAGAGGTGTTGTACCTTGGCTAGAAAACATTCCAAATACCATGACCCTTCCGTCCCCAAACTTGACAGTTTTCTTAGTACACTTTGCACTTAATCTTTCACCAATACGTCTCTTTACATTGTTTTTTTCATCATTTCCAAATAAATTAAACTTGCTTTCATCACTGAAAATACTTTTGCCCAATTTTCATATGTCCAAATTACATACCTGTTTGCAAACTGTAATCTCTTCTTATTCTTCGAACTAACAAGTGGCTTCTTCCTTGGGGTTCGATTAAACAGTCCTATTTCTTGCAGTCGTCTAGAAACAGTCTGTCTTGACACATTAATACATGAGGTACAATTCATAACCCTTTTAATTTCTGTGCAAGACTTAAAACGGTCCTTTAATGACATACGCTGCATTATTCGATCTTCTCTTGCCGAAGTTTTGCGGGGTCTGCCGGTTTTAAAAGCACTAACTATTTTTCCAGTGTCATTGTAGGATTTAACAATCCTGCCTACAACACTCTTAGAACGTTTCACTTTCTCTGAAATCTCTCTAATGGTGTGCTTTTCCTTGTGTAGCTTCACAATAGCTTGTCTCACAGAGTAATCAAGTTTTTGGCGTTTCGCGATGGTGCCGGCTTATGCAACGTTTACAAATGACTAAGTAAGACTTATTTTTTAGAGGAAATCAAAAAATTTGAATATAGCATACTTTTTACATTGTTTTTCTCAATTTTGTCCCTTACTTTTGGACGATCCTATTTTGAAAATAAGTTAATAATTGTTATAATTCTTTTTCTATCCTTTGGAAATGATTCAAATTTTAGTATATTATTATGGATGATAACGACTACCAGTTGTCAAAATTTCAGCCTTTCACAGTTGTTATTTCTAACAAATATTAGGTTTTAAAATTTTGTCCCTTAGTTTTGGACGTTACTGTATATATATATATATATAAACAGGATCTGGCATCAAATTATCCACAAAGGTTGATATGCCATTAATTACAACCAAACCAAAGAAAAGTTTCTATCGTTTTTGTCTTATGTTGTCATTTGTTATAATTCTGCCATTTTGCAGAATTTTGTTTTCGTTTCTGTTGGACGAAAGATTTTTTTTCTGTTTGTTTTCATTCTGCTTCCAAAGATTTTTTTGCACACTGCATTTAACACTTCCGCTTTGATGCCTTTTCTTCAGACATATTTATTCCAATTGTTTTATTCTTCAAAACCATTTTTCTTTTATTAGTTTCTTTGTACTTTTTTTTCCTCCATTTTTCTTTTCATTTGTTTTTTCTTTTTATTTGTAATTATTTCTCTTTTTTTCTCTTTTCGTTTCTCCTTTTTCGCTAGACCTCTTTCTTTCTTTCTTTTATATATGTATTCTTTCTTTCTTTCTTTCTTTCTTTCTTTCTTTCTTTTACCTGTTTTTACACATGTATTCTTCTTTCTTTCTTTCTTTCTTTTATACATGTATTCTTTCTTTCTTTCTTTCTTTCTTTTTTTCACCTGTTTTACACATGTATTCTTTCTTTCTTTCTTTCTTTCTTTCTTTCTTTCTTTCTTTCACTTGCACTCTGTATCCTTTTGTGTTGCAGTTTTTCTTTGTCCTTCTCAATTGTTGACAGCTGCAGAAAGCACCTCGATTTGAGAAAAAATATTTTAAAAAAGCACAAAAAATAGAAGGACCCCCCCAAAATTAAACGCAACAAATACAAACGTGTGAATATTTACCAAAAACGTAATAAATAAAATACTTTATAATGGAAGATGTGAATAACTGTCTGCATTTCCACCAGATTCCCTTAAAATAGAAACAGGAAACATAAAAGATAGAAAGAAAGAAATAAAGGAAAGAGTTATGATAAGAATAAGAAGAATAAGACAATAACGACTAGTGTGAAACATCAATAATATATGCGGGAGGAAAATAGTTACTGAAAAGTTTAATGCTCGCAAAAATGAAATAGAAAAAAAAACACTTAGTAATAAAAGTGCCAAAGTTGGTTGGGAAATGTGATTAGAGTAACAAAATTTCGTATAAAAGTATCTATCTATATTTTACCAAGATGTCCATTCGTATACATACATACATACATACATACATACATATCATCATCATGAGGGCGTGCTGCTAGTATGGATTTCCCTGACCCTCTCTCACCATTCGTCTCTATCGTCGATTACTTCCGGCAGGTCCTCTAGAGTACATCCTGTGTCCGTACAGAGTTGTTGTAGATAGGTTCTAGTTGGTCGTCCAATGGTGGCTCTCTGAAATTAGTAGATGAATTTACCTACCTCGGAAGCAGCTTCTCATCTACGGAAAATTACATCAATGTGCGACGAGTGAAGGAATGGACTGCTATCGATAGTTGTCGATCATATAGAATACAAACCAATCCGATAAAATAAAACGCAATATTTTCCAAGCAACGGCCGTGTCGATTCTACTGTATGGATGCACCACATGGACGCTGACTAAGCGTATAGAGAAAAAAATCTAGACAAAAACTGCAAAAGAATGCTACTAGTCATATTGAACAAATCCTGGAAGCAACATCCGATAAAGTAACAGATGTACGGCCACCTACCTAACATCTCTAAAACCATCCAAATAAGACAGACAAGACATGCAGGAGACCGCTCGAGTAGTAAGAACTAACTCAT
Source organism: Sepioteuthis lessoniana (assembly GCA_963585895.1). Taxonomy (NCBI): domain Eukaryota; kingdom Metazoa; phylum Mollusca; class Cephalopoda; order Myopsida; family Loliginidae; genus Sepioteuthis; species Sepioteuthis lessoniana. The sequence goes on along the minus strand of OY757905.1, from coordinate 72,229,474 downwards.
AAGTGATGTTCTCTATGGACATATATATATATATATATATATATATATATATATATATATATATATAAAATATGAAAATGTACTAGTATGAAAAACAACAAGTTTTCAGAAGATGATTTTATTCATTGAATTATTTGCCAACGTTAAACATCACACAAATTTGAAAGAGAACGATACCAACTGAAACGAAATGTTTAAAAGTTTCTCATTTTTCCGTTTCATTTAAAAATCTATACATCCTGATGAAGCTTTAAAAAACTTTAAGAATGGCAAATAATTCAATAGATAAAATAATCATTTAAAGATATTGTATTCTTTCGAATTCGTATATTTTTATACTGTCAGATTAATTCCAAATTTTCCTATATATATATATATATATATCGAGAGAGAGAGAGAGAGAGAGAGAGAGAGAGAGAGAGAGAGAGAGATGGTAGATTTTGGTGAATCTGACAAGATGATAGAAATATGTGGACAAGTGGATAAATCAAACACTTACAACGTGTTTAGTAGTAATATTTTGTTCTTTGTTCACGGGAGAACTTCTTCAGACTAAACATTTTTTGAGTTTGAAACAAACATTACATCGGCGAAACCCAACGCAATCTACGAACCTACGAACACAAACGATCAATTGAATTAAATGATGACCAAAATGTCCTTTTCTCCCACATGTTAGATCTCAAACATACTTAATTTTTCCCAAGCCTTTCTAATCAAGCCCATACATTGCAAAAAATCCTGCTAATTGTTAGAATCTGCAGTCATTTCCAAAACAAATCATATACGTAGGTTCTATTAGATTTCATACTACTTGGCAGACATTTTGTTACATGAAAATAATATCAAAAGAGAGAATGGATTAAAGAAAAAAATTTTAGCAAAATTTTTTTTTACCAAAAACTTAGACATTTTTTTTCACTCAGTTCCCCACGGACGATTTTTTCTTCTCTTTTTTCTTTTCTTTTCTTTTTCTTTTCTATTTAGATATTCCATTATAGTTAATGTCTTCAATAAAATGGGATACGCTTGAACCCCTGCCCCCTCTATCCTTCCCCTTCATTTCCTTTTTCTCTTTTCTCAAAAACCTCTCATTCCTCATTTTTCCCTCTTTCTCACTGAAATGAATCCACCTCTGTCTGGTTAAATCTCTGATTAAACTTGATGCACTTGATGGCAGCTAGCTTTGACCACCTACCTTGACGGTCACAGTCAAAAACAATAACCCCTACCATCGTCACTCAAACCTAAATCTATTTCCCTCCCTGTTCTTTCTTTATCTGTCTCTTGTCATTAAACCCTTTCCCTCCATTTATACTTATTTGCATTCCTCGTTATTTTATCTATTTTTTCTTTCTTCAATTGCTAAAATGCAGAAAAACAAAAACAAAAAAATTATCTGAAGAACTTCTTCTGAGAATAAAGAAAGAAATATTACTACTAAACTACTAAATTATTTATATATATATAATTAGACTAGTGGGTAGAGTGTTTAACAATGGCCCGGGAGACCGGGGTTCAATGTCAAGTCGAGTCATACCAAAGACTCAAAAAATGGTACTTGATACCTCCTTGCTTAACTCTCAGCCCTATAAAGTACTTATCAAGGGTGAAGTGGAGCAATCCAGGGAAAAGAGAAGCACCTTCCTCTACACCACGGTGTAGTAGCTTTTGAAAAGGGAGCCTTCAGGTCGCCCTCGACAATGGTCGACAACTTACAACTTTACTAAGTATATACTAATCGTGGTAAAAACTATCGAATGAGCATACTGTGAGGATGTTCACTTCGGTTAGGTTTTCTATTTTGGCGTATTGGTGACTTTTATAGTCAATCAGTATATTTTCCCTTTTCAAAAAATCCATTTCTTTTATATTTACTCAAAGGTTTAGACACGGCTGACTGGGACCAACCAACACCTTTCGCAAAACTCCACTGTGGATTGCCTTTGTGAATAAGTTTCACGATCCTCTTTCAATCGACAGTTAAATTGTTAGAGGCATGTTTCTCTTCAAATAGGTATGCACGACCTCTGGTAAGGGTTTGCAAGAATTGTCTCCAGACTGTAAACCAATTTATATATATAGGTTTCTGCTGGTATTTGTTTTAGGAATGCAAATTACCTGATCATTCCATATTTTCCATCTTAACATAAGGATATTCCATAATATTTTCCTCTGCGTGGCTTAGAAAAAATCATATCAAATAAATTAATCTTGTTTGTTTAAGGAATATTTCTTAATCCAGAATTTAATAGTTTGCTTTCTTTGTATAATTGTAGTAATCCTCCGAGGAGAACAGCAGTGATGCTATTTAACCCATAGCTGGGAAGATAAGGGGTTCATACCTTACCCAAGAGTATTTGCCCGTAAGTGAACTTTATAGCGCGATTGCAGTTCGAACTCGCTTATTACGATTCTGCTGTCCATAACTTTAACCATTACACCACGAGGACACCTCCAGAAGGTAAACCTAATAAATAAAAATATTTTGTGTCTTATCTGGTATTAGTTTACTGCCAAATAAAAAAATACGGGGTAAACATCCATTAATAGGGCCAACCCGACAATTTCTGCCAGGGTATATATATATATATATATATATATATATATATATATATATATATATATAGAGAGAGAGAGAGAGAGAGAGAGGGGGGGGGAGAAAGAAAGAGATCAGTGTACGTGTGTCTGAATAAATATACGTGACCATGTGATTCTATCTATTAACAAAAATATTAAGGATTTCAAAATATATTTTTAACTCAAAAATATTCTTTTTTATTTTCTCACCGATCAGAATACAGGAAGTTTGTTGGGGATGAGAGTCTTTGTCTATACATGGCCTGTTGGCAAGCAGCCATCTTGTTGCCTGAAACATCCTTTTTCTAATGAAGAGTCAACCATTCGTTAGGGTAGATAACTTCCCCCAACACTATCTATCCGTATTAAAAAAAAAAAAGTGAAAGTAAATTTCAGTTTTCTATTTGAACTATTTTATGCGTAAAATACTTTTAACAAAAAGAAAAATTATTGAATTAAAATAGGAAAAATTGGCACATTAAAAATTCGTTAAATTAAAAATAATGTTATTGGTTTAATAAAAAGTAGAGCAAATAGAAAATGTAGTGTCGCGTTTTTAGGATTGGTTTATGGTTTTTAGTAACTAAACATTTTAAAGCCACTTTATTTCTTTTTTTTAAAGGTATTTTCGGAAAGAAAAACTTGAATCACTTTCGATAAATCTGGTGACAAACATAGTCTTTTTAATCGACACTAACAATTTTAAGCGTATAATACTTTTATAAAAATGAAAATTTATTGAATTAAAATGAAAAGAAACCTATAAAAAACCGAAAATCAAAAACAAAAACAAAAAACACTGGTACATTAAAGATACGCCGTCATCTTATTTTCAAATATTGAAGAAGATTTTGTTTAAAAAATGAAGATAAATTTATTAGAATATTTCTAATTTAGTTATCATAGATATTTTCGATCCTCCGATTATTTTCATACTAAAAAAGATTTGTACTCTATTGGTTATACAATTTAAAACTCAGGTATAACTGCTTATATATATATATATATATATATATATATACGCGAAGGTTGTTCAAAAAGTTTATAGCTTCACTCAGAAAGAATAACATAGCTGAACAGTTGTAACACACTTCACTTATAAAAGTTGAAAAACTAATTCAAATTTCTGTCTTAATTACTGTGAAAGTGAGGCTCATACGAAGATATGTGAGGTACGACAAATTCAAAATTAGGGTGAGGCTTAGACCATTTTGAACGAGCCCCCCCCATATATATATATATATTGTTATGTATGGAATCGTAAATAGTACCATCGCTAATGAACAAAGGTGCGTGATGAATCAATAAAATATAAGATACTATAAAAAATCTCTAAACCTCTAGCAAAAGAAATAAATTCAAATATCAACTGTAATGAAAATAGGCTTAAATGATAGACATAAAATTGGTCTATAGGAACATAGGAACAGAAGAATTAAGGTTAATTTTATAGACAGGTAAAAATAGAAGCATTATCTATAAAAAAGCGATAAGATCATGCTACTGAAATGAAACTTAAAAAAACAAAAGAACAAAAAAAACCCTAAAAACAAAAGAAGATTAAATTGAGCCCAACGGGAAGGTTGAGTGATCAAAAGGTTTATAAGATGTAGAAATAATATATATATATATATATATATATATATATATATATATATATATATATATATATCTTTCTTTCTCTCTCTCTCTCTCTCTATATATATATATATATGGAGGGTGAAAGAATGAAAAATAATACTGATACCTCACTTAATTAGATGTATTTACTAAAATTGCATGAAAATATCTTGAATTTATTGAAATAAATCGCCACTCGCTTCAACCACAGTTTCCAGACGACTTCAGAATCTCTTACAAGCCTTTCTGATGGTCTCCTTGCTTAAAGTTGTGAATTTTGCTGTCATTCTTGTATTCATTTCATCTTTGGTGGTGCACGAAGTTTATCAATGTATGTATGTATGTATGTATGTATGTAGCTATCATATATATATTGGCCCAGTCGGCTGGGGCTGCCGAATATACCGATTGCATCTATGCAGAGGAATAAAAATTCCCTAACGAATGTCCTGAATTGACACAAAACAATCTGATGGTAAGGCTCTAGTAATGCTGGAGTTTTAGAGAATGCAGTGTATCCCTTTATTGCTATCGTTCCAGACGCAAAATATTTTTAGACACACAAACATGCTGTTTGTAGCAAGATAGAGCACTGAGAGTTAAAAGTAATATGGCATACAGCCAGTTTGTAATTGGATGAGTTGCGCTTAACTTCTCTCGACCAATTAGTCTCTCACGAAAGTCTTCCTACTTACCCAACAGGTGTTTTCAGTATCACCTAATTATGCCATTTCTCATGGTGCTGGTCTACTGAGCAAGGTATGGTACCAAACACACCGAGGAGCGCCCGTGTAATTATTCAATCTTTTAAATAAATAGAATGGGTTTTTCCAAGTTGTACAAAGGAAAATGTTATGAAATAATCCAATATTTAGAAAAACAGTTAGAGTGACTTTTTAATTTGAATTCATAAAAAATACGAGCGGAAGCTTAGGTCAATATTTAAAAAGACAGTTTTTCTCGACTGCGCATGCGTAACTGAAATGAAAGAACTGTCAATTAGAATACTCTGGAAAAAATGTGACAATTAATTCAAATAATTAATCTAGTTTGTTAAAGGAATATTTTTATGAAGTTTGCTTGTTTGTTTGGGTTTATAGAATATCAACCCGTGTAGGTTATTTCATTTATTTATACAAATGAATAGTTCTATTTCAAACAATTCAGTTTAGCATAAGAACACAGGTTAATTGTCAAAAACATTTCTATTTCAAGCTATTCAGTTGAGTCAAACTGTTCTAATTCAAAAAATTCAGTTTAGTATGAGTATAGATTTTGTCCACACACACAGTTAAATGTCAAAACAATTCCATTAAAAATAATTCAGTTTAGCATAAGTACGTAGCTTAAATATCAAAACGGTTCTATTTCAAATAATTCACTTTAGCATAAGTACGCAGTTTAGTTCTATTTGACCCATAGATAGGACCCTATCGGGTGCTACCACTCCGGGCCAGAGTGGACCTAGGAGCGATGGCAATGAAGGAGTACTCTGCATTCCTCAAAGCTCCTGCATTACTGGAACCTGACCATCAGATTGTTTAGTGTCATATCTAGGACACTCGTTGTATTCTGCAGCCCCAGCCGACTGGGCAATATTTTTATGAAGGCAGAATTTTCAGCAATCAAAGAAAAATATTTTGCGTCTGATCTGATCAATAATTAGTTTATTTGCTTCTAAAAAACAAACCTCAGTGAATATTCTCTAAGTGTGCTAATTCCATAATTTTTCACATGGTTAATAATAAATGACAAGATGAAGATTTAACAAGGTAGTAACTTTGTTTCTCCCTTGGTTAAAAATAGTGAATATTTTACATCAGGTCACAATTAGATATAATTTTCATTCGCCCATCGGTGCCAGAATTATTTTGCCAGCCACACTCACTAGTTTTTGGTGATCCTGTGCTTAACTTAAAATATATGAAGTAAGTAAAGTTGGCCACTTCAGTCGAGGGTGACAAGAAGGCACCCCGGGCGCGCTCCCGGCCATCTGGCTGGGCCGTCTGGCATTCGTGCCGGATGGGTGCTCGAAACCAAGAGCAGACTCGGGGCCGAATAGGCCCCCAGCTTCGGCTGGGCAACCTTCGGGTGGGCGAGCTGCACTTTTGTCCCCTTTGTACGGCACTAGACCAAGCGTCTAGTTTAAGCCGTTAACTGGCATACGTGCCCGGACCCACATTTGGGTTCGTGAAACTGCTTGCCTCATCAGGCTCACATTGCACTGAGTGAGCCGATGAGCAGCACAGACAAGCAGGGTTCGAGTCTCGGCTCGTTCCCGACCTTCCCCTCCCCTTTATCCCCACTTTAATCGGCCTTCGGGCTTTTGACCTTGTGTCAAGTCGTGTCTGGTGGGAGGCAGCGACAAATATCTGACAAGAAGGCACCCCTTTCAATAGCTACTACACCGAGGTGTAGAAGAGGGCGCTATTCCTTTCCATGGATTGCTCTGCTTTACCCTTGATCCATACCTCATAATGCTGAGTGTTAAGCAAGTAGGCATCAAGTAGTCTTTGGCATGACTCGACCTGAGATTGAACTCCGGTCTCCCGGGCTATTGGCAAACACTCTAACCGCTTATTGGTTTTATTGGTAAAATATCTAAGTTGTTCATAATTTTTAGGAAAGAAATTGCCATACAAATAACCTCAATTAAAAAGGTTTCAACTTTTTTTTTCAATCGAAAGAAAAACCCGAAATGTCCATCCGTCCGTCAGAATAGTCCGGTTACTGATATTTTATTAATGGAAAAAGGATGCTAATCCTCATTTGAAATATAGAGAACTAACGCAGCAAACCAACAGTAAAACACGTGTTTTCTCGGTGGCATCAAGGATAGCGTATTGGACTACAACATTGTATTCCTATTGGGTCAGTTTGCTACTTTCGCTTATACGATCTACTGTTTAATTTTTGATACCTCATAACTTACTGTTGTATCGTGGTAGGGTAGAGATACACAGTGAAATAGAGTTAACTATTTATTAACTGAAATGGTACAGTCTAATAAATATTATAAGTGAGAATTAATTTTTATTTATTGCGGACTTTTTGTCCTCATCTTGGTAGTTTTTGTGTTGTTTCTTCTTTCACTACGTTTCTTCCATAGTTGTTGTCTATCGCACCACGTTTTTGACCAAGTAAACCTCTGGCCGGCTTGGAAACCGCTATCCTACCCAAGCCGGCCAGAGGTTTACTTGGTCAAAAACGTGGTGCGATAGACAACAACTATGGAAGACAGTAATTACTGGGGATGCGGTTACAAGACTCAGCATTCCTATCCGAGGTCGCGGTAAAAATAATCTGAAGAAGGCTAGAGGTGAAATTTGGCCGAAACGTAGTGAAAGAAGAAACAACACAAAAACTAGCAAGATGAGGACAAAAAGTCCGCAATAAATAAAAATTAATTCTCAGAGTTAGAAGCCTCATCTCAAAATGATTCCAATTAAAGACAAGTACAAATATTATAAGTCTCGCGCTGTTGGTGTAATGTCCGAAGTTGGTCTTACCACTGACTGAGATCTTTCAGTACTGAACGTGCTTAAGAAAAACAATGTCTTTTATTCCTCTGGGATACCGGAAGTCACGTGGTACACTTACATTTGCACATATTTGACTTTTTGCAAGTTTTTTTTACTCCAGTGTAGTGTAATGGTTAAAGAGCTGGACTGCGGAATTATAATGAGTTCGAACGCCAGTCGCGCTATTACATTCACTTTCCGACAAATACCATAGGGAAAGGTATAAAACCCCTTATCCTTATTGGTTAAATAGTATCACTACTATCCTTGTAGAATGATGGATTTGGCATTAAATAACCCAAGAAAGTTTATATGCCATTAAACAACAAAACCAACATATCTGAATAGTAAAGATTCACAGGAAATAGTACAAGAAATTAAAATGTGGCCATGCTGAAAAAGAGTATAAGCGCCAACCCAAGAGGCACGTCGTCCAGTCGGCTTAGGCTGCAGAATACACCGACTGCATCTGTGCAGAGGGGTAAGATTCCCCTAACAAATGTCCTAGATTTGACGCTAAACAATCTGATGGTGAGCCTCCGCTAATGCTGGAGCTTTGGGTAATACGGAGTACCCCTTTATTGCTATCGCTTCGAGGTCCACTCTGGTCCAGAGTGGTAGCACCTGATAGGGTCCTCTTTCACAATATATTTTATCGATCTTTGCTTTAGCATAATTGGTCCTTTTGGCGTTGTTTTGTGCTGCTGTTAGGAGAGTTTCTATTTCTTTTTTGAGATTTCCCTGTCGTAGATATATCCATGTCTTTTCGTGTGCAATCTCGCCAGATTGTCGCTTGAAATAAACACGAAGTTGTTTTTCTTCCCATGAACCAGACATGCGGGACACTGCTGGAGAAGTAAGAGAGAATGTACTCTTGTGGACCCCTTCACACGGACGAGCAAGTGTTAGATGCATATACATAGCAGCTCTGTGCTGATACAGGGTGTAGCCTTGAAGACCTGCCGGAAGCGATAGACGATTGAGACGGGTAGCAAGAGATGGTCAGGGAAATCCGTACTAGCAAAACGACATGATGATGAATGTTTTTATTGTTTTTCTGTTTATATTTATGCTAATGCTATTATTATTGGCTGCTGTAATTAGTCTATTTTTTGCTCTTTTTAATGTTTTCTGAGTCCTTGTATTGATGTATCTACACAATCTTCAATTCTCCCTCTTTCTTTTTTGATACATACAGTACCTGTAAGCAATCTCTCGGATATAAAGCCTTGTACATAGTCAGCAATTTTCTCGTTCATTGGTTAATTTGTCTGAGTTTTTCCCTGGTTTATCTTACGAATAGTCTGAGTATCTTACAAGATGGACTGCTCAGGTGTTTATTCCTTTAATAGATTTCTGCTGCAGAGTTTGGCTTTGAGAAGTTTTCTTTTATCATTTTCCCTTCATTTTCGCTTGCTTGACGGTGTGACCTTCCAGAATTTCCAAGCACTTGCTTTCCTTCTTTCCGACCGTTCTAATTATTTCCTGAATTGGTTGTTCTATTTATTCAGTGGTTTCTCTTTTCTTTCTTTTCATTATGAGCATGGCATATTTTTCAATATCAAATACCATTCCTATATCCTGGTTGTATATTCTTATTGTTTGTATCAGGGTCTCCAGTTCTTTTCCAGTTTTTGCTAGTACCTTTATATCAGCCATATTCATGAAGCAATTAATTTTTTCTTGTAATTTAAAAAATTAGTAGCCCCCTGCTCATTTCATGGTTGAATTGCATCATTGCTATAACGAATAGTTGTGGTTATTGTGAATCTTCCGGAAGATGCCTCTCCACCTTTCAGTTTTCTATAGCATTCGTGATGAAGTTTATGATTTTGTCGGATATTTTGTATATTTTCAAACACTATTATCCACGTTTGCAGAACCATATCATAGGCAATCTTGTAGTCAAACCACGTCATGGCGATATTTTCCCGCTTCATTTTTGCTTCTTTATAAAGGTAAATCATTTGTTTCAATTGTTTCCCAGCAACTTCGTTTTTGTTCTTCCTGAAATAATCCGTAGCATAAAAGGAAATAATAGATTTCTTCTCTTATCGGTAAGGTCAAAATTTTCCACATTAATCTATTTTGTTTCTACATTTGTATACTGGAGGTCCCAATGCCATCCAACCTCACTATACAACTGCCTAAAGTCACCATGTATAGCAAACCCTTGATTGGTCATCATGAGAGAGTGGCATCAAAAAAAAGAAGTACAAGATCTCTCTAAAGAAGTGTCACAGAATCACCAAAGACTTTTGCGTTGGTGATTACTAGATTCTTCAGCCTTGGTGAGGCAACTAGTCTAAGAGAAGGAAAACTCTGAATTCAAACCTGTTAAATTCCGCTTAAAAATTGACCTTGTGTCATATCCTGCCCGAGCGGAGGGGGTTGGGTAAATAGGATTACTGGTCATGTACTGGGGAAGGAATAACACTAAAACACAACTCGCCTCATGTGTCAGGACCCCTGATGTTTTATTCCCTCTGTTCCGTTTCTGAATGTATGGAAGTATGTGAAAATGGACAATAGACGCAATGTGCTGGATAGAGTCTTCTTTCTAGTAGATACCAGCTTTTCTCCAATCTTTAATTAGTCCAGTCCCTCTCTGTTCCTATTATAACAGGTTTCATTGTGTTCCCAGCCGACAAAGAGAAAGAACTGAGAAACCCAGGTTCTTTTACTTGGGTTCACAAAACACCCATCCCTCACTTCTACTTTACATAGGCGGCATAATCTGTTAACCTCAGCAAGTGCTAGTTAAGTACTGTTTTCAGTTTGGATAAACACGTTATTGATCTATAGTTGCCTCGAATGGCCCCTTTTTTTTTGGTATTTTTTTTTCTGGATCAGGGTAGGGTTCCCTTTCGTCACCCATTCGTGTATGCTTTCTTCTTTTTGGCATTTACTCAGTTGCTGGATCAGTCTGTCCTAGATGGACTTGAATTTTTAAAACTAGAATCCATGTATCCCATCATGGCCTGGAGTTTTCTAATTTGCTATTTTTGAGTGTCACTCTTTGCGAGTCTGGGTATATGTTCACCTCGGGACCTTCTTCGAGTTCTTCTAATTCTTTTTTCAAGTTATCAATCTATTCAGCATTTCTGTTATGTTCTTTTTTTTTTTCCATATTTTACTCCGAAATTGTTTTGTTTCTTTCGCCTTGGTTGCTGATTTTTCTTCGTGCACTCTCTAACAACTTGGTAGAATTTTCTTTCGTTATTTTGGACTGTCCTGCTTTATTTATATTGCTCGACCTTGTCTTACTACCTTTTGAGTCTTCTTTCTTTCGCTAATATATTTGGATTTTTTTTCCTATTGTGTAGTCAGACATTTCTGCAGTTGTCTTTTCTTTTCCGGGGCCTTTCTTTTCATTGGGTTTCTATATGTTTCAACTTCCTTTATAATTTCGCTTGTTGTAGTAGTTTCTTTATTTGTGCTTCTAACCTCATTTTCCATTCAGGTTTTGCATTTTTATTCGGATTCCAGAGGATGATACCTATTTTATCACTATTTTTGCTTCTGCGTAGATTGACTCGTTCATTTCGGTCTGTTGGGATATTTTCCAGTACTTTATTTAATTTTTCAATCTCTAACTTGACTTTTTCCAGTTATGATCCCTTAGCGATGGTAATGTAGTCTTCTCTTAACTCATAATTCTAAAAAATCAATTCTATCTTTCTCCTGTCTTCTTGAGTTAATATTGACGCGTTTCTGGGTTCAGTGATGATTTGGTTTTCAATATTTTGTGTTTCAATTCATTTACGGAGCTTTCTTTGAGTATGTTCCTCACGATTAATCAGTTCACATATTTCTAGTATCTCACAGTCAGACAACCAGCCTTTCTTTAAAATCATCTTTGCTTAGTCGGCAAGTCTTTGACTTGAATTAAATTTAGTGGATTCTGTCCAGATGTATATCATCTGTTTCCTATATCATCTTTGTGTAGGATTGCTTTTAGAATAGCAGTCGATTACTTTTTGTTATCTTCTCAAGTCCATTTTTTCTTTTGATATCTCTCAGATGCATTGTTGCTTTGATCTCTTTTTATGTATCTGAAATTAGAACAGCCAACATTCGTTAGTTGCCGACTGGGTTACCTATGTTGGCTATCAAAGAAGCACTCGCAGATCATGGCAATCAGACCTATAGTCTGGGTATTACGTTGATTTGGATTTGGATTTGTCATTTCCATGGGTAGTATAATGTGGCTTTACCAGGTCCAGGAGCTGATTAATATCTCTTCTCCTGTGACAGAAGTGACCTGGTAATGTTTCAATAACGAAAACGCCCAAGCGAGAAAAAAATGACACCTTTAAGTTTTAACGTAGTATAAATCTTATGGACACTCATTTTTAACCGACTTTTAGGGTTTAAAAAGCAATTTCTTAAGTAAGCTTCTAGATTTCACGCCAGTTTGCTTATGAATGATATTAATGTTTAGAAACATGCACACTAGAGATTTTCGTGGATTCAATAATACCATACATTTGCTGGGCTTCCGAAACTAAGATTTTCCATTTCTTAATTTATACCTATCTATCACTTTTGGATAACTACTTTTGCCAAAATAATTCCATTCATGAGACCCGGGGTCGGGAAGAGAGAAATGGATTAAGACAGAAGAATGAACGATGGTTGTACAATTACAGCCATTTTCCCACACGTTTCTTTTCTTTTTCTTTTACTTATGTTCATTTATTTCTTTACAACTTATTAAATTTCCAGATTCTTAGAGACTAAATTTTAATTCGATAGTACAGCAGAGATTTTTGAATATTTTTTTTTAAACAAACGGGCAGATTTCTATGAATGGTAACGAATATAAATTTAAAAAGTTTAATTCTTCTTACCCTGGTTTTTCTGAGTTTTTACTCATATCATCACAGACATCACTGTTCATTGTCTTTGAACGTTCTTTCCTTAAAAGGGAGTTTGATAATTTATACCCATCTATTATCCTTGGTTAACTACTTCTGTAAAAATAATTCCAGTCACGTGATCTGTGGTCAGAAGGGGTCGGAAATATGGAGACATAGAGACGGAACGCTGGTTGTAGAATAACTGCAATTTCCTTTTACTGTTATTATTCCTTGCGAGTTTTTCAAACCGGTTTTAGCAGATGGTCTTTCACAGGAGTCTGTGTGACAGCAAACCTCTGCAATTCTCCAGGACTCTTCTCAGTATTCAAACCGATCACAGTAATGCTGTTATCTGGATGGTCTCCGGTTTATAATTCTTCCAGTCCCCTTACCAAACCTTTGGGGAGCGTATTATTATTATTATTATTATTTTACTCATTTGAGAGTTCTTCACACACCAGTGTTAGCTGATAATTTCTCACTGGAGTCTGAGTGACAGCAAGTCTACTCAAGTCTCCGGCATTCTTTTTCTGGCCGATCTTAATAATGCTGTGGTTTGGATGGTCTCTACTCGTCCTCTTATTTCCAAGTTACCCAGTCCTTTTATCAATTCTTTGGGGACTGTACCGAGCGCACCAAATACCATTGGTATCACCGTCACTTTCATGTACCATCATTTTTTCATTTTTCTAAAAAGATCCAAGAATTTATTTTTCTTTTTCGCTTTCTTTCTGTTTTACCCAGAGGTCGGCCAGAAATGCAAAGCCTACTATTCGCCAAGTTCTCATTGTTTTTGTTGATTATCACTAGATTAGGTCGTCTGGTTGAGATTAGGCGATCCATTTATATCTCAAAATCCTAGAAAAGTTTCTTTGTCACATTTTTCAGAACGGATTCTTTGTTGTGCAAATACCATTTTTTCGTATGGTCAGATTTAAGCTTCTTGCACAATTCCTAGTGGATCACCTTGCGCACCCAGTCGTTTCTAATCTTGTACTCTTTTTATGCTTGATTACTGCCTTTGCTTATTATGTGATTGATCGTTTCATCTCTATCATTCCATCATCTAGATCAACTATTTTGTTGTATCTTGTCTATTTTTGCTTTGGCATAGATAGTCCTTATGGCGTTGTTCTATGCTGCCATCAGAAGAGATTCAGTTTCTTTTTAAAGCTTTCCCCTTTTTAGCCTTGTCCAAGTTTTTTCGTATGAGATTTCACTTGTTTGTCGCTTGAGATGTCCATACCGTTGTTTTTCTTTCCATTTTTGTTTTACATTTTTTTTTTTCATTCGGTTGATGCTTGTGTTTTCTGAATTTTTTTCCTGGTGGCTGCAATCAGTCTTTCTCTGGATCTTTAATGTACTCTTCTAGTTTTTGTATCTATGCATCTACGCTGTCTTGAATGCTGGCGAGTTTTCTTATCCCTTCTTTTCTTGACACATATAGTCTCTCTACGTCATCTCTGGGATGTAAGGCCTTATGCATGGACATTAGGTTTCTTGTTCCCTGGTCCATTTGTTGACGTTCCTCTCTCGTCCACTTCAGAAATGGTCCCAAGTAATTGACAAAGGAACAGCCTCAGTGTTTATCCATTTAATGATATTTTCGCTGTATAGATCGGTTTCGACTATTTTCTTCGTTCTCCTGAGATACTCCTTAATTTTTTTTCCTGCATCTACCCTTGATTACTGGTGTCCGCTTCTAATATTCCCAAATATTTGTAAGTTTCGTTTTCTCTGAGCATTCAGATCTTCTCTTGGTTTGGTAGTTCTATTCCTTCCATTAGGTGTCATTTCCCTCTTTTCATTATTAGCGTAGCACATTTGCATTTGCCGAATTCTATCCCTATGTTCTGACTGTATATCCTCACTGCGTGAATTAGGGTTTCCAATTCTTTTTCATTTTTGGCAAACAGTTTAATATCGTCCATATACATTAGGTGTTAATATTTTCCCCCAATTTTGTAAGTTTGTATCCGCCTGTGCATTTCCTAAGTATTTGACTGTGTGGCATTATTGCAATCACAAAGAGTAATGGTGATAGTGCATTTTATTGGAAGATACCTCTCTGAATTTTGAGCTCTGCTAAGCTTTCATATTCTGCTTTCAGTTTCACTTTCCAATTTTTCATAGTTTTCTCAATAAATTTTATGATTTCGTTGGATACTTTGTATAGTTTAAGACTGGCTATTATCCAGCTTTGCGAAACCATATAGTATGCCTTTCTGCAATTAATCCACACCATAGATAAATTTCTGCTCCTCATTTTGCTCTCCTTGAGAATGTACCTATCCTGTTCATCTGGTCCCTTTGTGGCATCCTTTCTCTTCCTTAGGTAACAATCAGTGGCTTATAAACGTGTTGCTAATCTCCTCTTTGATTTGTGCCTTTACAATTTTCCACCATATAGGTAAGCACGTTATAGGTCTATAGTTGTTTGGGGAGGTTCCTTTCTCGGGATCTTTCTAGATTAGAGCAGCCTTTGCCTTGGTTATCTATTCGGGTATGTTTGCTTCTAGCAAGCCTCTATTCATTTCGATAACCAGTCTGTCATGGATGGAAATGAATTTTTAAAACCAGAATACACGCATGCCATCATGGCCTGGCGTTTTCCCATTTGGTATTTTTTGAGTGTCGCTCTGTGTGAATCAAAGTGTATTTTTGTCTTCAGGCCTTCTTTCAGTTTTTACAACTCTTTTTCCTCGTTGTTTATCCATTTGGCTTTTCTGTAATGATCTCTACGATCCTATATTTTGCTCCAAAACTCTTTGGCCTATTTCTCATTCGGTTATGGCTCTATCTTTGCACCTCCTCGCTCTACTTGCTGGTATATTCTGGCGGTTTTCTTCTTTCTTAGTATTTTTGCCTGTTGTCGAAGTTTTCTTATTTGTGTTTCCAGTCTGGTTTCCTATTCAGATTTTGAATGTTTGCTCGTGTTCTTTAGGGGAACTCCGATTTTTCCGCGAACTAGTTTCGTTTCTGCATAGATTATTCGTTTAATTCCGTGATGTTGTTCGTTGAGATAAGTATTAATAATTCGCTACTTTTTTTTCTGCTTCTACCTTGACTGTTTTTCAGTCTTGATTCCTGAGAGAATAGAATGGGGTTTTCTTTTCAGACATCATTCTCTTTGTAATTTTTACATTTAATTTTTCTTCCGTTTGTGTTTATTCTATGCTTAAGTGTATTGTGTTAAGATTGCTACTCTTGTGTGGTTCAGTTTGATTAGGGTGTTCTTGTTTTTCGGCATTCACCAGTTTAGTTCTTGTATGTAGGTCTGTAATATAATGGCCGAGGGATTTCGTTTTATATATCTTGCCTTTGGGTTTAGTTAGGCTGAGAACCTTTCGGCTCAGCACATGGGTTAGTTAGGTGCAAACTTGAGCGCTGGTGCTAACGCACGTGCGGGGAGGATGTGTCGTTCACCGTTCACAGATGTCAAAATAAAAATCTCAAAGAGAGGATGTGACCAGGGATGGGAATGACATCATGCACCGGAAACGTGCGCGGAGGATTTGGGGGGATTTTTGAAAAAGGTCAGTTGAGTTGAGTCTTGCAGTCCGAGGAAAAAGGGTGACTTTCGCTTGGTCACTGAAGCTAGGCCAGTGGCCTTGTGGCGGGTGTCGCACGTGTTTTGGGGTAGATGGAAAAGCCAGCATAGAAAGATTGTGCCTCTCTCCTTATGTCGAAAAACCTTTTAACTCAAAGCTAATAAAAGGTTTCGTACCTGAACTAAGAAGTTGTTACGTGTTTTTCGTGTTTCGGGATTCCTATGTTCTATGTATATATGTTATGAACATTCTATGTACGTTTCGCATATCCGTATATGGCTATGGTACAGGTCTTGTTGGCACATTTCTCTAAATATTTGTTGGGGCATTTCTAATATTTCAAAACCAGAAAACCAGTCTTTCTTTATTATCAATCTAGCTTGGTCAGTAAGTCTTTGGCTTGTTGTTTTAAATCTATCGCATTCGTCCCTGGCCAAGTGAGTAGAGTGTTCGCTAATGGTCCGAGAGACCGGGGTTCAATCCCAGGTCGCGTCATACCAAAGACTTAAAAAATGGTACTTGATACCTCCTTGCTTAACACTCAGCAATATAAGGTACGTGTTGAGGGTAAAGTGGAGTAATCCGGGAAAATGAGTAGCGCCATCCCCTACCCCTCGGTGTTGTAGCTATTCTGGTCGCCCTCAACTACGGTCATCAAATTCACTTTTTATTATATCTCCTTTTCGTAAGGTTGCTCCTAAAATAGCAATAAAGTGCGAGTTTGTTGACTTCTATTGTACATTTTTTGCTTAGATCGATGTTTGTTTTCCTAGAAAAAGAACAACCATCATTCTCTTGCCCAGTCGGCTGGGGCTGAAGTATACACCGACTGCACCTATGCAGAGGGGCAAGACTCCCCAAAAACGAGTGTCCTGGATATGACACTAAACAATCTGATGGTGAGGTTCCAGTGATGCTGGAGTTTTGGGAAATGTGGAGCACCCCTTCATTGTTATCGCTCCCAAATCCACTCTGGCCCGAGTAGTAGCATCTGATAGGGCCCTATCTATGGGTTAAATAGAACTCTAAATTACTTGAAATAGAACCGTTTTGACATGTAAACTGCATACCTATTCTAAACTGAATTGTTTGAAATAGAACTGTTTTAACATTGAAACTGTACTTAAGCTAAACTGAAATGTTTGAAATAGAACTGTTTTGACATTTAACTGTGTGTAAACAAAAACAGTACTTATACTCAAGTAAATAGTTTGGATTAGAACTGTTGAACTAAACTGAATAGCTTGAAATAGAAATATTTTTGACAATTAAACTGTGTACTTATGCAAAGCCGAATTGTTTGTAATAGAACTGTTTATTTGTATAAAAACGGGTTTGGTATCGAATAACCTTCAAAGGTTGATATGCCATAAAAACACTACCAACCAACCAACCTTCGCAGGATGCCCTATCAGATACCCCTTCTTGGTTATTTGGGAATCACCTGTCGATCATGACACCTAGGCCTGTTGTCTTGGTCGCACATTGAATTACGCCTTGATTAGCTATGTTTTTCATGGGTAGTATACTGTGGGGATGCCAGCCCCAATGGTTGCTTATTATCTATGCTCCTGACACAGATATGACAAGGATCCCTCATGATCCGAGAACACTTAAGCAGTCCCCCCCAAAAAAAATCATTTTCAAACTTGCTACTAAATCCTTGGTTATTTGTAGGTAAATCTGTATTTGGCTTTGGCTTTGAATAATATAAGAAATATATGCAAAGAAACAAAAAGTCGAACCCCTATAAAAAAAACAACAATGATAATTAAATATAAGTTCAAGATGATGGAAGTGCGTATCAACAAAGTTCACTTTTTTTGACATTGTTCTTTCTTTCTTTCTTTCTTTCTTTCTTTCTTTCTTTCTTTCTTTCT
>OY757905.1:72156460-72208960 GCA_963585895.1 Sepioteuthis lessoniana | reverse complement strand
AAAGGTGGTTAATATAAAGAGAAAAAAAAAAGGAGAAGGGAGAGATGATAGAAAGAAAGGAATGGTATAAGGAACGGAGATAAAGATACAGTGAGAGAGAAAGGATAAGAGATAGAAAGGAGGTAAATATATGGAGAAAAGGGGAGAGGGGGGAGATAATAGAAAGAAAGGAATGGTATAAGGAACAGAGATAAAGATACAGTGAGAGAGAAAGAATAAGAGATAGAAAGGAGGTAAATATAAGGAGAAAAGAGGAGAAGGGGGAGATAATAGAAAGAAAGGAATGGTATAAGGAACAGAGATAAAGATACAGTGAGAGAGAAAGAATAAGAGATAGAAAAGAGGTAAATATATGGAGAAAAGAGGAGAAGGGGGAGATAATAGAAAGAAAGGAATGGTATAAGGAACAGAGATAAAGATACAGTGAGAGAGAAAGAATAAGAGATAGAAAGGAGGTAAATATATGGAGAAAATAGGAGAAGTGGGAGATAATCGAAAGAAAGGAATGGTATTAGGAACAGAGATAAAGATACAGTGAGAGAGAAAGAATAAGAGATAGAAAGGAGGTAAATATATGGAGAAAATAGGAGAAGCGGGAGATAATCGAAAGAAAGGAATGGTATAAGGAACAGAGATAAAGATACAGTGAGAGAGAAAGAATAAGAGATAGAAAAGAGGTAAATATATGGAGAAAAGAAGAGAAGGGGGAGATAATAGAAAGAAAGGAATGGTATAAGGAACAGAGATAAAGATACAGTGAGAGAGAAAGAATAAGAGATAGAAAAGAGGTAAATATAAGGAGAAAATAGGAGAAGGGGGAGATAATAGAAAGAAAGGAATGGTATAAGGAACAAAGATAAAGATACAGTGAGAGAGAAAGAATAAGAGATAGAAAGGAGGTAAATATATGGAGAAAATAGGAGAAGGGGGAGATAATCGAAAGAAAGGAATGGTATTAGGAACAGAGATAAAGATACAGTGAGAGAGAAAGAATAAGAGATAGAAAGGAGGTAAATATATGGAGAAAATAGGAGAAGGGGGAGATAATCGAAAGAAAGGAATGGTATAAGGAACAGAGATAAAGATACAGTGAGAGAGAAAGAATAAGAGATAGAAAGGAGGTAAATATATGGAGAAAAGAGGAGACGGGGGAGATAATAGAAAGAAAGGAATGGTATAAGGAACAGAGATAAAGATACAGTGAGAGAGAAAGAATAAGAGATAGAAAGGAGGTAAATATAAGGAGAAAAGAGGAGAAGGGGGAGATAATAGAAAGAAAGGAATGGTATAAGGAACAGAGATAAAGATACAGTGAGAGAGAAAGAATAAAAGATAGAAAAGAGGTAAATATATGGAGAAAAGAGGAGAAGGGGGTGATAATCGAAAGAAAGGAATGGTATAAGGAACAGAGATAAAGATACAGTGAGAGAGAAAGAATAAGAGATAGAAAGGAGGTAAATATATGGAGAAAATAGGAGAAGTGGGAGATAATCGAAAGAAAGGAATGGTATAAGGAACAGAGATAAAGATACAGTGAGAGAGAAAGAATAAGAGATAGAAAGGAAGTAAGTATAAAGAGAAAAAAGAGGAGAAGGGAGAGATGATGGAAAGAAAGGAATGGTATTAGGAACGGAGATAAAGATACAGTGAGAGAGAAAGAATAAGAGATAGAAAGGAGGTAAATATATGGAGAAAATAGGAGAAGTGGGAGATAATCGAAAGAAAGGAATGGTATTAGGAACAGAGATAAAGATACAGTGAGAGAGAAAGAATAAGAGATAGAAAGGAAGTAAGTATAAAGAGAAAAAAGAGGAGAAGGGAGAGATGATGGAAAGAAAGGAATGGTATAAGGAACGGAGATAAAGATACAGTGAGAGAGAAAGAATAAGAGATAGAAAGGAGGTAAATATATGGAGAAAATAGGAGAAGTGGGAGATAATCGAAAGAAAGGAATGGTATTAGGAACAGAGATAAAGATACAGTGAGAGAGAAAGAATAAGAGATAGAAAAGAGGTAAATATATGGAGAAAAGAAGAGAAGGGGGAGATAATAGAAAGAAAGGAATGGTATAAGGAACAGAGATAAAGATACAGTGAGAGAGAAAGAATAAGAGATAGAAAAGAGGTAAATATAAGGAGAAAATAGGAGAAGGGGGAGATAATAGAAAGAAAGGAATGGTATAAGGAACAAAGATAAAGATACAGTGAGAGAGAAAGAATAAGAGATAGAAAGGAGGTAAATATATGGAGAAAATAGGAGAAGGGGGAGATAATCGAAAGAAAGGAATGGTATTAGGAACAGAGATAAAGATACAGTGAGAGAGAAAGAATAAGAGATAGAAAGGAGGTAAATATATGGAGAAAATAGGAGAAGGGGGAGATAATCGAAAGAAAGGAATGGTATAAGGAACAGAGATAAAGATACAGTGAGAGAGAAAGAATAAGAGATAGAAAGGAGGTAAATATATGGAGAAAAGAGGAGACGGGGGAGATAATAGAAAGAAAGGAATGGTATAAGGAACAGAGATAAAGATACAGTGAGAGAGAAAGAATAAGAGATAGAAAGGAGGTAAATATAAGGAGAAAAGAGGAGAAGGGGGAGATAATAGAAAGAAAGGAATGGTATAAGGAACAGAGATAAAGATACAGTGAGAGAGAAAGAATAAAAGATAGAAAAGAGGTAAATATATGGAGAAAAGAGGAGAAGGGGGTGATAATCGAAAGAAAGGAATGGTATAAGGAACAGAGATAAAGATACAGTGAGAGAGAAAGAATAAGAGATAGAAAGGAGGTAAATATATGGAGAAAATAGGAGAAGTGGGAGATAATCGAAAGAAAGGAATGGTATAAGGAACAGAGATAAAGATACAGTGAGAGAGAAAGAATAAGAGATAGAAAGGAAGTAAGTATAAAGAGAAAAAAGAGGAGAAGGGAGAGATGATGGAAAGAAAGGAATGGTATTAGGAACGGAGATAAAGATACAGTGAGAGAGAAAGAATAAGAGATAGAAAGGAGGTAAATATATGGAGAAAATAGGAGAAGTGGGAGATAATCGAAAGAAAGGAATGGTATTAGGAACAGAGATAAAGATACAGTGAGAGAGAAAGAATAAGAGATAGAAAGGAAGTAAGTATAAAGAGAAAAAAGAGGAGAAGGGAGAGATGATGGAAAGAAAGGAATGGTATAAGGAACGGAGATAAAGATACAGTGAGAGAGAAAGAATAAGAGATAGAAAGGAGGTAAATATATGGAGAAAATAGGAGAAGTGGGAGATAATCGAAAGAAAGGAATGGTATTAGGAACAGAGATAAAGATACAGTGAGAGAGAAAGAATAAGAGATAGAAAGGAAGTAAGTATAAAGAGAAAAAAGAGGAGAAGGGAGAGATGATGGAAAGAAAGGAATGGTATTAGGAACGGAAATAAAGATACAGTGAGAGAGAAAGAATAAGAGATAGAAAAGAGGTAAATATATGGAGAAAAGAGGAGAAGTGGGAGATAATCGAAAGAAAGGAATGGTATAAGGAACAGAGATAAAGATACAGTGAGAGAGAAAGAATAAGAGATAGAAAAGAGGTAAATATATGGAGAAAAGAGGAGAAGGGGGAGATAATAGAAAGAAAGGAATGGTATAAGGAACAGAGATAAAGATACAGTGAGAGAGAAAGAATAAGAGATAGAAAAGAGGTAAATATATGGAGAAAAGAGGAGAAGTGGGAGATAATCGAAAGAAAGGAATGGTATAAGGAACAGAGATAAAGATACAGTGAGAGAGAAAGAATAAGAGATCGAAAAGAGGTAAATATATGGAGAAAAGAGGAGAAGGGGGAGATAATAGAAAGAAAGGAATGGTATAAGGAACAGAGATAAAGATACAGTGAGAGAGAAAGAATAAGAGATAGAAAGGAGGTAAATATATGGAGAAAATAGGAGAAGTGGGAGATAATCGAAAGAAAGGAATGGTATAAGGAACGGAGATAAAGATACAGTGAGAGAGAAAGAATAAGAGATAGAAAAGAGGTAAATATAAGGAGAAAAGAGGAGAAGGGGGAGATAATAGAAAGAAAGGAATGGTATAAGGAACAGAGATAAAGATACAGTGAGAGAGAAAGAATAAGAGATAGAAAAGAGGTAAATATAAGGAGAAAAGAGGAGAAGTGGGAGATAATCAAAAGAAAGGAATGGTATAAGGAACAGAGATAAAGATACAGTGAGAGAGAAAGAATAAGAGATAGAAAAGAGGTAAATATAAGGAGAAAAGAGGAGAAGTGGGAGATAATCGAAAGAAAGGAATAGTATAAGGAACGGAGATAAAGATACAGTGAGAGAGAAAGAATAAGAGATAGAAAAGAGGTAAATATAAGGAGAAAAGAGGAGAAGTGGGAGATAATCGAAAGAAAGGAATGGTATAAGGAACAGAGATAAAGATACAGTGAGAGAGAAAGAATAAGAGATAGAAAAGAGGTAAATATAAGGAGAAAAGAGGAGAAGTGGGAGATAATCGAAAGAAAGGAATGGTATAAGGAACAGAGATAAAGATACAGTGAGAGAGAAAGAATAAGAGATAGAAAAGAGGTAAATATAAGGAGAAAAGAGGAGAAGTGGGAGATAATCGAAAGAAAGGAATGGTATAAGGAACGGAGATAAAGATACAGTGAGAGAGAAAGAATAAGAGATAGAAAAGAGGTAAATATAAGGAGAAAAGAGGAGAAGTGGGAGATAATCGAAAGAAAGGAATGGTATAAGGAACAGAGATAAAGATACAGTGAGAGAGAAAGAATAAGAGATAGAAAAGAGGTAAATATAAGGAGAAAAGAGGAGAAGTGGGAGATAATCGAAAGAAAGGAATGGTATAAGGAACGGAGATAAAGATACAGTGAGAGAGAAAGAATAAGAGATAGAAAAGAGGTAAATATAAGGAGAAAAGAGGAGAAGTGGGAGATAATCGAAAGAAAGGAATGGTATAAGGAACAGAGATAAAGATACAGTGAGAGAGAAAGAATAAGAGATAGAAAAGAGGTAAATATATGGAGAAAAGAGGAGAAGTGGGAGATAATCGAAAGAAAGGAATGGTATAAGGAACGGAGATAAAGATACAGTGAGAGAGAAAGAATAAGAGATAGAAAAGAGGTAAATATAAGGAGAAAAGAGGAGAAGTGGGAGATAATCGAAAGAAAGGAATGGTATAAGGAACGGAGATAAAGATACAGTGAGAGAGAAAGAATAAGAGATAGAAAAGAGGTAAATATAAGGAGAAAAGAGGAGAAGTGGGAGATAATCGAAAGAAAGGAATGGTATAAGGAACGGAGATAAAGATACAGTGAGAGAGAAAGAATAAGAGATAGAAAAGAGGTAAATATAAGGAGAAAAGAGGAGAAGTGGGAGATAATCGAAAGAAAGGAATGGTATAAGGAACAGAGATAAAGATACAGTGAGAGAGAAAGAATAAGAGATAGAAAGGAGGTAAATATAAGGAGAAAAGAGGAGAAGTGGGAGATAATCGAAAGAAAGGAATGGTATTAGGAACAGAGATAAAGATACAGTGAGAGAGAAAGAATAAGAGATAGAAAGGAGGTAAATATATGGAGAAAATAGGAGAAGTGGGAGATAATCGAAAGAAAGGAATGGTATAAGGAACAGAGATAAAGATACAGTGAGAGAGAAAGAATAAGAGATAGAAAGGAGGTAAATATATGGAGAAAATAGGAGAAGTGGGAGATAATCGAAAGAAAGGAATGGTATTAGGAACAGAGATAAAGATACAGTGAGAGAGAAAGAATAAGAGATAGAAAGGAAGTAAGTATAAAGAGAAAAAAGAGGAGAAGGGAGAGATGATGGAAAGAAAGGAATGGTATTAGGAACGGAGATAAAGATACAGTGAGAGAGAAAGAATAAGAGATAGAAAAGAGGTAAATATAAGGAAAAATAATAAAGAGAAAGAAATGGAACGGATGTGGATTTGATAAGAGTAGTAAATATAAGTACAGAGGTAATGCAGAACAGAAAACAGAGAGAAAGAATGATAAAGGGTGGAAAGAAAGAAAGAGAATGAGAAGGAAAGAATAGAATAAGGGGACTAAAGAAAATAGATAGAAAGAATAATAAAGGGGTGTAGAATGAGTATAAATTAGGAAAGAGAGAGTATGAAAAGGAAAGAAAGGAAAGAGAAGAAAATAGAGAGAGAGAGAGAGATAGAGAGTGAGAGTATAGAAAAAAGATTATATAATCATTACACACACACACACACACACACACACACACATATATATATATATATATATATATATATATATATATATCATGAAGTCAAGTTGCTAACACAGAGTCTCTTGACTCTCTCACTATCCGTTCCCATCGTCCATTGTTCCTAGCAAGTCCTTTAGCCGGCATCCAGTGTCTGCACAGTGCTTGTCGGCCGAGACTGGTGAGTCCATGTATGAAGGGTAGTGTCCACAGGAGAATTTTGTTTATGAGTTCGTCCCTGATTCTCAAATATGACCGTGCATATCTTTGGGGGCTGGTGCTTTCAGGATTTACTGAAAACAGATCACTGTGTCCGTGTGTAGTTCCTGTCATCGAGGTGGTGCAGTTGTACCATTATACTAACACGGATACAACTTGGAAGAATACCTTTTTATCTTTGGTTAAGTAAAGTTGGCGACCGTGGTCGCGGGGGACTCGAAGGCTCCCTTTTCGATAGCCACTACATCAAGGTGTAGAGGAGGGCGCTACTTCTTCTTCTGGGTTGCTCCACTTTGCCCTTGATCCGTACCTTATAATGCTGAGTGTTAAGCAAGAAGGCATCAAGTACCATTTTTTAAAGTCTTTGGTATGACTTGATGATTGAACCCTGGTCTCCCAGGCCATTGATCAGGTATATGTAGTATAACAACATGTATATATGTATATATATATATATATATATATATATATATATATATATATAATAAAACTGGAATTCTTTCGTTTTTGTTTTTTAAAGATCTCGCTGTTATCTAATTATCACACACACACATACACACACACACACACACACATATATATATATATGTGTGTGTGTGTGTGTGTCTGTGTCTGTGTCATAATCAGATAACAAATAAGAGATCCTCGTGATGTTTAAAATGCCTTGAAAAACCTGTGTGAAATATTTAGAAATATTCTTATTCCATTCTGTCAATAATATATTTGTTTCTCCTAATCGGTCATCAAGACAATAGATAAGGGCATAATTATATATAGAAAGACTAGGATAGATTCATTATAAACAGAACTAAATGGGCTTGTCTAGTTTGATTGGAGCATAGATAGTAGGGTGAGTCAAAAGTTTTCTAATATTTTGGTAACGTGATCCACAATTCGGCAGCTCCGGATGTTTTTTGCCAAGATCGTGAAGGTGAAGAATCAGTCTAGAATGTGAGATGCCGAGCCCTCCTGATACTCGCCGACTGCTACTCGCCAGATTTGTCTCTATGGCTTCATTTATTCATGGTTTTAGCCTTATCTGACCTTCCCTGCTGTCGAGGTTCTTGAAATCTGAGCTAAATTTCTTGAAGCATCTTTCTATTACACTTATTTCGTACAACAAACGTTTTTTTATTTACTCTGGCGGTGTAACGACCCACTTCGAATTGGTAAAACAAAAGTTTCACTTTTATCTGTGCCACTTTTAAATCGCACAATGAATGAAGCAATGCACAACATGTTAGCACACACCAACTACCACAATACTATCAACTTGAACCGCTTTTTCATGTGATATATGGGTCGCAAACTAGCACGGACTGCGAAACTTTTGACTCACCCAAATAATAATGAAGAAACTAATTAAATATGTAGCGGGAACGATAGATTGGTTATTGCTTGCTAGGCACAAACGTTTGGTTTCTTTGTTTTTAATGACCTTCGTGGGTTAGTTAATGCCAAAGCCATTCTTGTAGAAGAACAACGCTACTATTTTACCCATAGTTTGTTGGGTTGATTCGGAGGTTCATATTTTCTCAAGGGTATTAGTCCAAAAGTGAACTTAATAGCGCTACAAGAGCTCGAACACTACGAGGTTGTAGTTCAGTTCGTTAGTCACTATACCACTATGCTATGTTAATGTTTAAGCGTTTTTTTTTTCTACTAAAGATTATTTGTATACTTGAAAAAAAAAACGTAACACATACACTTTTGAGTTGTTTCGACACAGGGTGTTAAAATTTGAGGTAATTTGAATAAGAGGTGATCAAGTTATTCAATTATATAAATTATATCATTTTTTTAAACACACACACACACACACACACACACACACACACACACACACACACACACACTAAATTTTATCTCGGCATAAAAGAATAAAAGAGGAAAAAAACTTTCTAAATTTATGTTCGTAGATTTTTTCAAGTTTTGTGTGCAAATACTTTGGGAAAAGTAAAGTTGGCGACCGTAGTCGAGGGTGACCCGAAGGCTCCCTTTTCCATAGCTACTACACCAAGGTGTTAGGGGAGGGGGTTCTCATTCCCCTGGATTGCTCCACTTTACCCTTGATCCTTACTTTATAATGCTGAGTGTTAAGTAAGGAGGCATCAAGTACCATTTTTTGAGTCTTTGGTATGACTCGACCTGAGATTGAACCTAGGTCTCCCGGGCCATTTGCGTACACTCTAACCATTATGCCAATTCTCATAGTGGGTAGAGTGTTCGCCAATGGTCTAGGAGACCCGGGTTCAATCCTAGGTCGCATCATACGAAAGACTTTTAAAATGGTACTTGATACCTCCTTTCTTAATACTCAGCAATATAAGGTACGTATCGAGAGTAAAGTGGAGCAATCCAAGGAAAAGAGTGGCGCCCTCCCCTACACCTTGGTGTAGTAGCTATTGAAAAGGGAGCCTTTTAGTCGCCCTCGACT
Organism: Sepioteuthis lessoniana; assembly: GCA_963585895.1. Taxonomy (NCBI): domain Eukaryota; kingdom Metazoa; phylum Mollusca; class Cephalopoda; order Myopsida; family Loliginidae; genus Sepioteuthis; species Sepioteuthis lessoniana. The sequence goes on along the minus strand of OY757905.1, from coordinate 72,200,064 downwards.
AAAGGGAGACAACTTTACTTACTTTACTAATTTTGGGAAATAATTACCCTTACTAACGAAGTAAAATTTAGCTTTTAGAAAGAGCCAAAAACATTCTAAATTTATATAGGAAGCACAATCAGACACCTGTACATCAGAATTAAAAAAAACCCCACCTCAACACACGTGCATTCTCATTCCATAAACATTTAATTAAATGCAAAAATAATGATAATAATTTTTCCATTAAGATAGAAGCAATAGTACGTAATATTGGTAATCTCAGAATTAAGAAAGCTTTATTCATTGCTTAGTTACACCCTCAGATTAACAATAGGTTAGAATTAAATCCTGAATATATCATTAATTAACATGCACATTCTTTAAATACATAAATGATAATAAAATTATAAAATACAATAATAAAATAAAATTAACACAACTGAAGTCACGTCGCTTCCGCATGGCGTTTAGACACACCACGCGGCCACCATGGTTGCAACACCCAACATGGCTTTCTCGCACCCCACGTAATACCATGTTTACAACATCAAAAATATTTGAACGTACAACATGGAGTTCATATTTAATAAAAAAAGTCTCTGATGATGAAGTTTTTACTTCGAAATTAATTAGACCCGATCATTAGCCTAATGATTTGAGTGTTCGCCAATGGTGCGGGAGATCGGGGTTCAATCCCCGGTCGACTCAAAAAATCGTACTTGATGCCGCCTTGCTTAACACTCGGCATTATAAGATAAGGATCAAGGATAAAGTGGAGCAATCCAGGGAATGGAGTAACGCCCTCCTTTCCACTTTGGTGTAGTTGCTATTGAAAAAGGGAGCTTTCGGGTCACCCTCGACTCTAGTTGCCAACTACTACTACTACTGCAATAGACCTCTAAACAAATACAATATAATAAAATAAAATAATTTGTGCATTGCTTCAAGCAAATCATATAATACTTTTATTCTAAATTTATTTCGGAGATTTTTTCGGAGTTTGTGTGCATATATTCTGCAAAAAAGAAAAAAAGTCTTTGCCTTAGAGTCGAAGTAAAATTGAGTCTTTAAAAAGATTGATTTTGATAACTAGTAACTCGCTAAGTTAAAACTGTGAAAAATTTAGTTATCTGAAATTTGTGAGATTTCGAATTGTCTTCAGAGCTAAAATTTAGATAAAAAAGCTTTATGCAGACTTTAGAGTTAAAATTATACGATTTCAACTTAATTATTTTTTCATTGGCCTAATGAGTACAGTGATACCAAAGACTCAAAAAATGTTACTTGATGCCGTCTTGCTTAACACTCAGCATAATAAGGTAAGGATCAAGGGTAAAGTGGAGCAATCCAGGGAATGGAGTAGCGTCCTCCTTTACACCTCGGAATAATAGCTAAAGTTGCTACCTTACATGGTAGCTTTGTTATTTCTTCACATTTGTTCCGTTTTCAAGAAAGGGAACACAGACTAAAGGTATTTAGAAGGTTTGGTTTCTTTGTTTAATGGCATATCAACCTTTGTAGGTTATTTAATGCCAAAGCCATCCTTCTAGATGAACAGTGGTACTATTTTACCTATAGCTGTGAGGATAAGGGGGTTCATACCTAATCATACCTTTCATAACTTTCCCAAGGGTATTTGTCCGAAAGTGAACGTAATAGCGCGACTGGAGTTCGAACTCGCTTACTACGATTCTGCAGTCCAATGCTTTAACCATTACACCACGACGACCCCTCGGTATTTTGAAATTTAAAAAAAATCCACCAGAATAAAAATATTTCATTTACATTATAAAACTCCGAAACAATTTTCCCCAGAATAATTTTGTCTATGCGCAATGATAGAATACGATAATATCTCATGTAACAAATCATGCTACGATGGGATATTTGGACTTTAAACTTAAGGAAAACAAGGGTATTTTTACTCCGCACTCCATAACACATCATATATCCTGCCTGGCTAATCACAGGATAAATCATTGAGGGAAGAGAGTATTTTTCAAGCCACACTAGACCATGGGATGCAGCATGATGCATGTGAAACAAAGCAGGTGAATACAAAGATGGGTCGACGGTGAGCTTTACCAGATCCTGGGTGGAGAACTGAACAGGTCAACAATCAGAATCAAATAGTTCAGTAAGAAAACTACGGCTACTAATCTTTAAGGGTAGCATCCACTGATGTGAAAATAAAACAGCTAACAAAAGATTGCTATGATGCTAATCCAAACTGTAGATTCAAACCACATCACTCTTCACGTAAACAAGGTGCGCGTTCTGTTGAGGTTGGATCTCTGGTCCCAGTTTTGGAAAAATCAGCTACAGAGCCCAAAACCAACTTAGACGCAAAAAATCATTGTCAACATAGCGACATTTAGTGTTAGGACTTTAAAAACAATAAACCAGCAACCCGAGATTACAGCATCTACATCCGAGCACGAGAAAGACATTATATACGTGCATTATATACGTGCAAGGAGGTGCCCGTGGTTAAATGGTTATCGTCGTAGGAAATGAACACGGTGACACGAGTTCAAATTCTGGACGAGACTGATTGCATTTCACATAGCACTAATACCCTTGGGAAAGGTATGAATCCAATTATTCTCTCCCCCCCTGCTATGAGTAAATAGTAGAGCAGACTGGGTTCTTCAGCCTTGGTGAGGCAACTAGTCTAGGAGAAGGAAAACTCTGAATTCAAACCTGTTAAACTCCGCTTAAAAATGACCTTGTGTCATATCCTGCCCGAGCGGAGGGGTTGGTAAATATGATATACGTGCAAGAACATGTATATTACCATAGTGAACTAGATTTAAAATACCATGATACCGGTAATAGGGGAATGTTTATCTCGGCGTCTGTGTGGAGAAAATCAGTCAATGTTACCATAGGAGATAAAGGAATACTTCTCAATCATAATAGAATAGAGAAAATGCAACCGAGAATTATGTGTCCAACATTTAATGGCAACTCCTGCATATTTATTCTACCAATGCCAATTATAAATCGGATATCACTACTTTCTCTGAGGGAATTATCTTCCCTTGTTCGGTACCTTCCCAAAAATAGCCTTCTAATAATCATCGGTGGAGACATGAATCCACAAATAGATGAAAAGATGAAGAAAATAAATTTGGCTTACACAACTTGCCATATAAAAATGGCAAATATTTAACAGGTTTTTCATTCGAGAACAGTCTTTTATGCCTAAACACTAAATTCCTTTAAACGGGAGAAAAACTATGGACCTACACCTACCCAAATAAAGTACGGCTAGATTATATATTTATACACAAGAAGTGGATAAATAGCGCAGTGAACTGTGAGGCATATTCCTCTTTTGAAGGAGTATCTTCAGATCACAGAATTGTCACGGAAGCAGCAGCGGCAGAGTGCATACTGACTAAACCAAGAGCCAAATGCAGACTTCTATAGGAGTCACTAGTAATCAGGAAAAAACGAGCTAATTAAAAAAAAAGTATCCTTACTTAATAAAAGAAACCCAGCGAATGCCAACTTACAGAAACTTAGGAAAGCTCAGAAACAACTAACACATACCAAAAAGAGCACTTTGAATACATTCAAGGTCAGATTGAGAAAAATATTATTCAGTTGAAGATAGACAATCAAGAATAGCATGGACGAAAGGGAATAAAATAAGTGGAAGGAAGAACACGTCTCGAGCAAAATGAAAACTGTTTGCTAAGAAGAAAGATTTCTGATGGGGAAAGAACATTTCAAGAATCTGTCGGGAAATCCTCCTGAAATCACTGAGAAACCTATCGAAAAAATTATTAATAGCCTACAAGATATCAAAGAAGTACAGTTTACGAAGGAAGAACTTAACGCACTATAAAAAAAAAAAACCCCAAACAAAACAAAACAAAAACAAGCAAACAACCCCCCCAGAAAACCTGTAGACCATAGCGATATACACACTGATGCTTGGAAGACATGAAAATTAGATTCTTCTCCGATTATGCAACGATCCTGCAGTATATAAACAAAATATAATAGAGAAATGGTCGAAAGGCTGCATCAACCCCTTTCCATACAAAAGGTGATCTGGGAATCGCAAAGAACTACAGAGGCATAACTCTACCTGCCAAAGCTGCTAAAGTTTATAATGCTCTGCTTCTCAATCGTATCTGATCCGAAATCGAGAAAATTCTTTGAAAAAAATCAGATCGGCTTTCGAAGGAATCGCTCAACAACCTCTCAGATTTTAACTATTCATCGAATCATCGAAGGAGTATGAGCAAAGAATCTCGTAGCGACACTACTGTTCATATATTTCTTCAAAGAACTCGATTCCATACACAGGAAAGATGAAGCAAATGCTACTTGCATATGGTCTCCCTAAAGAGACTATTTCAGTTACGATGATACTTTACAAAAACTGCTGAAGACACCGACTTCTTCGACATCGTGGCTGGAATCTCGTAACATATTTGTTTATACTAAGCCAAGACAAGGTACTCCGAACGTCAATGGATCTAATAAAAGAAAATGGTTTCACACTTTAAAAAAAAGCAAGGAAGTTGACCATATCTCGTGGAAACTTTGACAAATACGGACTACGAAGATGACTCTAACGATGTCGCGCTTCTTGTAAATCCACCATCCCAAACAGAATCCTTCCTGCATAGTTTAGAGCAAGCAGCAGGAGGCATTAGCAACCACGTGAATGCAAATAAAGCAAAGTACACATATGTTGTGATGCTGGCAAAAGAAAGACACGGGGAACACCAAAAAAGTAGATAGGAAAACATATATTCAAGTAACAGAAACAAGATATAAGTGAACTGGGTTAGACAGTAGTTAGTTAAAAGGAAGCTGAGAGTTCAGTCGGATAAGGACTATTGTCCACTATGCAAGTCTTATCACGTGACTGTGTCACGTGGGTTTGGATCAACTCTGGAGAACTCCGGTCAACGCTCCGTTGACGTGTATTTATAGAGGGGGATGAGTTCATTATGTTGGGAGTACAACAATATGTTTTAAACAAAAAGAAGCAATCTCCACTTTAAGTGACAACCCTCTAAAACTAGCTGACCAGTTCAAATACCTCAGCAGCAATATCTCATCTACTGAAAGTTATGTCAGCGAAAGTGTGGACTGCTATTGATTGGTTATCGGTCATATAGAAGTCTGATCTATCCGAATAAAATAAAACGGGATTTCTTCCAAAGTGTAGCTGTATCCATACTATTATATGGATGCACCACATTGACGTTAACAAAATTCATAGAGAAAAAACTACATGGAAACTACACAAGAATGCTGTGTGTTATATTGAGAGAATTCTGGAAATAGCGCCCCACAAAACAGCAGCTGTACAACCACTTGGCTCCCATCTCAGAAACCATTCAAGTAAGATGAGCAAGACCCGTGGGGCTCTGCTGAAAAAGCAAGGACGAACTCATAAGCGACGTTCCCTTATAGACCCCTGCATATGGATGTGCGATCAGTGTAGACTTGCTTGCACCAGCTCTGTGCGGACACAAGATACAGCCACTAAGAACTGCTTGGAGCGATGTATGAGAGAGAGAGAGAGAGAGAGAGAGAGAGAGAGAGAGAGTCAAGAAACTTCATGCTACCTGCGTGATTTTATGATGATGATGATGATAATTGAAAGGGACAGGTAATGAAATTGGGCCAGATCGATCTTGCAACCTGAAGCAAAATCAAGACATGAGAAAAAAAAAAGAAAAGAAAAAAAGATGATTTCTAAAATAGTCTCAGATGAAGAGAAAATTCAAGGAAAAAATGAATTAAGAAAATTAATAAATTGAAAGGTCAAAGGCTTCTAACGTCGGGTAATGATTAACAAATTCGTCTAGTATATCAAATCGCTCGTTTCTATCTTATAATAATCAATGGCTGTCTCAAAATCATGGCCTTGTGCCTGATTAAGCAAATCTTAATAAACACTTAAAGAGAAAAAGAGGGCGCCAGACATTGTGGGCGACCGTAGACGAAGGTGACCCAAAGGCTACCTTTTCAATAGCACTCTCCTCTACACCGATGGGTACGGGAGAGTGCTACTCTTTTCCCTGGATTGATCCACTTTATCCTTGATCAATACCCTATAATGCCAAGTGCTAAGCAAGGTGACATCAAGTACCATTTTTTTGTCTTTGGTATGACTCGACCTGGGATTGAACCCTGGTCTCCTGAGCCATTAGCGAAGACTCTACCCACAAGGTTAATGAGTAAAATGAGATTTTTTTAGCTGATTATAGTGTTGTTAACAATTCAATAAAGTATGATTGGTCCCTACTGAGTTCCCACCCAACATTTCAGATCTTGTCCCAAACCTTTATGATGGAGTACAGAACTTCAATGCAGTAGAGTTTGATTATAAATAATTCATAACATCCGTGTTGAAATAGAAACAGAAAAATAGAAAGATAGAAAAATAACTATTCTGAAAAATAGAGATGTTGAGGTAGGTTGACATAGATCGAAAATGAGATAGAAAAACATATTGGGAGAGATAGTGTATGAGATAAAGTATACACGCAGGTACACACACACAATTATATATATATATATATATATATATATATATATATATATATATATATATATAGCTAATAGCTTTGGGAAAGGTATGAATCCAACTATTCTCCCTCCAGCTATGGGTAGATAATAGAGAAGACTGGATTCTTTGACCTTGGTATGAAAACCGTCTAAGAGAAGGAAAACCTTGATTTTAAACCATTCAAACTCCGTTTAAAAATAACCTTGTGTCGCTTCTTGCTTACGCAGAGGGGTTGGATAATCATACACATACACACACACACACACATATATATATATAGCTGATACCCTTGAGAAAGGCTTGAATCCAATTATTATTCTTCCAGCTATGGGTATATTATAGGGGAGACTGGGCTCTTTTAGTTTGGTATGGAAACCGGTCAAAGAGAAGGGAAACTCCGTTTAAAATGACCTTGTGCTTCACCCTGCTCGTGCGTAGGGGTTGGATAATACAAAAACACATGCATATATATTCTGAGAGAGAGAGAGAGAGAGTGAGAGAGAGAGAGAGAGAGAGAGAGAGAGAGAGAGAGAATACATGTTAAGTATGAGGCGTCAGGATTGTGAACGTAGAAAATGGAGATGATAACAGTTGTCAGCGCCAATGATCCCTGCGACGAAGATCTGCCAGTGTCAATTAGATTATGGCCGTTTAAATGCTCGCATTAAAACTAACAAAGCGATGACATCACTATCAGGAAATTAAGTAACACACACACACACGGACATACATACATATATACATACATCCATACATACAAACAAACATAGTCATCCACTAAAACACACGAGCATGCACACGTATGCGCGCACTAATGAAACAATGTAAGGAATGCCTTTTAATGCTTGTTTTGTTAATAAAATACTTTCATGCCGCTCACAGAAGAATGAGATCGGCGTTCGATCGCTGCTTGAAGCAAGCATTTTCGAACGTTGATTTTCAAGGCAGGTAGTTCTTCGCTGTTAAGATTGTCTTACGTCAATTTTTCTCCTTTGGTTTATTCTCCTCTCTAACTTTGGTTTGGTTTGATTTCTTTGTTTAATGGCATATCAACATTTGTAGGTTATATAATGCCGAAGCAATTCTCCTAGAAGAACAGTAGTGGTGCTATTTAACCCATAGCTGGGAGGATAAGGGGGGGGGTCATACCTTTCCTAAGGGTATTTGCCCGAAAGTGAATGTAAAGCGCGACTGGATTACGAACTCGCGTACTACGATTCTGCCGTCCATCGATTTAACCATTACACCACGAGGACACCCCCATCTAACTTTGTAATACCGCACATCGAATTTCATACATTTTATGGCAGGCTACAATATCTTTATATCTTTGAAGGACTTTTTGTAAGAATATCAAACATTTCGCATATAAGCATACTTTAGTGAAATTGCCGAGAAACTTGCTAAGGTTGTTCGTTTACTGATTACACTATGTGATCTAAAAGGAATTTTGAAACTCAACTCGAATCGCCGAGTCGGTGAGGCTTAGAATACTCTGACTGCACTCACCGCAGAGAAATAAGGCCTCCCTCAGAAAAAAAGAGCCCTTAGTATGACATCAAACTGAATATGATGGTGAGGCTCCAGTTCTAGAGATATGATGAATTTAAAGTTTCTCTTCATTGCCATTACTCCTAACTTTAATCTGACCCTGAGAGGCAGTATCTTTTAGGGGTTCATGTATGAGTCAAATAATTCTAAAAAAAAATAACCTTTTCAGAAACAACTACACAAAAAATCTAGATAAGAACGTACAAGGACTGCGATTCCCTAACCAATAGGCATAAAATAATCTTTTAAAAGAAATTAACTAATCCCCTTTTGAAACAGTAAACCTTAAAGGAGAGGCGCAGTCGAAGTCAAAAAATTGTGGACAGACCGGAAAGAAACGCTAAGGTAACTAAAATTGCACTTTTCTCTTCAAAACTGATCGTGTATTTAAATTATCTGTATGCTTCGAACAGCTCGTGTGTGAATGATACATCATCAATAGCCATCACACCTGGTCATTCATTTTGCGCTCTCCCCTCATCTTGGTGTCGTAGCTATCGAAAAGGGAACCTTCGGGTCACCCTCGACGACGTTTGCCAAATTTACTTACTTTTTTTTACTTTGATGTGGTTAATGACTTTAATCACATCTTGCAAAACACTATTAAGCTAAGGTGATAGTTATCGGATCGCCAACATTTCCATATGGTTGATACAGTGTGTAGACTTACATTCGAAAGTTGCCTCCTTGATCCGTGTTGTCAGACCTGTAAGCCGGCCAGTTATCGCAGCTAGTTGGTGTGTGAATGGATCCGTAACCCATCAGTGAACAAGCCAGTTCAATCAACTTTATCTTTGCTTGAAGAGCAGCAACTGGTTGAGATTGCAAATGCAAGTTATCTTTGATCCATGTTTGATAAAAATTCAAATCTCTTTGCATCCTGGCTTAAAGTCAAAGTAGAATATCCTAACATTACCATAAAAGCACTGAAAGTCCTTCCGTTTCTTGCTACACATCTTTGTGAGGCGGGGTTTTCTGCGGGGTGACAGCCGCCAAAACAAGACTAGTGTAGACTGGATATACGTAACACAATTCGAGTGCCACTGTCTCTCATCACCCCTTGATAGGATCGTCTAGTTGCTGGAAAACAAGCCCAGGGCTCCCCCTGACCTCGTATTATGGTGAGTTGATATTATAGTCCAAAATTGTTGTAATTGCCTAATATAAAGTGTAATCGTTGTATTCAGATTAATTACTGTGAACTGACAAAGGTTTTTATTATTGGAACCTCCGCGCCTTTAACCGATCCGCGAAAATATCTTAAAGAATAAAACTAGTCCCTGGTACAAAAAAGGTTGAGGACTGTTGGTTTAAAGTATTTCTATCAAGCATTAATAGTTTTATAGGCACACAGTAAAATTGTTTCAAGTACTGCGCTGTAATACAAATAACTTAATTTGCTTGCCAAATAGTTTAATAGCTTCAAGTATTGAAAATGAATACAAGGCAACACGGACTTCACCTGGGGGTGTCCTCGTGGTGTAATGGTTTAAGCGAAGGACTGCGGAATCGTAGTACGCGAGTTGCGCTATTACGTTCACTTTCGGGCAAATACCCTTGGGAAAGGTATGAACCCCCTTATCCTCCCAGCTATGGGTTAAATAGTACCACTACTGTTCTTCTAGGAGAATAGATTATTTGGCATTAAATAACCTACAAAGGTTGATATGCCATTAAACAAAGAAACCGAACGGACTTCACTAAATCACCGATACACATGCACATTATTCACACACATACTCCAGCAATCAAGCACACATGCACACTCATGCACTCACTCACGTGCACAGCTATATACTCACATGCTATTTTAGAGAGGAACAAACTCATACTTTCTCAAATTTTTCAGGTAGTTCTCTGTTTTTTCTTATAAAAGTTTATATTCATGAATTAGGATAAGAAGTGCAATAATAATAATAATAATAGCAGCAAATTGGCACAGAAGGAGTACAAGGCTAGACAACACCGGGTGGGCAAGGTGATCCACTGGGAAATGTGCAAGAAATTTAAAATTGACCATGCCAACAAATGGTATAGGCACAACCCAGCACCTGTCCTAGAAAATGACACGCACAAACTCCTGTGCGACTTTGATATACAAACGGATCACCTAATCTCCGCCCGAAGACCAGACCTTATAATAATCAACAACAAAAAAAAAAAAAAAAAAAAAAAAGAGAGAAAATCTGCAAAATTGTCGACTTTGCTGTCCTGGCAGACCACAGAATAAAACTGAAAGAATATGAAAAGAGAGATAAGTACCTCGACCTTGCTTGAGAATTGACAAAAAATATGGAACATGAAGATGACAATTATACCAATTGTGATTGGTGCTTTTGCTACGGTAACTAAAGGATTATTAAAGGGCCTGGGAGATTTAGAAGTTGGCGGCCGAGTGGAGACCATCCAAACAACAGCATTATTGAAAACGGCCAGAATACTGAGAAGAGTCCTGGAGACTTGAGGAGACTTGCTGTCACTCAGACTCCAGTGAAAAACCATCGGCTAACACTGATGTGAAAAGCTCTAATGAGTGAATAATAATAATAATAAACAACGAAGTAATATTAGAAGAAACAAATAAAAACATAGACACATGGACATAAAAATAACTAATAAACAATAAGTTTAATTAATTTTTCTCTTCAGATTACAGTTTGCCTCAAAGCAATTCTTTTATACCCATCTAGTTCAATAAGTATTTCGCCGTCGGTTACATTATGGAACATAAATTATAATAACGTAATTATTCTTATAGATAACAAAAAGGAATGAACCTGCCACCCTCAAGAAAAAAGCAAAAACTAACACGCAGAGAAAAAATAACACCCCCACCCAAAAAACAAAACAAAAACACACCAAACAACAAGAAACAAAAACAAACGGTGTCAATAAAAATAAGCAAATTTATAAATAAAAGAAAAAGATCGGTGAGTTTCTAAAACAAAACTAAAATTCGTCATTCTTTTGTAAGCGGTTGAAATAAAAGAAAAACATCTTCACCTTTCTAACTGAATAAAAAAAAGTGTCAGGGCAAATTCCTGGCTTTTGATTGAAAAGCCTTGAAATTAATAAGCATAAAAAAATAGAAAATAAGATTTCTAGAAATAGATATATATATAAAAATTCAAAATTTGAATATTTGGATTTATGTGTTATTACTATTCCTTTGTTTGTTGTTGGCGACAGTAGTCGATAGCGACTAGAAGGCTCCCTTTTCAATAGCTACTACACCGAGGTGTAGGGGAGGGCGCTACTCTTTTCCCTGGATTGCTCCACTTTACCCTCGATGCGTACCTTATATTGCTGAGTGTTAAGCAAGGAGGTATCAAGTACCATTTTTAAAGTCTTTGGTAGGATGTGACCTGGGATTGAACCCAGGTCTACCGGTCCATTGGCGAACACTCTACCCACTAGGCTGGGTTTAATACCTGGTCGCGTCATACCAAAGACTTTAAAAATGGTACTTGATACCTCCAGGCTTAACACTCAGCAATATAAGGTTGATATCAAGGGTAAAGTGGAGCAATCGAGGGAAAGGAGTAGCGCCCTCCTCTACACCTTTATGTAGTAGCTATTGAAAAGGGAGCCTTCTGGTCGCTCTCGACTACAGTCGCCAACTTTACTTACTACTCTTTTAATATCAAAAATTGAACACACACACACACACACACTCTCTCTCTCTCTCTCTCTCTCTCTCTCTCTCTCTCTCTCTCTCTCTCTTCCTCTCTCTCTAGATTAACAAATACCTCCCAAAAGAAAAACTCGTTCGACAGGTGTCTTTACTACTGAAATATAAAGGCAAGTTGAAGACACTAGGATATCAGATCATAATTTTTATTCAACAAATGGATGTGCTAATTCCCTTGTGCATTTTTGTCACTTCTTTTATTACTTAAAAAAGTTTTTCTTAATAAATTTCTTAAAACTTTTTTCCCACAATGTATTTTCTTCTGCCGATGACCAGAGGTTGAAACTAGTTCACAATAATTATAAAAAAACATCTAAAAGATATAATCCGACTGGTCTCATCCTTTTTGTTCATCACATCACGAACCATTAAAAATTTCATTAACATAACTCTTCATACCAGCGTATATTCTATTCCAGGTAGAGATTATATCAAATATTACATCAGTGAGACCCAACGAAGTCTAGAAAAAAGGATCTCCAAACACAAACGATCAATTAAATTAAATGATCTCATAAAACACTTTCAATTTTTCTCATGCCACTTTAATTAAACCCATACATCACAAAGAATCTAGTCGACTGTCAGAATCTACAGTCATTTCTCGGTCCAGACATTGAACGACGAGCTGGCTTCTACCAGATTTCACCCAACCAGGTAGACATTATTTTATGTGAGAATAAAATTGAAATAGAAAATGGATAAGAAAAAATTTCATTCAAAACATAAAAAATTTATTTACCACCACACTTCCATACTTCTGGACGATCTTTCATTTTTCATTTAGATATTTCATTTCCGTTGGTCAAATCTTTGATGAAATTTGATACTCTTGACGGCAGCTGTAGCCTCTCCCCTATTCCCTTAGCCATGGCCCAGTTGTTCCAAAAATGAATCATACTCACAGGCAATAACTCCTACCACCACCGCTCTGATATATATCTCTATCTCCTTTTTTTCATTTCTGTCTCTTTTTCTCTTTTTATTCTTACTTTTAATTATCGATTTCCTCCAATGCAGAACTTTAGAAAAGACTCGATATTCTTGTGAAATCTTTCTGAAATAAAGACGAAATATCATTTTTGAATCCGTTGTCAGTACTTCGATTTATACATTTTTCCACTTATTTTTCTCATATATATATATATATATATACAACCAATAGGAAATTATTAGGCAAAACAAGTAAACCTCACTAACTCATAAATTCTTAACCAATATTGGTCAAATTTAAGCTCGTTCATTTCACCCTTTTAAAAAATATTTAACTCAATTTTAAACAATTTTTAATGCTTAGCTTTTGAGATATTTGGAAATTACGAAAATGGACTGACTGAAATTAGTATGCAGATTAAACTAATATTAGTTTTGTTTGGTTAGGTTTTATGATATATCAGCCATTATAGGTTATTTAATACCAAATTTCCTTTATACATATATATCAAATATATATGATTTGTAAACATATTTTCTTGATAACATTTTAAAACTAGCCAAAGCATATTCTTTTGCAATCAGTTAAATAGTTTCAAGCATTTCTATCTCAAATAGTTCTATTTGACCCATAGATAGGACCCTTTCAAGTGTTACCACTCCGAGTCAGAGCGGACCTGGGAGCGATGGCAATGAAGGGGTACACTGCATTCCCCAAAGCTCCAACATTACTGGAACCTCACCATCAGATTGTTTATGCCATATACAGGACACACGTTGGGGTGGCGGCCTTACTCCTCCGCAGAGACGCAGTCGGTTCATTCAACAGCCCCAACCGACAGGACTCAAGTAACATTAATTCTAAACCACTGAAATCTCATAAAACTATTTTTTTCTTTTTATCTCTAGTATATGTTGAAATGTGGGTAAAGAGAAGGATCTAACAACAGCTGAAAAACAGAAAATAACTAAGTTATTAATATTATCGTGGGGCTATTTATTTATTTAGTAGCAAGCCACTGAAATTAAGGAAGTCATTCACATACCTCGGTATGAAAATATTATCTACTGAAAGCGGTATCGATATACACATGACAAAAGCATGGATTGTTTTGACAGGTTATCAATCATATAGATTTCTGATCTCCCTGATAAGATAAGACGGGAATTTTTCCAAGCTATAGCCATGTGCGTACTACTGTAATGTTGCACCACTTAGACTTTAAATAAATGATTGAAGAAAAAGCTAAACGGAAACTACACGGGGATACTGCGTGTTATTTGAACAAATCCTGGAAGCAGGATATTGCAAAACAACTGCTGTAGGATAATTTACCATCTGAAAAGAAGCAAGTAAGAAAAGCTGGGCATTGTTGAAAAAGTAAGGACGAACTCATTAACAACATTTTTCAATGAATTCCTACAAATTGACCCGCCAGTGTTGGCCGACCAGCAAGAATTTACATTCATCACTTCAGGGTGGATACCGAGTGTCATCTAGAGGATTGAGACACTTATCAAGTGCGATTGTCGATAGGGGCGAATGGCGAGAATCAAAGTGATTCGTTAGGTCAGAAAGCCTTGATTGTACACACACACACACACACACACACACACACACACACACACACACACACACACACACATATATATATATATACATTGTGTGGTAAAAAAGTATTGAGACTGAAACTACATCTGTCAAGAAATTAAAACAAATGAACAACGGACTTGTGGAATTCTTTGAATAAAACGGAAACGAGCGCAGATTAAATGGAATATTGTTGTGTCAGTTACTGTTTTCTCAAATTGTTTTTTGCCTACGGCAGATTCTTTGGTCTGTTGATAGTTCCGACGCCTCCATCCCAAAATTGGGCGAATGTAAGTAAAAAGAAATAAAACTAAATAAAATAGGATAACGTAATGAAATAAAAATACAGCTCGAAGGTGAACAAACAATGTTAATTTTATGTGGATAGAATCGTAAGATCAACCCTGGTCGACGAATACTGAATCGTTTCTAGCGGTGTGACGTTCGTTGCTATTGAAAACAAAGTTACTGAGAGAGAGAGAGAGAGAGAGAGAGAGAGAGAGAGAGAGAGAAGGTAAAAACAAACATACCTCGGAAAATTGTTTGTTTTTTTCTTTAACTGAGAATGGCTCAACAAGTAAATATTTCCAGTGCAGCAGATTAGCCACGAACGACAAATGAAAAAATAAAAACAGTTATTTTTATCATGAGTTTTTTTCTTTGCCTTCTTTTTATTTTCTGTTAGTAAACCAATTTTTTTTTTTTGCCTTGTTGGTTCTTATCATTTTTTGGAGGTATCCCCGAGTCGTCATGATTAACGTATATTGTAGAAAGCGAGTTCGAAGCCCAGTTGCGCTATTAAGTTTATTTTCGGATTAACACTCTTGGGAAAAGTATGACCCCCATTATTACACCCCCGTCCAGGAGCTAAGGGTTAAATTGTATCTCGGCTGTTCTTCACCAAGACTAGCTTTGGTATTAAGTAGCCCACGAGGGTTGATATACCATCAAAAAAGAAACCTAGAACCGAACCAACTTTTTCTTTACATTTGCTTTGTGGAAAAAAAGGAAGCTTTTTTTAGAAAGTTTTAATGATAAAAAAGACGAATGAATCTACTACAGCAACAGAACATTAAACCGGGACATTGGCCCAGCGGTTAGAGTGTTCGCCAATGGCCCGGGAGACCTGGGTTCAATCCCAGGTCGAGTCATACCAAAGACTTTAAAAATGGAACTTGATACCACCTTGCTTAACACTCAGCATTATAAGGTACGGTTCAAGGGTAAAGTGGAGCAATCCTGGGAATGGAGTAGCGCCCTCCCCTACACCTTGGTGTAGTAGCTATCGAAAAGGGAGCCTTCGGGTCACCCTCGACTATGGTCGCTAACTTTACTTTAACTTTACTTATATATATATATATATATATATATATATATATATATTAAGCATGTTTCATTAAATAATAAAGACAAATTTTGTCTGTATAATTTATTTAAGATTCTTTCAAATTTTCTGATAAGTGTCAAAGTTTCAGTTTGGAATTGGTAGATGAATTTCCTAAAATTGTCCCGAGCGCTTTCGGACGCTTCATCGGCTATAATCAGGGCTTGCTTGATTGTGTAAGGTGTGTTTGTTTTTTTAAAAGAGTTTTGAAAGTTTTTGAAAGTTTATACCATCACGAAAATATGGGAATTTTGGGAAATTCATCTACTAATTCCAACCTGAAACTAAGACACTTATCAGAAAACTTGAAAGGATCTTAAATAAATTATGCAGACAAAATTTGTTTTTATGATTTAATGAAACATGATTAAATGAACGACTGCTGTCTAGCCACACACACACACACACACACACACACACACACATATATATATATATATATATATATATATATATGTGTGTGTGTGTGTGTGTATGTGTGTGTTTGTGGGAAGTCTCAGATAAAAAATGTTTTGTTGCCAAAATTTAATTAGATATTTAATTAATTATTGATTTGCACTTACTTTTATTCAAATTGTTGAATATAATAAAATTGTATTTCTACTGACGTCACCAAATGAACTCACCTTTAAGAGATAGGCAAATAGTCTCTTTCTAGGTAATAGAATCTTTTATGGACAAAGAAAATAGTTACATGCACGCACGGACGAACGCTCACACTCACGCACGAACGAACGCAAAAATTATATCATAAAATATTTAATGTATGAACTGTTTAAATAAAGGATTAAATTCAAAAATTAGAAAAGAAATGAATTTTTATTAATTATGTATAAATCAACCTGTATATATATTTATGTACAATCATTAACACACAAGTACACACACACACACACACACACACATATAACTAGACTATATAGACTATAAGTCTAACGATCGCATTGGAGAGAAATTGACTGTCACCAAGCGTAGTTGACTCTGTTCCAAATTAGATCTACATATCCTCAATTGCTGAGAATGAGCACTATTTCTTAAATATAACAAAGCGGATTACTATATTATTAATGAATGTATTTACCCAGCACCCTCGCATGAACAAGATGCAACACAAGTTTAAATTCTAATCGGAGTTTAATCGGTTTGTAATCAAAGTTTTCCTTCTTATAGACCAGTCCCCACACCAAGTTTAAAAAGCCCAGTCTGACTGATTGTTACATAATGAATAGGTAGCCTATTAATTTGGTAAGTGAAGTATAGAATTCAAAATATATGAATTCAAAACTTAACTGGTAATTCGTTTGAAGAAGGGTCCTGGAAATTAACCAGTGATATGATAGACAAGACTTGACCCCTGGCTGACCCTTTTAGCAGTTTTCTGGTTGGTTGGTTGGTTCAGTCGTGAGAATGGGTCAGTTAGATCGAGAATTAGAGTAGTCTGGGGCTCCGTAATGAACGGACCCTCAAAATGGCTATTTCTAAACCCGTACGGTTGACTTGAGAAATTGGGTGAATAAAGACGTCGAAAATCAAAATAAGTCTTTGTGTACATTTATAAGAACAGACCAAGATAAACCCAAGATAACCCGAAGATGTTCACAAACAGAAGACCAGAGAATCCAGCCAAATTGATAAGTATAATAAAAAAGATTACGGTGTAAATCTTAGCGGTTCCCTGTCTATATCGACTCTCTCTTCACGCAAATATTTCGGCAACTATTTTCGTACCTTTCGGGATAAACAAAAAGAAAAGATGATATTTTTTGATTATGTCTTCCTTCATCCCTCGTTATACAACTCTATTTACCAATATCTGGAGGGAGGTTAGTTGGATTCTTACTTTTTCCAAGGGGATTGTGTAATGCGAAATGTAAACAGCCTTGTCCATGATTTGAACGTGGTTAGCCGTGTCAGTTTCCTACGGTCATCATCATCATCATCTCGTGCTGGTAGCACGGATATCCTTGACTCTCTCTCGCCACTCCTCCCTATCGTTCATCGCCCTAGGTAGGTCTTCAGGACAACATCCCGTATCCTCACATACCTGCTGAATGTATGTTCGTGCTGGTCGTCCTGCTTTTGCACGGCCATGTGTGGGGGTCCATAAGAGTACATCTCTTATGAGTTCGTCCCTGCTTCTCCAGCAGTGCCCTGCATGTCTGGTTCGTCTAACTTGAATAGTTTTCGTGATAGGGGGCAGGTGGTCGTATAGTTGGTGTCTTGTGGGGTGTTGCCGCCAGGACTTGTTCAAGATTGCACGTAGCATTCTTGTGTAATTGCCGTCTAGTTTCTTCTCCAGCCGTTTTGTTAGCGTCCATGTAGTGAAGCCATATAGCAGTATCGATGTGACCGCTGCCTGGAAGAAACTGCATTTCATTTTATCGGTTAGGTCTGATTTCCATATAATCGATAGCCTATTGATTGCTGCCCAAGCTTTCGTTAACCTCGTTTCGATGTCCTTTTCGGTTGATTCGACGCTGCTTCCTAGGTAAGTGAATTTGTCTACTAGTTCAAGAGGGGTTCCTTCTAGAGTGGAGATGTCCCCCGTTTGATTATAGCACATATATTCCGTTTTGTGTGCATTAACATAGAGGCCTATGCATGCGGCTGCTCGTTCCAAACTATGCAGTAGTGTTTCGGCTTAGTCGGGAGTATTTGCCAGTATCGCTATGTCATCGGCGTAGTCGGCGTCGGTAATTGTTGTTGCGGGGTACCTTCTGCTTCTTTTCTTCGTCAGTTCGAAGCCATTCTCTCTGATTTTGTCAATCGATGTTCTAAGTACGTAGTCTAGACAGATGATAAAGAGGTACGGAGCCAGCGTGTCTCCTTGTAGTACTCCTGCTACAATGTCGAAGTATTCTGTGTCTCAATCTGGTGTTTCTATAGAGAATCGTTATTGCCGCTACGGTTTCTTTAGGTATGCCGTACGCTTGTAGGATTTGTTCCATCTTTCCTCTGTGAATGGAATCGAAGGCATTGGTAAAGTCGACAAATATTAATGTCGCTTGTAGGTTTTTTGCCCGTACACTTTCGAGGATTCTACGGATGGTTAATATTTGTGAGGTCGTGGATCTATTTCTTCGGAAGCCATTTTGGTTTTTCCTAAGTATGTTGTCGATTTTGGGTTCTATGCGGTTTCGTAGTAGGGCATTGTAGATTTTGGCTGCTATGGATGTAAGTGTTATGCCTCGGTAGTTTTTGGCTAATCCGAGGTCCCCCTTTTTAGGGAAGGGGAGTATGCATCCCTTCATCCATCTCTCTATCGGATTTTGATTGTATACTGTGTTGCAGTGTCGGAGCAGTATGTCGTCGAATTGTCTGGTCTTCCATACTTCTGGGGGAATTTCGTCCAGCCCAGCAGCTTTCCAATTTTTAATTTTTCTGAGAACCGAGTCGAGTTCTTCTTGTGTGAATGGTCCTAGTTTAATGTCTAATTGTTTTACGGTAATAACCATTTAACCACCAGCGCCTTCTTTAATAAAATAGAATAAAATAAAATAATTTTTTTGTATATGAAGTGCCAAAGATATATATATATATATATATATATATATATATATATATAAATGATAAAACAAATAGGAATGTTACTTTTAAGATGTTTATTTTTTTATTAGTTTTAACTTATTCGACCTTAGTTCGTCGTCGGGAGAAGAAATAAAATTTTCTTTTTTTTTTAAGAATGTTTTAAGGATAAAAAAAGCAAATAGATATGCTACAGCAAGAGAACATTTTATGCACGAACACACACACTCACATCAACACACACACACACACACACACACACACACACACACACACACACACACACACACACACACACACACACATATATATATGCTTTTTAACAGGATATATATATATATATGTGTGTGTGTGTGTGTGTGTGTGCACCTGTGTATGTAAGTCGGGTCTCAGATAAAAAATGTTCTGTTGTTATAATTTAATTAGAGATTTTGTTAGTTATTGAATTGAACCAACTTTTATTTAATTAGTTCAATATAATAAAATTGTATTTCTTCTAACGTCACCAAATGAACTCACTTTTAAGAGATAGGTAAATTGTCTTTTTCTGGGAAATAAATAGACTCTTTTATGGACGAAAAAAATAGTTACATGCACGCACAAACAAACGAACGCATAGATTATATTATATAATATTTGATATATGAACTTGCGATGTGACTGTTTCAGTTTTATTTCAATTTTACAATTGTTCGAAATTAAGTGCCATTGCTACCAGATGATCTTCGTGGGTTGAACGTTTTATTTTATTTCCCCGTAATTATTAGTTTTTTTAAAAATGGGTATCTCATAATTAAGCACACACACACACACACACACACACACACACACACACATATATATATATATATAAACAAGGCCCGGCAGAAAGACATCTGGGATTTGAAATATAGCTAAAAGAAAAAGCAGCGTAAATCTGATTCAAAATTTCGTTTGCCAATTAGTCATAAGTAAATATATACGATAAATATAATGAATTTTTTTTCATCATACAACTTGTGAAAGCACGTGCGATACCCTGCCCTCATCAGCTGCCAACCAGGAGTGATAATAGTTTCGATAGCTCAAGGGAGTACTGCCACTCCTGGCGATACCAAGGAGTTTTTGCCACAGGACAGAGTATTTAAAAGAATTATATATATATATATATATATATATATATATATATATATATATATATATATATATATATATATATATATATATATATATATATATATATATATTTTTGCCACAGGACAGAGTATTTAAAAGAATTATATATATATATATATATATATATATATATATCTGTTTCCTCACAGGGCATTCAGCTTCCTTGTGAAACTGAATTATGGGTTCCTTGGATGTAACAGGTTGCTGTTTTGCTGTCTCATATTGTGCTGTCTCATATTGTGCTCTTAAAAACTCTATAACCACCTATAAGACCTTGTTATGTCACCATGTGTACATCTGAAGCGATTGTGGGTATACAGACAGTACATGGCGCAAGGTACCCCGATCACTTTTACACGAAAAGCACCGATCCGAATCAGTAAATCCCCATAATTTTAGGTTGGTCGCATTTGGTAAGGGATCATAGGTAGAGTGAAAAAGGAATGATATCGCTAGTGGTCCCATTGCAATTAAGAATTATCATGAAATCTTAATTGGTTCGATATCATTCCATTTTGACCAAGCATATTGTTTGGCCTGAGTAACAGCACTGGCTGTTCTTTGCTCTTCCTCAAACATCCCGACTTCTTCTCTCACCATGTCTCTTTTTCCCTTTGAGCCCACTTTGGAGAATACCTTGTTGCTCGCGCTACCCAGCCCTGCTTGATTGGTTTGAGTGACGCCTATGATGTCTTTGATCCGTAGGCTGCATTCCGCCTTCTAGGCGGCCTTAACGGCCGACCACTTCGAACTTAATTTTATTTCTGGATACGCCTTCTGAATGATCTTGTCAGCTGAGCCTTTCATCATCATGTGAAGGCGTACTTTTCCAATTTTGAACTCTTCTACCAGTGAAGATATTAGGAGCGCTAAGTTTCCAGAATTGGTATATAAACCTACTTTTGAAAAACAAGGAGGAACTCCGAGCCATTTACGCAGGTATTTGTAGCTATACTGTTGAATCCGCTCAACGCGAGGTAGCGCACTCTGAAACATTTGAAAGGGCCGCAAAAGACGGGGTAGCCGACCCTGTAGGTAACACCAAGCCTTCACTTTTGTAGGTGGACAAGTTCTTTTAATTGATTTAAGACCCTTCAAGGCTACTTTCCGGACCTCTGTACCCCTCTGACTATAATCATCATCATCATCATGTCGCGCCGCCAGCACAGATATCCCTGACCCTCTCTCACCACTTCTCCCCATCATTCATCGCCTCCGGCAGGTCTTCAGGGTTACTTCCTGTGTCCTCACATAGTTGCTGTATGTAAGTTCGTGCTGGGCGTCCTGCTTTTTCACATCCATATGTGGAGGTCCACAGGAGTACATCGCTTATGAGCTCGTCCTTGCTTCTCCAGCAGTGTCCCGCGTGTCTGGTTCGTCTAACTTGTATAGTCTTCGTGATGGGGGGCAAGTGTATAGTTGGTGTCTCGTGGGGTGTTGTCGCCAGGACTTGTTCGTTTTATTTTCATGTAAATATAATGCACTTCATATTGCATACCCCTCCAAACAATAGAAAAGCAAGAAAATACAAATACTTTATGTATATTAGTATGTATAATAAAGGTTTTCAGGGGAGTATTTCATTTTTTTTTTACTTTATCTTATTTATTGAATAAAACGAAGAGATGAGAAAGCTAACTATTTACGTTTGTGACATTCTGTTTTAAAACTCTGTGATTTAATAAGTGCTCAGAAATTTATTCTAAAAAACTATATCACATTTCCTTAAAAAAACATATCTATCTATCTGTCTATCACCTTCTGTCAATATCTACCTTTTAGATTTAAGAAATATGAAAATTTAATCCAAATAAGGTTCAGGAGCTACAACATTACATTCAAACACCCAAATGAATGCTTAATTTTTAAAAACCTGTAACACTTAATGTTGGCAAATAATTCAACGATTGATAAGATTCTTCTCCGAGGAACTTGTGATATTTCATATTTGTACATTTTCATACTCTCTCTCTCTCTCACACACACACACACACACACACACACACACACACACACACACACACACACACACACACACACACACACACACACACACACACTCTCTCTCTCTCTCTTTCTCTCTCTCTCTCACACACATACACACACACATATGTGTATATATATATATATATATATATGTATAAAGAGAGAGAGAGGTTATATATATATATATATATATATATATATATATATATATATATATATATATATATTCATATATAATTAACAGAAGTGATGAAACAAAAATAAAAGTGTTACTTTTATGATGTTCATTTTTTGATTATTCTCAGTTACTTTCGAACGTTGGTCATCGTCGAGAGAATAAAAATTGTAGAAGAAAAGGAAGCTTTTTTTTTTGAAAAGTTTTAAGGATAAAATGAAGACGGATGGATATGCTATAGTAACAAAATCGATACTACAATAAAAAAAATGAAAAAAGGTGTAAATGAATCTCGCTTCTTTCCTTTGCTGTAAAGAGTCTACAAAGTTATTTGCATTCCGATGACGTCAGACAACGAGCAAAACTTGTCAATCTGATTTTCTAAGCTGTCTCCTTTTGTCTCAGCTTCTGTCTCTATTACACACATACACACACACACACATTTAGAGTTCGCTCAGTTCCCGAATTACGTCACTTCGAATATTACCAACATGGATCTTTCAATAGCTTTCTATGTCGTAAGCAGTCGCTATTTTTCCTTCTTCGTGGCGGCCAACATTTTGCTTGTATGTAACATCGCAGCCAAAACGGTGCTATTGAAAAGAATGGCTCGTAGAGTCTTGTCTAGCTTGGTCTTGGGCACATCTTTTATCCTGTTTAGGGCTAAATGAACACACACACACACACACACACGCACACACACACACACATATATATATATATATATATATATATATATATATTCAAGCAAGTTTTGTTTAGACGATGGAACACTGTTTATCATTTTTAATTCAATTTTTTACAAACTCCTTTTTACTTTTCTAGTGTCAGGATCTAAATGGTAAAGGCATTGTCTCATATCTTCTGCCTTAGTGCTTTCGACCAACTTTTGGTCGTCATCAGGGGTAGTGTACGTTTGAGTTGACTGTTAAATTTTTGCTATTTTATTTGTAGCGTTTTGTTTTGAAGTTGTCGGTAAACAGTGCTCCATCGTCTTTAAGAAAACCTGCTTGAATAATAACTTGCTGCCAAAATATACTCTCTCTCTTTCTTTCTTTCTCTCTCTCTCTCTCTCTCTCTATATATATATATATATATATATATGTCTGTGCGTGTGTATGTGTGAATTTACCAACCCCTCTGCACGACCAGGATCCGGTACAAGGTCAATATTTTTGCAGAGTTTAAAGGTTTGTATGCAGAGTTTTTTTCTCTTAAACCGGTTCCACACCAAGGTTAAAGAGCCCAATCTGTCCTACTATAGATGGCGAGAGAATAGTTGGATTCATACCTTTCTAAGGGGTATTAGCGATATGTGAAATCGCCTCGTTCAGGATTTGAACTCGGGTCTCACTATCCATTACCTAACATAGTTACCGTTACACCACGAACGCCTCTAAATATATATGTATGTGACAGGTAAAAATTTTGTGTTTAGATTTTTATTCATTTTTTTTCTTGCTAGCGAGCGAGATGTCGCAATTGTGTTTAACAACTGTCCAATGTCTGAATTGCTGGAGTTTAACCACGGGTTCTTTCCAGCGTCTTTGAGCATTGTCTTTGAGCATTGTCGAAGACATGGCTAGTGTGTTCTGGAGTTCAGTATTTGTTCTGTACTAAAGGAGATATTTGAGCAGACGCGTTTATCATGTTTAGGTGACGTAATTTCTGAAGGCCTTGACCGTTAGTTTTGAATGAGCTGAGATAGCAGCTGAAGGTTACATGACTGCAAATCCACCAAGGATGAACAACTACTTCTACTACTTCCGTTTTCGAACTAAAAGTGATTTTCTTTTGTGGAATATCTATTCTTTATTAGCATCCTTTCTAATATTTAAAATCTTTTTTTTAAATTTGAGCTCAATAAGATTTTTGTGTAACCGACCCAAATATCTATTAGATTGTTGTGGTCCCTTATGGTGATTTTTAATATGTGTACGGATGGCTCTAGCGTTAGATAAAGGACAGATTACTCTGCAGGAGAGGGTGGTGGTTGTGTGTCCCATGTATGAATTAAGTGTTGTTTTGTCATCTCCAGCACTAATGATGAAAAAACGATATCAACAACCACATCATACAGCATCTCAAAACTCCAAGATAAAATCGTTTATTTTTGCACAAAAAACATTTATTTTTCAACATTTTTTCCTTCCTTGTCAATGCACTTACTTTCTTGTCAATGCATTTAATTCTGTGCAGGAAATTCATCATACAAATCAAACAGTTAATATTTCAGATCAAAATTCAACAATTTAGCTATTTCAGCGGGTCTTAGAATACGCTGACCGTCTTCCATGCAAAGGGGTAAGCGATTAAACCCCTAGAAAAAGTGTTACCTGGTTACGACATTAAATTGTATCTGATAGTAAGATTCCAGTTCTGTAGATCTGGAGCGTGTGGAAAACCTCTTCATTGCCATTACTCCCAGGTTTACACCGAGTGATAGTATCTGCTCGGGGCCCTTCAATAAACAAATAGATTTATCAAAAAAATAATCATATTCATAGTCAGTGTGCAAAAGAAACCTTCTTCAGCTACACAAAAAATGTAAATATCGACGTACAGTGAATAACCTCTTGACTTAAAATAACTTTCCATGGATTGAAATGCCGTTAAAATCAATCAATCAATCAATCAACTATTTGTCATCGCTTGACGGCAATTACAAAAGAATACTGTGAGCTGTATTGAACAAGTCCTGGAAGCAACACCCCACAAAACAGCAGCTGTACGGCCACTAACCACCCCTCACGAAAACCATCCAAATTAGACGAACCAGTCATGCGGGACATTGCTGGAAAAGTAAGGACGAAGCAATGTACACCTGGGGATTCCTTCACGTGGACGAGCAAAGGTTGGACGACCAACAAGAACCTATCTACAGCAGCTCTGTGCCGATACAGGATGTAGCCTGGAAGACCTGCTGGGAGCGATGGACGATAGAGACGGGTGGCAAGAGAGGGTCAGGGAGATCTCTGCTTGCAGCACGATGATGATGAACCTTTGTCTATTGATAATTACTAATTTCAATAAATTTCAGAAATTATCTGAATGTTTTCCGAAATCACTTTCGCCTTGTTTGTGTGTTTTAAAAACACGTCCAATCGGTATCAGGTTATTTTGTTTCTAATTCTTTTTTAAAAATCTTTTCTTCGTTTCGTTTTTATTTTTTAGAATCTTGTTTCTGTTTTCTTCTCTCGTTCGGCAATTCGTATTACAAGGTGGGGCATTTTGGACGTGCTTAGAAATATAGAAATGCACGGAATGAACTTAGAGACACAAAAGGCAATTGCTACGAAATGGATTATATCTTGACTGGCTAAACCCGCTTGAAGTGTCGACCAAAGAGGAGCCAAACAGAGGGCGGAGACAGAATATGGAAAGGGAATACAAAAACAGCACCTAAATAAGTTGCTACGAAGATGAAAACAAAACAGCATCGAAAGCAGAGTCGTTCACCATCTTTCCGACCCATCTTCCCTCCAAAAAACTGCATGAATAAGCTGGTTTGTCGCATCATATAGAAAATCGTTGGGTGTATGCTAAGGAAATTATTTGGCGGTACCCTTCCCTTCTCCAAAGTTCAATGAAAAAATTATTACAGCATTATAAGGTACTAACAGCAGCCATCGTTGCATATCACTTATAAGACATTTGATTGAGTGATTAAATGATTTTTACGGCTTGCAAGTCTGTCTAGGGTTATTTTATGCCTTGTGGTTAATAAATTGCATTTATTATACGTTCTTATCTAATTTTTTTGTACAGTTGTTTCTTAAGAGTTTTATTAAATACGAATAATTTTTAAACATATCTATTTGAACCTTAGATGGGACCCTAACAGGTACTACCACTGTGGGGTAAAGTGGACCTAGGAGTAATGTCGATAAAATAGTAATCCGCACTTACCAGATGTCTAGATCAGTAGCCTTCCTATCAAATGCAGTTTAGAGTTATTTTTAAGTCACCGCTTTTTTGGGGGAGTGTAGGGAGTAGTATATTCGGTTTGTTTGTGTTTTATGGCATATCAACCCTTGTGGGTTATTCAATGTCATCTCCTGTTTATATATCTTTCTATATTTTATCATACAACGTGTGAGAATACGTTCGATACCATGTTCTCATCCACCACCAACCAGGGGTGATGCGACAGTTTCGGTGGCTAAGACGTTACTGTCACCCCTGGCGCCACCAGTAACTTTTGACATATCCTTTATATATATATTTTTGTTGGCGAATAATTTGTAGGTGACTTTATTTTCAAACGAGCCAGAGATTATTAGTACAGTTTCATGTATAGCTATCTAACACTAATAATTCTATTTGATATCAATCATTACTTTACTCACAATTCAATCACTACAAAAGAAAAGAAACCAATTATATACAATTATGGCTAGGTTAGGTAATTTGGTTTAATGGGGTATATATATATATATATATATATATATATATATATATATTCACATACAAATCAATATAGATATACATAATCACATACAAATCAAATATATATATATATATATATATATATATATATATATATATATATATATATATATAGTAGAAGTCCTGTTATATTTTTCTTCGTGTTTTTGGTTCACACCAGAAACAAAAAACAGGATGGAAATAAATTTATAATCCTAAAATAACCGGTCTTTGTTTTTTTCTTTAAAGATATATATATATATATATATATATTTGATTTGTATTTGAATAGTTTGTAGGCAAGATTATTCTTAAACGAGCCAGAACTCATTTGTTTGCACACAGTTAAATGATTTCAAGTATTGCTATTTAACATTAATAATTCGATCTGATATTACTAATATTCCATTGTAAAAGTTCTATTTGATCCATAGATGGGGCCCTAATAGGAAGAACTACTTCGGGTCAGAATGGACGTGAGAATAATAGTAATGAAGGGGTACTACATATTCTAAAAACTCCAAATCTGGAGCCTCCTCATCAAATACAGTTTAAAGTCATACCCAGTATTCATGTCTTTACCTTTAAGAATTGCGATGTAATACGAATGCTGCAATTTAACATAAGACGTTTGTTTGCTCACTGTTAAATGGTTTCAAGAACAGTAAGGGATTATATAGTTCTATTTGAACCATAGATGGGATTCTAACATGTGCTACCACTCTGGGTCAGAGTAGACATGGGATTAATGGCAATGAACAGGTACTCTATATTCCCCAAAGTTCCAGGACTGGAGCCCCACCATCAGATGAAATTTAGTCTCATATCGAGGACACTTATTGAGTTAGGGTCTTACCTCTCTGCAGGAGTGCAGTCGGCGTATTCTATAGCCCCAGTCAAATGAGCTGAGAAGGAGACTCATGACTTATGTGTTAAGTATGAGGCGCCTCTGCTGGTGTAATGGCTAGCAAGCTAGACTAGCAAACCTACATGAGTGAGTTCTTATTTCATTGGGCACTCCATCCATTCGGCTTTGTACCACATCTGAGAAAAAAAAGCTAAGAAAATTACTATATATGTGTAAAGTGAAAATTTCCGTTCTTCGCCAAAATTCAGATTCGGTTCGTTGAATCCACTAAGTGGTTATGTGTTTACGCTTGCGGGTATCTGAAGCTATCGATAGTACCGAATTGTATTAATACCATACTTTTTCTATGTATACATACCTATATTAAATTTCAATTAGACGTGGGTCCTTCAACAAATAAGGTGAATTTTGCCTAATGAGTTGGTAAAAGAAAGCATTGTTTACAGTTTTCGGCCGCCTTGAGCTACCGAAACTGTGTTATCACCCTGGTTGGCGGCTGATGAGGCTAGGGTATCGCACGTGCTTCCACACGTTGTATGATGAAAATATGTATACATACCTATGTTAAATTTCAATTAGACGTGGGTCCTTCAACAAATAAGGTGAATTTTGCCTAATGAGTTGGTAAAAGAAAGCATTGTTTACAGTTTTCGGCCGCCTTGAGCTACCGAAACTGTGTTATCACCCTGGTTGGCGGCTGATGAGGCTAGGGTATCGCACGTGCTTCCACACGTTGTATGATGAAAATATGTATACATACCTATGTTAAATTTCAATTAGACGTGGGTCCTTCAACAAATAAGGTGAATTTTGCCTAATGAGTTGGTAAAAGAAAGCATTGTTTACAGTTGCTCATTTTTCAAGGGAATCAATAGTGATGGGTCCTTTCATGTTCCAGATGACTCTCAACCTGATGTTTATTACTGACTGCTGCGCCCGGAACCTTTCTTTACCCGAGAATCAGTGTGTTTCAACTTTGGCTCGAAGTGGCAAATCCATGTTTAGCTAATTTGTTTAGATTTTTTAAAGCTAAAACGTGCTTATCCGTACATATCATATATTTTTCTGTAAATTTTACACATGATGCACTTCTCAGACAGGAAAAATTTCACCATTAACCTCTGTTTACGCCTGAAGCACTGTGTTTGATTTACAGCCATTTTGAATAGCCTCAAAATAAGTATTTTTGCCTGATTAAAATAATTTTTGTTACGAAACAATTCCAAACAATCCAGAATTTAAATTTATGGAAAAAATACTGAAAAAATTATTTTGCTTTTTTCGAAAAAATTCCCCTTATTTATAGGATCAAACCTTGTATATATTTGATATGCACGAGAAGAAGAAGAAGAAGAAGAAGAAGAAGAAGAAGAAGAACAACAACAACAACAACCAAAACAACAATAACCACAACAACAACTGTGAATATATTATACGGTAATAAATGTTGTATGACGGTCAGAAGATTCGTTATTATTGTATATCATTATCATAATCACCATTACCACCACCATCAAGACATGCCTACTGCAAAGACTCCAGTGACTTTCTCTCGTCATCGTCCTAATTGGCCATCACACAAGGTAAGTACTCTAGACGGCATCAAGTGTCCGCACAGAACTGATGAATATAATTTTTTGTTGGTCGGCCCACATTGGTGTTTCCACCTGTTGAAGTCCATATGAGAACGTCGCTTTTGAGTTAGTCTTTACTTCTCTGGCAGAGCCTGGCATGTCTTGCTCGTCTTACTTGGATGGTTTATGAGATGGGAGTTAAGTGGCCGTATAGCTTCTGTTTTGTAGGGTCTTGCTTCTAGGATTTGTTGAAACAGCAAACAGCATTCTTGTGTTGTTCCCGTCTAGCTTTTTCTGTGAACATTTTTAGAGACCATGTAGTACAACCATACAATAGTACTGAAACGGCTGCTGTTTGGAAGATATACAATCATATCTTATCAGAGAGATCAGATATCTATATGGAGGTAAGACCCACTCCCGACGAGTGTCCTGGATATGATATTAAACAATCCGAGCGTGAGGCTCCTGTAATGCTGGAGCTTTGGGGAATACGGAGTACTCCATCATTGTCATTGCTCCCCGGTCCAATTTGACTCAGAGTGATAGGGTCCTATTTATGGGTGACATTTAAACTGTGGAGAAACAAATGGCTTGTGTTAAATTTACTTGTTTGAAATAGAACTGTTTGATCATTTAACTGTGTGTAAACAAATGACTGATGTAGGATTGAATTGTTAGTGTTAAATAGCAATACTTGAAACCATTTAACTTTGTGTCAATAAATGATTGATAGTTAATAGAATTATTTGTATTAGATAAAAGTAAGTGAAAACATTTAACTGTGTACAAAAAATGAACTTAGGCTCGTATAAAAAAGTTATCTCCCAAATATGTTTAGAAATCATATATTTATTATATGTAGAAAGAGTATTTGGCATTAAATAACCTACAATGGTTGACATGCCATAAAACCAAACCAAACCAGTTACCCATATGGTCGATAACCTGTCAATATCAGTCCTTGATTTAGCTATGCGTATTCTGACATACCTTTCAGTAGACGAGATATTGTTACCAAGTTATATGAACTGATATATAAATTACAGAGGCCTGACATTTTAAGCGGAGATTGCACCATCTTGATTAAAACTTATGTACTCTGTTTTATCTGAGTTAATTTATAGATCAATTCCTCTTGCTGCTTGCTCTTGGCTATATAGCAGAAATTCAACTTGAGCAGGTATATTTGCAAGAAGCGCTTGATCATCTCCGTAGTTTGCATCAGTAATAGTTTCTGCGGAATATCGTCATTTGCTTTTTGTTTTTTACTGCGGAAGCATTTTCTTTCATTAGATCTACTGGCGTTTATAATACGTAATTATGAAAAGAAATGGTGCCAAAGTATCTTTTTGTAAGACTAAACCCTTCCTTTTAAAGTCAAGAATTTTAATTATTTCATTGAAATTAATAATTCTTTACCATTTGCGAATTTTCTGCATTATTATTCCATCGTTTCAGGAGATTTTTTAAAAAGTCAAGCATGAATAATTAGGATGAGATAAGAAGTTCAAGCCGTGGAAAGGTGCTTACAGTGGTTGGTAGTATTGTGCTAGTTAGTAGTATTGTGCTAGTTGGTGCGCTGACACTTTGTTCATAGTTTCATTTTGTATGGGATTTGAAAGCCGCAGCAATGAATGAGCGGGAACTTAGGCTATATGAGTTCGAACCGGGTCATAACGTCGCGGAAGCAACTGAAAACATTTATTGTGTGAAATGTGAAGGCGCAGTTGATCATAGTATAGTATCTAGTGGGTTGAAAAAAATGTTGCTCTGGTTACAAGAACCTTGACAATCAAGCAAGGTCAGGAAGGTCTAAAACCGTTTATTCTAAAGCCGTCTTCAAGCCATAGAGGCAAATCCAGTTAATAGCTCTCGGAGAGTATCAGGCGAGCTTGGTGACTCGCAGTCCAGTGGGATTCGTTACCGTCACAACCCCAGCAAAAGCATTCAGAGCTGCCGAACTGTACCTCACATTACCAAAATATTTTAAAACTTTTGACTCGCCAAATATTTATTTTTGAGATTGACCGTGACGAATTGAAACGACGAAAAACGAAATCGCGGATAAGAGCGACCTCTCACTAAGAACTCTTTGCCGAAAGGCATTAAACAAGAATCTTGCTAATTATCTGTCATTTGTCTTTAAATTTTACTTGTTTTTTTCTTACGAGATAATTATATTAAAAGACATTAAAAACTTCTTTGATAGTTGTTCTTTTTAGTTGGTGAGGACATTTTTGATATCCTTATCACGCCATACTCTTTTAAACAATTCTTTTCTTTCTTTCTTTTTCTTTTTATCGTTTTTGCTTAGCAAGCAATTCCTTGTTTTAAAGAATGCAAAGCAGAAATCGGTCTGGACATAAGGCAGAGTTTCTCTTTTACTTCTTCCTTTAGATCTGAGAAAAAGGCAGATGGCGTTTACGCAACATAATTTAACCACCAAAAGGATGATGGGTAAATAAAGGTTCTGTTTGATGCCAATACGTCAAGGGAATTCTTGGAATTGTAGGTGTTTTTCATTAGCATTTCCATGCCTGCCTTTTGACGATAACTGATAAAACTAAGGAGGAAGATTAGCTGAGTTATAGATAAAGAGAAAAATGTGTATAGGCTGATAAAATAGATAGGGATGAAGTCAGAGCAATAGAATTAGAAAGATAGAAAGTAAAAATAGAGAGATAGAGATAGGTTCACATAGATATAAAATGAAATGGATAGAAAAACTGAGAGAGAGAGGGGGGGGGAAGAGAGAGAAAGAGAGAGAGAGAGAGGGGGGATATAAGTGATGTTGAGTCGATAGATATAGATGGATAGACAGACAAATACATGTAAAAATATACAGATTGCTAGCTAGCTAGCTAGATAGATAGATAGATAGACAGGTGGATAGATAGAAACAGGATAATAAACAAAGAGAGTAGGAATATATCGAAAAAGAAAGAGAAAAAAAGATAGAAAAAATATGGATTAGCCGGCAATGATATAAATGGAATGAGATTGACACGAAAGTCACAAGATAGATTGATAGATAGACAGATAGAAATAGAAAGAAAAAGGTAGATATACGATAACACATATACAGGAACATTTTTCTTTTAGATACAAAAGGATATATATATATATATATATATATATATATATATATATATATATATAAACAGGTTTGGTGAAATATAAATGGAATCCTTGTTATTTTAAAGTTTTTTTCTTTCAAGAGCCCTTATATATATATATATATATATATATATATATATATATATAATGGTTTTATCCTCTTTTTAATTATAATACCTCTTTTTAGCAGAGTTTTGTGACATAATGTATTAAAAATTGTCACTGAGTACCTCTCATATATATATATATATATATATATATATGTGTGTGTGTGTGTGTGTGTGTTTGTGTGTGTGTGTGCGTGTGTGTGTGCGTGTATTTGTGTGCGCATGTGTTTGCTTATATAAGTGTGTGGGTGTATGTGGAGAGATGCAGGAAGGGAGAGAGTTGGATAGGTAGGGGAAGAATGGATGATGGAGACAGAAACAAGCAAATTAGACTAATAAATATTGACAGAATGAGTATATATATATATATATATATATATATATATATATATATATATATATATAGAGAGAGAGAGAGAGAGAGAGAGAGACGGATAAAAAGATAACAAAACAAAAGATAAGGTTATGAATAGTCTGGAGGGACAAATGGATAGATGTCAGCCGACTGAAAATAGAAAATGCAGTGTTACAGGTCAGTAGATAACTTGATAGATATGAACAGATTAATACTGGCTGACAAAGTTATTCAAATTGCATAAAGCATTACGTTCGAAAACAGGCAGAAAAGACCCGAGCAGATCCAAAATCCTAAAACCTTATAGCATTAATTCTACTGAAAACATTTCGGGCATTTTGAAGGTTTTCAATGAATTCTGGCTGGGTATCTGAATCCGAAGAGAACAGGTCCTCTAAAAATTCGAAGCCTGAGTAAGTTAGAATCTTAAGAAAGTCGTCAATCGAAAATTGGGTAATTTTAAAGATATTTTCGAATTATTAATATCTTTTGACTTTTGCTCTGAAAAATAACCATGATTAAACTGAAAATATTGCTAGATGTTCGCCAATGGTCCGAGAGACCTGGGTTCAATCCCAGGTCACGTCATACCAAAGACTCAAAAAATGGTACTGGATACCTCCTTGCTTAACACTCAGCAATATAAGGTACGTATCAAGGGTAAAATAGAGCAATCCAGAGAAAGGTGTCGCGCCATCCCCTACACCTCACTGTAGTAGCTATTGAAATAGGAGCCTTCCGGTTGCCAATTTTACGGTCGCCAACTTTACTTTATTGCTATAAAAATCTTGAACTATCTCGCTGACACATAGATATTTAGTTTTATGCACATTCGGCCGTGTCGGCTTAGTTACAATATCCCCTGCATAAAAGGGTGAATAGACATGATATTATTCGCATCCTAGGGCGAGGTTCCACTCCTGGAGCTTTTGTGAATGTGGAGTCATCTACTAGGTCCTCATATATAGTTCAAATACTCCGTTTCAAAATTATTAGTATTAGACAGGAATACCTGAAACAACATATCTGATGCAAATAATTTCTATTACGAATTCTTACTTGAATTGTTAACAAAGGATTATTATTATTATTATTATTTTGAGATTTTTTCACACCAGCGTAAGCTGAGGGTTTTTTATTTGAGTCTGAGTGACAGTAAGTCTCCTCAAGATTCCAGGATTCTTCTTAATATTCTGGCTTATCTCAACAATACTGTAGTTTGGATGGTCTCCAGTCGTCCTCTTATTTCTGAATCCTCCAGTCCCTGTACGAATCCTCATATGACTGTATCAAGCGCACCAATTACAATTGGTATCATTGCCACTTTCATGTTTCATAGTTTTTTCAGTTCTCGAGTAAGGTCTGGGAATTTAATTCTCTTTTCGCTTTCTTTTAGTTTTACCCTCTGGTCAGCTGGAACGGCAAAGTCCACTATTCGGTAGGTTCTCTTTTTGTATCAACTAACATTAAATCTGGTCGACTGGCCGGGATTAGATGATCCGTTTGTATCTCAAAATCCCAGAGAACTTTGTACGTCTCATTTTCCAGGACGGAATCTGGGTTATGCATATATCATTTGTTGGTATGGTTAAATCTAAATTTCTTGCACAATTCCTAGTAGATTACCTTTCCCACCCAGTCGTATAAAGTTTTTATACTCTTTTTTGATTTACTGCATTCGCTTATCATACGATTGATCGTTTCGTCCCTATCACCACATAACCAACATCGGCTATATTGTTGCATCTAGTCTATTCTTGCTTTGATATAGTAAGCCTTTACGACATTGTTTTGTACTGCTATCTGAAAAGATTCAGTTTCTCTTTTAAGGTTTTCCTTTCTTAGACATGTCCAAGTTTTTTCGTGTGAGATTTCACTTGTTTGTGGCTTGAAATGTCCATGTTGTTCTTCTTCTTATTGTATTTACTCATTAGAGTTTTTCACATCAGTATTCGTTGATGGTCTTTCACGGGAGTTTGAGTGACAGCAAGTATCCTGAAGTCTCCAGGACTCTTTTCAGTATTCTGGCCGTTCTCAATAATGATTTAGCTTAGATGGTCTCCACTCGACCGCCAACTTCCAAGTCCTCTAGTCCTTTTAATAATCGTTTAGTTACTGCACCAAAAGCATCAATCATAATTGGTATAATTGTCACTTTCATGTTCCACAGTTTTTTCAATTCCCTAGCAAGGTCCAGGTACTTATCATTCTTTTCACTTTCTTTCACTTTTATTCTGTGTTCAGCCGGGACAGCAAAGTTGACAATTTTGCTTATTCTCTTTTTTTTTGCTGATTATTATCAGGTCTGGTCTTCTGGTCGAGACTAGGTGATCTACCTGTATGTCAAAGTCCCAAAGGAGTTTATGTGTGTCATTTTCTATGACAGCTGCTGGGTTGTGCATATACCATTTTTTCGTTATTATTATTATTATTGTTATTATTATTATTATTATTATTATTATTATTATAACTGAAATCATATAATTGTTTGCAAATTATTAGTATTTGATAAGAATACTTGAAATTTTATAACTGGGTGTAAATTATTTGTATTGAAAATAGTTACTTGAAGTTATAATTATTTACAAATGTTTATTATTATTAATCACTTGAAACCATGTAATTGAGTGTAAATTATTTGTATTGACAAGGAATACTTGCAACTATATAACTGTGTGTTAAGAATATGTTCTTGAAGCTATGGTTGTTTACAAACCCTTATTATGATGAGTTAATTGAAAACATGCAGTTATTTGCAAAAAAAGAAAAAGGAGAAGAAAAAAGAAAACACTAGTTTCAGCATTAAATTACTGAAGAAAGGTTTACATGCCGTAAAACTAACCAACAAAGCAAGCAAGCAAGCTACCAACCAACCGTGACCGATTTACAAGATGAGATTTTGAAAATACATTTGCTTAAGAATTTGACTTATATGACCGATATGTCTATAGATATTGACTTAAATAGAATGATAAAGAAATTGATATAAACAATCTGGTATACATGAATACGTAGTGATTAACTAAGTTTACTTTAGCACAATAGAAGAAGTACGGGTCACTTAGTGAGAATCGATAGATCTGACAATGGTCTGTAAATTTAGTTTTGCTAACCATTACACAACGTGTGGTAGCCGTGATAGATGCATAAGTCAATCTGAACAGGTTTACTTAGGTAGATATAAACGTATATAAATTGATATATTTTGATATAGACCGAATAAGGAAGATTGATCAAACAGAAGACGGACGGATAGATATAAACTGAGATAGATAGATTTATAAAACGGGATATATATATATATATATATATATATATATATATATATATATATATATATACTGAGATTGATAGATTGATAAAACGATAGATAGATCGATAGATTTTAGATATAAACTGAAATAGGTAGATTGATAAAATGGGAGATTGATTGATAAATTGATATAGATAAATAGATAAATATATATTTAGGTGTAAACAGTGACAGGTAGATTGATAAGACTATATATATATATATATATATATACACACACACACACACACACACACACACACATATATATATATATATATATATATATATATATATATATAAACTTGGATTGGTAGATTGATGAAACGAGAGTTTGACAGATTGATAGATAGAAATAGATAGATATCTGACATTGGTAGATTGATGAAACAGGAGATAAAATGATTGATAAACTTATATAAATAAATAGATAGATAAATATATATTTAGATATAAACTTGGATGGATTGATTGATGAAACGAGGAATAGATGGATAGATATCAACTGCGATAGGAAGATTGATTAACAAGAGAAGATAGATAGATAGATAGATATCAAATGGAATAAGAAGATTGATAAAACGGGAGATGAATAGATAGAGAAATGAACATAATGAGATAGATAGATAGATAGATAGATAGATAGATAGAGAGAGAGAGAGAGAGGTGAACAGAATGAGACTGATGGACAATGGCTCCATCCTCACAGATGATTGCCGTCTCTTGATTCACTAACATCATCTGAGTTGACCTTTTTTCCCACCTGTGTCCTCCTACATAACTTTAGTAGGCTTGCAAACCTTGAGGTAGAGATGTCATCTCGGTCTCAGGTAGATATATAGATGGATATAAAGAGACGGAGATAGATATATAACAGTGTTTGGCCGTGACTTGCCTTGAAAATCTGTATTTAACTTTTGCCTGAGCTTGAACACCAGCCTCTGGCACAGTTAGCAAATATGTTATTCCCAAAGCGGCATGTGTAGTGTAATTTTTCACAAGCAAGACTGACAAACTATTCGAGTTTTATTGGGTGCCCCATATTTCCAGCCTTGTTCCACAACTAAGCAAGGCTTACTAAATAACCAAATACATAACTCTCACAGATGCAAAACAAGTTACCCTCACGAATGCACACATCTATCGCACTGTTTCTGTCTCTAACACACTCCCCCTCTCTCCCCCCCCCCTCTCTCTCTCTCTCTCTATCTATCTTTACCAACTCCTCCGCTCGGGCAGGATATGACACAAGATTAATTTTTAAGCGGAGTTTAACAGGTTTGAATTCAGAGTTTTCCTTCTAGACTAGTTGGCTCACCAAAGCTGAAGAACCTAGTCTGCCCTACTATTTACCCATAACTATAGGGAGAATAATTGGATTCATACAAGTCCCAAGGGTATTAGTGCTATGTGAAATGCAATCAGCCTCGTCCAGGATTTGAACTCGTGTCGCCGTGTCCATTTCCTACGACGATAACAGATACACTATCTATCTATCTATCTATCTATCTATCTATCTATCTATCTATCTATCTATCTATCTATCTCCAGCCCACTCGGCAGAGGCTGTAAAATACACCAACTGCTTCTCTACGGAGGAGTAAGATCCTTTAACGAGTGTTTTGGATATGACAATAATCCACCTGATTATGAGACTCCAGTCCTGGAGCTTTGGGGAATGCAGAGTACGCCTTGCCATTACTTCCAGTTTTACTCGGAGCCCGAGTGGTAGTACCTGTTAGGCTTCCATTTATGACTCAAATAGAACTGTTTAACCATTTAACTGCATACAAACAAATGACTGATGTTAAATAGAATTATTTGTATTAGATAGCGATACTTGAAACTATTTAACTGTGTGCAAACATATGATTAATACTGAATAGAATTATTCGTGTTAAGCATATTTGAAATCATTTAACTGTGAGTAAACAAATGAACTCTGATTTGTTTAAAAGTGTTATCTTCAAACATCTCGTTTACAAATCATATATTTAATATCTGTATCTATTGACAGGATTTGGCATGCAAAGGTTGGTAGGTCATAAAACAACCAACCAACCAACCATCTATCTCATTTGGTTCATATCAATCTATACTCTCACGAACTCATACATCTATCACTCTCTCTTTCACACACACAACCCTCTCTTTATTTTCTCTCTCTCTCTCTCTCTCTCTCTATATATATATATATATAAATAAAGTTCTGGGTTATACACACACACAAACACACACACACATACATATATATAGTTAGAAGGAAAATGGTTGGTTAGGGAGCGATTTAAAAATATGTATTAAAGTCTGTTAAAGCTTAAATCAATGAGTTCCATGTGACGTTGCTGGTTGCCTCTTTCTGTGCGTGGTGGATCCAAAAGGGAAACAGGAAAAGCCGACGGTAAACGAAATGAAAAGAAATCAAAAGACACATGCAAATTTACTCGTACGCCAATGCAACCACATGTAACTAGTTTGAATCATGTTATTTATTTGAATATCAACAATTTTCTGCCCATTAGAAAATGTTTGTCTGCTGTGGTGAAACACGTGGAAAGAACTTGGTTTGCTTGTTGTCTGAGGCAGTTACATATTTCCTTCCGCTTCTTGTGGTCGGTGTTCTTGCCCAAGCAAAAGCGTCGATCACAAATGCTGATTTTTTAAGTTAAATGAACAGGCTACTCATTTTCTGTGAAGACCAAGCGGCACTGCACGCCACTTCAGTTCTTTACGTGACGCTGAATATATATCATTATATCGTCCTTATCACCAAGTCTGCTGATAACACGGATTCCCTTGACTGTCTGTCGCCATCAGTTTCTATTGTCGATCACACTTGGTAGGTACTCGAGATGGCATCAAGTGTTCGCATAGAGCTGTTGAATATTGGCATTTGGTCATCGGCCAACACTGCTGTGTCCATGTGCTGGAACCCACAAGGGAATTTTGCTTATGCGTACCCTGCTTTGTTCGTCTTGGATGATTTCTGAGAAAGGATGTTAGTGGTCGTACAGATCCTATTTTGAAGTGTAGTTGGTCAGCAGTCTTCCATGTAAGCATGTTTGATTAGATAATAAAGGCACATTTTGTCTATATAATTTTATTAAGATCCTTTAAGTTTTCTGATAAATGTCTTGGTTTCAGGTTGGAATTGGTGGATGAATTTACCAAAATTGTCTCGAGCCTAAACCATAAACAATCAATAAACTTTTTCTACAAAGAATAATTTCATAATAATTATGAAAGTGATGAATATGTATTAAAAATCCTTATCCAAAAAATGTTCTCCCTACGTATCCTGCCACCCCCCCAAAAAAGACTTATCATTTACTACAAGCTTAAAACCTCCAACCTAATTATTTCTAATAACTCGTCTCTCTCCACTGAACTTCTTGATAGGACGAAAGTCGTATATATGTTCAGATGTCCCTTGGGAGACTGTTGCCAACGAAAATAATACGTACGTTGATCTTACCACTACGACTCTTTCAAGACGGCTTACTATGCACCTTAATGATTCTAGCTCCATAGTTTTACATCTTGAAAACCCACTCTATTCCCAAATCTAATTTTCGAAAAATTCTAGATAAAAACATCATTATAATAGCACATTAATAAGCTACGATTACAAATCCGAGAAGCCCTATATATAAACCAAAAACCTAGAATCAATAGAATTAATTTTGAAAATAGCTACAATGTTTTGAAATGCCTTTAATCTTTTTTGAATATTCTATTTTCTTGATAATATTCTATTTCCGTTTATAGCATTCTGTTTTTAAATTCATTCGATGTCATCAGCATCCCAGTTTTTCCAACTTTGCATTTACGTAATTTTGTAATGTTACAATTTCACACAAAAACCCTTTTAAAAACTCTTAAAACACTCTTTACACATGCAAACAACCTCTGGTGATGGCCTATGAAACTTCTGAAAGCACTCGGGACAATTTTGGTAAATTCATCCACCAAATCTAACTTGAAATCAAGACACTTATCAGGAAACTTGGATGGATCTTAATAAAATTATATAGACAAAATGTGTCTTTATCATTCAATCACACACACACACACACACACACATATATATATATATATATGTATGTGCGTATGTATGTATGTATGTATGTATGTGTGCGCGTAAGTGTGTAAAGCCTTGGTAAGATGTTTACGTAAATTTTGCTCGCATCATAGGTTAGAATTCATAGTATATATATATATATATATATATATTGTCATCCACAGACAGATTGTTTCGTTGTATCGCAACTCTACAGTGTGGCTCGACACGTGAAATGCGTCAAGGTAGGATGGAAACCCTACTGACTTTACGTCAATCTCACGCCAAACTATTGTCAATTCCCACCGGTTTCAGCCTTCAGCCACTATCATAAAATGGCATTCTTACACTCTAAATCTTGGAATTTACGCTGTCGGGAAATGAATATACTATGATACTGGCTGAACTCTGAAACCGATCGGAATTGACAAATCTATTCATAAATATTTTCTTTCAACCAATATTTGTGTATCTATCTTTGGTCCACACACACACACACACACACACACACGCAGAAATCTATCCATCTATCTATCTATCTATCAAGAAAGCATACGCATAAGGTCAACGGCGCTGTCACTTACGCATTCCATATTCAATCAGCGTTTGACAAGAAAGGAGGTTATTTTGAAAAATGAATATTTATTGTATAAAGCTTACTGATTTAACCATATCAGATTACGGGCTTATTGATATACCAGTGTATATATATATATATATATATATATATATATATATATATATATATATATATATATATATATATATATATATCTCACAGGTTTTTAACTATGGTGAAGATTTTGTGTACCAGGGTGTGAAGGATGGATTTTATGCACTATATATATATATATATATATATATAGTGTAATGGTTACCGTCTAAGGAATCGTAGTTCAAATCCTGGAGGAGGCTATTTGCATTTTCTGGAAAGGTATAATTTCAACTATTCTTCTTCCAGTTGTGGGTAAATAGTAAAGCAGACCGGTCTCCTTAATCATGATATGGTAACCGGTTTAGGAGAGAAAACATTTTAATTCAAATCTATTTAGCTTAAAAATTGACCGTGAGTCCTATCCTGCTCAAGCATTGGCGTTGATATATATATATATATATATATATATATATATATATATATATATATATATATAGTATTATTCGGTCAAGTTAAAACGGAGTTAGGAGTAATTCCATCAGGACAAAAAAAGAAAAAAAATTCAATAGTGAACATTTAAATTTTCCTGGTAAAGAGCTCAATGTAACTGACATTACAGAGCAATAATTTCTTTATGAAAAAAACAAAAACCGGTTTTTGTTTTTTCTTAAAGATATATATGTATATATATATATATATTCATTCTGTCTGTTTCCTCTCAAGTTTGTTCCTTTCTCTCTCCCTCTAACTCTCCTACTCTAAACAACCTTTCTATTCGCACATACATATATACATAGATACATAGTTATATTTGAGGGGATTCCCTTTGGCTAAATGACAAATGTGCTGAACTGCGGTG
Organism: Sepioteuthis lessoniana; assembly: GCA_963585895.1. Taxonomy (NCBI): domain Eukaryota; kingdom Metazoa; phylum Mollusca; class Cephalopoda; order Myopsida; family Loliginidae; genus Sepioteuthis; species Sepioteuthis lessoniana. The sequence continues at coordinate 72,158,226 of OY757905.1, read as the reverse complement.
TCGAAATAAGCAAGATCGATCCCAAAGCACCTTATTGTGTTCACTTTCAGACTAATGACCTTAGGAAAGGTATGAACCCCTTATTCGCCAGCTATTGGTTTAATAGCATCAGTACACTTCTTCATTTATGGCTTTGGCTCTAAATAACTCAAAAACGTTGATATGCCATTAAACAAAGAAATCAACCAAACCAAACACACACACACACACACACACACACACATATATATATATATATATATATAAATTACTGAAATTGTTGGGTTAGTGATCGTTTAATCTAGCATGCCATATAACAGCCTAAACACATGTTTGAACATCAGTTTTCATTCCAGGAGATCCCCGAATGGATATGTTCCCCACACTAAACCAACAACACCTCCAAGCGACTTATTTTCGTGACAATAAGCCGCCGATTTGAACCCTAACAGCCAAAACAGTTTCACGCAGCTATCGTCCCCCAAGTCCATTTCACCGCCCATTTCAACAGCATGGATTCTTTTTGATGCCACAAGTGTTTTCCACTTTCTACGAATGACTGCCCCGGCACATGCAAAAGTAACTGGAGCTTTATCTTCAAAATAAGGGGGCGGTGACGCTCCGTGTATATATATATATATGGCAAACATACACACCCACACTCATATATATATATATATATATATATATATATGCAATACGCCTCCTATTTTAGTTCCTTTCAACGATTGTTCGGTAAACTTTCTACTCCCACGATCTTAGAAAGAACGGAAAAATGTCTAATAACTTATAAGATTAGTTTCAGTAAGCAGGCTGAGGCCTGCGAGCTAGATTTGACAAAGCTTAACGATAAGAAATAATTAGCCTTGTTCATTATTCTCAGGTTTCCATCAATGGTTCAAAAAGACTTGTTTAGAAATTATTCGTATTCGATAGGGCCGTGTGCAAAAAAAGAAAAAAAAAAAAAAAGGAAAGAAAACCCTTAAGAAAAAACGACACAAAGAAATGTAATTATGAATATGCAATGAACACGATTTCCAAGCTTCTAAGCTTAAAATAACACTAGGCAATTTGACATTGTTAAAACTAATTAAATATAAATTAATTAATCTATCGACCAGTCTTGTTTATATATTGTCGGTACTGTAAGTAACTTGGGGCCCGCGTGCGAGATGAAGCAAAGAATAGTAAATAACAGTTAAGCAATGATGAACCTAATCAATATTTAGATGGGTAACCAATTCGGAACTGCAAGTAATGTAAACCCTCTTTATCCTTGTGCCAGACTTAGCAAATCTCTGTAAATAAGTGAAATATTTGCATGTTAATTCCACAGTGGGATTTTTGTGCCCCCGTGGTATAGTGGCTAATGTGTAAGACTGTGAAATCAGAGTAAGCGAGTTCGAACTCCTGTCGTTCAATTACGTTTACTTTTGGACTAATACCCTTAAGAAAGGTATGAATCCACTTATCCCCGCTCCAGGGCTGTTGGTTAAATAATACCACTATTCTCCTTCAGTAAGGATGGCTTTTGTATTAAATAACCCATGAAAGTTGGTATGCTATTAAACAAAGAAATCAAACCAAATCAGCATTTAGGATTAATCATAGGGGAAATGGAACACACACACACACACACATATATATATATATATATAACTATGAGTTTCAAATACCTGATCTTCAGGTAAGCATGTAACAATGTAAATTGTACTTTGAGGAAAAATATCACATTCTAAGTTTTCCGAAATCAATCTCTTGAATAAAAATCGGAATTCGAATCTAAA
>OY757905.1:72123960-72151460 GCA_963585895.1 Sepioteuthis lessoniana | reverse complement strand
CGAAATGTGAAATACGACCCAAGCATTATTGACGGTCTACTCTTATGCTTGTGATATGAATAAAATTCACACACATACCTCTTCCACTCAAACAAACACACACACACACAAATACATATATATATACAAATATATATATCTATATATATATATATATATATATATATATATATATATATATATATATATATATATATATATATATATATATATACACACACACACACACACACATATATATATATGAATAAATATATATATTTATGTGTGTGTATAATGTAAATTATACACATGAACACAATAACAAATGCCTACACCTGTCTATGCATTTTTCCTTGGATAATATATATATATATATATATATATATATATATATATATATATACGTTTGTATTCTATTTATGTATATACATATGTATATAATTTGGATTATATATATATATATATATATATATATATATATATATATATATATATATATATATATATATAAGCATTTACATCAGTACGTTCAAAGCCAAATTATGAATAAAGCATTAATTTTTGGCACTAAGTACTAGTTCTCTAATCTTCTGTACATTTTTTTTCTTTTTGAATAGAAATAAAACACAATAAAAAACACAATAAAAACACCATCAATTAGATATCTAATCGCGTCATTACGTTTAATTTCACTTATTTGGGAAAGTTATGAATCTCTTTAATCCCCCCAGCTATTTGTTAAATAATATCACTGATGTACTTCTACAATGATGGCTTTGGCATTAAATTACCCACGAAGGTTGATATACTATTTAACAAATCAAACAGTATGATAATAATTATATAATATCTGCCTCATGCAGAACAGTTTCTTATGGACTTATAAGGTAAGTATCTTAAAAATTAGATACTTTTCCAACAGATTTAAGCTAAGTACATTCAAAATTCTGAGTTATTTTTTAAACAGACACTAAATTGTGACAAAATTTATAATACTCAGAAAATATATTTTATAAGTTCATTGGACATATCATATTCATACAGGTCTTCGTTTATTCAAGCAACTTGACAATTCTTTGTATAATAAAGTCTCTAAAGAAGTAGCTGTAAAATAATCTTTTTGGGAACTAAACGACTGAAAAACTTATCTATTTTTACACGGATATAAACGACACGATTACATTTTGGCAAATGAAGTCAGTCACTCTATCGATGAAATAGATTTTCTGTCTCACGTTTTCTTATTTCATTTTTAACTTCTGTTATATAGGGGTCTTCTCGCTGGGTATCTGATCTTGCCCTTCGGCTCCAAATCCTTTACTTGCTCTGAGGGCCACACGCTGTTTTACTGTTTTAACACACAGACATCTTTTGTTTGGAAGAATAAGAGACCAGCCGTTTTTGTGTGTACTCTTATCTTTATTTATTTCAACTTGATTACTGACCGTTTCAGGATTTGAGCACCAATTGATTGAAAATTACATCTCATAACATCGATGAGTCTCAGCTAACTGATTAACTTGTCCAATTATTTTCCCACTCTTCTGATCTTGTGATGTCTAAACCAATCATCGACGTGGATTCAAACTTACTCTAAGTTTACTGTACATCAGATATGCTTACAATAATAAAAGAGATATTTTTATTACTAAATAATTCAAACTATTACCTGCGCAGATATTATCATTTTTTCACCTGAAGAAGCTTTAGGTAATTCACAAAAGGGGAATACTTGATTATGTAATATTAGCACCCATTTTTCACAATTGCGTGAATATATTCTCCGGACTTTTATAAGTGGATACAAAGTTTTTACGAATATTAGGTATTTTCCATTTTTTAAAAAAATATTTAACTAACATTCAACTTACTATGAGTTGTAAAATGTGGATTCTTGAAGAATATAAGATAAATTCATAGCCTCATTCCCTCATTGCTCACATTTAAAGGCACATACAATAAGTGAAGAGAAAAGGAAAGTTAAAATGATAATTCAACCTAAATTTTCTTTAATCGTATCGATCTATCCAGTAGTTAAAGTTACATGTCCATACAATTCTCATATTAAAGAAATACAGTTTTCTTCCCTAGTCTTTCTATCTTTTTCACTCTTTCAGTCATGAATGCAATTTTTCCTGTCGGCTGAGGTTGTAGAATACACTGACTGCACCTCTACAGAAGGGTAAGACCCCTCCCCCAACGAATGTCCAGGATATGACGCAAAACAATCTGATGGTGAGTTTCCAGTAATGCAGGTGATTTGGGGAATGCGGAGTACTCCTTTATTGCTATCGCTCCCTAGTCCACTCTGGCTCGGAGTGGTAGCACCTGATAAGGTCCTGTCTACGGGTCAAATAGAACTAACCTGTGTATTTATGCTTAACTGATTTACTTGAAATAGAACTATTTTGACATTTAACTGTGTGTGGACAAAAACTATACTGATACTAAACTGAATTGTTTGAATTAGAACCGTTTGAATTAACTGAATAGCTTGAAATAGAAATGTTTTTTGACAATTAAACTGTGTACTCATGCAATACTGAATTGTTTGAAACAGAACTGATTATTTGTATAAAAATGGATTTAGCATAAAATAACCTACAAAGGTTGATATGCCATAAACCCACCAACCAACCAACCAACCAACCAACAATGCCTTAGTCTTTCAAAACTGATCTTTTATTAAAATATACTTCAGTCTTCAAATGAATATATGTCTTAAAAGAAAATCCTATTTTTAAAGTGTCTTCTGATACTATTGGATGTAACACACATCTGATGGAAACCAAAGAGCATCTCGACTGAAAAGTTATGATGAATACAATAAAGGTGAAGACAGTGGTTTGCAACCTCCTGAGTAAGTGAGGCTGGCTTTAATAGTGAGTGAGTGAGGAAAGCCACAATAGTGAGTGAAGCTGGTCATAATAGTGAGTGAGTGAACTGGCCATAACAGTGAGAGGGCGAGGCTGGCCATAATAGTGAGTGAGCGAGGCTAAACACAACAGTGAGTGAGTGAGGCTAGCCATTATAGTGAGTGAGTGAAGCTGGTTATAATAGTGAGTTAGGCTGGCAGTTATAGTGAGTGATTTTGTTTGGTTTGGTTTGGTTGGTTTGGTTTTATGGCATATCAACCTTTGTAGGTTGTTTAACGCCAAATCCATTTTTATGTAAATAATCTGTTCTATTGAAAACAGTTCCGTTTAGCATAAGTACACAGTTTAATTGTCAAAAACATTTCCATTTCAAACTATTCAAGCAGTTATATGTAATAATTCAGTTAAGGGTAAATACAGTTTTAATGTCGAAAAACAGTTCTATTTGAAATAATTCAGTTAAGCATAAGCACGCAGTTTAAGTGTAAGTACAGTTTAATTGTCAAATACGTTTCTATTTCAAGCTATTCAGTTTTCTCAATTCATTTTAGCATAAGTATGCTGTTAGTTCTATTTAACCCATAGATAGGCCTCTAACAGGTGCTACCACTCCGGGCCAGAGTGGACCTGGGAGCGATGGCAATGAAGGGGTACTCTGCATTCCCTAAAGCTCCAGCACTGCTGGAACCTCACCATCAGATTGTTTAGTGTCATATCCAGGACACTCGTTGGGGGGGGGGTCTTACCCCTCTGCAGAGAAGCAGTCAGTGTATTCTACAACCCCAGCCGACTGGGCAAAGTGATTTTGTACCGTACCAGAATAGCGTCAGAAAGAGAATATCGTCATTCTTAAAAATTAAAAGGGCCAAGATAAGTATGATATTCTTATTAGAATCCCTCAATCTTTATTAAATTGCAGTGCTTGTATCATCATGGACAGCAGTTACGACTGGAAATCATTTGTTTAGAGAAGTGCTCTGTTGGGATCGAACTTAAAAACAATCGCCTTCGAGACTAATCTACTTAATTTCAGTATACAGTAGTCATCCCATATATAAAGTTAACATACTGAAAATGTCATTTTCTGCTTTTGCGGGAATTTGAGAATGTGTATAACGCAATAGTTGAACAATTCCACTGCTCTGGAATGTGTCAAGTGATATTTCTTGGTGAAGAAGAATGTCAGGAAATATGAGCAGCATGATCCATGTGCATCGGAACGGGACAGCAGTCAACACAAGTCAACGAGAATCGAACTCACCAACATTGGTCTACTCGCCTACCTCGCTAAACACTACATCATGCAAGACGCCTGGGAAATAGAATGAGTTTATGGAGGAGTTTGCTAAATAAAACAAAAATATTTTGCTCCTTCGTCATATACAAATGCAACCGACACAGTTTAGTTACTAAGATTTTGTAGTCTGGTATAAGGCTACAAGTAGCTTACAAAACCTAGTAATCGATTTAAGAACTGTTTATTTACTAATGTTACGTTTATTCGGGTGGGAAGAATCTGAAATCAACTACACCAACTACTGTTTCTTAAACAGATGTTTATTTCTCTTTGTGGTCATTCTCGGACCATTAGAATAAAGGGGGCGTATTGGCTTATGTAAAAGTAAAGTAAAGTTGGCAACCGTAGTCGAGGGTGACCAGAAGGCTCCCTTTTCGATAGCTACCACATCGTGGTGTAGGGAAGGGTGCTACTCCTTTCCCTGGATTGCTCCACTTTACCCATGATACGTACTGTATATTGCTGAGTGTTAAGCAAGGACGTATCAAGTACCATTTTTAAAGTCTTCGGTGTGACTTGACCTGGGATTGAACCTCGGTCTCCCGGACCATTAGCGAACATGCTACCCACTAGACCAATGAGCCGTGGACTACGACACCGTAGTAATCATGTTCGAAATACAGTCATATTATTACGTTAACACTCGGACTAATACCCTCGGGAAAGGCATGAACTCCATTATTCCCTCAGCTGTTGGTTAAATTGTATCGCTTCTGTACTTCTACAAGATTTTTATCATAAAGGGTTTTCGGACTGTTGTCTTCGCCTTTATTGTTATTTCCACAATGTTTCAGCCGATATGTCCTTCGGCCTTCTTCTAAACTGTCTAACAGGACAAATAGCGTAACGGTTATTTGCGTTGGTCCCCTAAGCTTCTAAGGAGACCATAATCTTGGTGTTGCAGATCAATCCTGACTACAAGCGAGTAACAATACAGGAATACTTAATACTTGAACCCATTTATGGCTAACGGAATCAAAACAGGGGACCCCCGTGGATTCAATAAAGGACGTAGTTCGAAGTTCCGTGTAGGTTCCCGAGTTCGACAAACACCTGAAGAAGACCGGAGGACATATCGGCAGAAACGTTGTGAAAATAACAAAGATGAAGACAATAGTCCGAAAACCCTTTATGATAAAAATCATCAAGCTTCATCTAAAAAATTCAGACAGCTAATTTTCTACAGAGATAGTATTAAATAACCTACGAAGGTTGATATACCATTAAAAACGAAGAAAAGAAACAGAATTTTGTTATTAGATAGTCAACCATTATTAATTTTTTTATTAGTATCTCTTTTATTCTAATTTCACTTGCTTTTTATCACAGTTGCTCATACCATAATACTGGATATTCGTAAAAATATTATCTTGAACTTGTTTATAAATAACACTTCTCTATGTTGCGAGCCAACTGGATATGTCGCTCAGTATTTTTCATTTCATGGTATACTCAACAGCAGCTGATACACTTTTAATAATAAAGAATTTGGTTATTTTAACCACTCGCAACTGGAATATTCTGGTGTACCATATCTCGTCAGCTGCAGCAAAACAATCTCTATTTTCACTAACATCTGTTAATTCTTTCTGATGGCTTACCAATTCCCTACAAAAACCAGATGACACAGGTCAAAGATATCTTGTCAACTACTTCCTGGTAATTACTACTTTTAAGAATCTTGTCAATTTTTTGTTTTAGGATAATCATTGCTTTTTTGTTGTCTTTGCCATTTATGAATTGTTTGTGTTGAGTCTTCCATTCATTGATGGTGTGAGAAGATCCTGGACAAGAAAATTTCTTCTCGGATGTGTCATCGTGGGAGATTTTAGAAGGTAAGCTCAGATCATTTACCATTTAATCTTTCTACAAGTCTTTCTCTTATTCTCAAGCCTTTCCTCAACCTTCCGTCTTCTTCTGTTTCAGGTCTGACCTCATGGACCTTATTTGGGACGCTGAAAAACAAAGTGATTATTCTTCTTGACTACTGGAATCAAAGTACCCTTTGTAGAAAAAATTCAGAACATTTTAAAAAGAAAGTTCTCAGAAATATCAGAAAATCGTAAATTTTTCAGTATTTTCTTTTCCTTGATTTAATATCCTAATTTGTGATAAGTGATTTGTTAATAACTTTTCGATGCAACTAAGAGAACTTTAGTTAAATAATAGATTGACAGAATATTTTGTTTAGCATGTAGTTTAGAATTCTTATAACTGTTAAAACTGCTGGAAAGATCTCGTGAGTCAAATCAGTTTAATTGACAGATACTGATCTTAGGGGGCTATTGGAAGCTTGACTACCATTGGAGCATTGTAAAGTAAGGTGTCTAAAATCCTAGAAGTCAGAAGTGAGATTTCAACTTTAAATTAGCCAGAACTGTTGAAAGCTCCAGACCTAATTTCCATCAGTGTCCCAAAGGCTGACTCCAGGCTTTTCGTGCGAGCCACTTATATAGTTAAGAATGCGTCTAAATAAAGTTGAGTGTGCACACAAGTAATGATAACTTTGTTTTTGTTATTTATCGCCGCGAAGAGAATAAATCGGCCTGTAAAGAAGATGGAACAACGAGACAAAGAGGTAAACAGATCCACTCAGTCGAAGGAAGAAATAATGAATGAAAATGATTACTTCTTATATGTCTTACCCATTAAAGATATATAAAAATTTGTGGTAATAATATTTTGGAAAGTATTGATACAATAAACTAATATCTAATGGAAGAAGATAATGCAGATATTATATATTTGGATTAGAATTTTTGCAAGGTATTTGATACGGTATTTCATTAAGTTTTTTTTAAGCTGGTTGGCTTAATGGCATATAGACCTTTGTGGAGTATCTAATGTCGAAGCCATCCGAGTAGAAGATTACTGTTACTATCTAACCCATGGTTGGAGTAGATAGTGAGGTTAATAGCTTTCCAAAGGTAACTGATCCGAAAGTTTATCGTAATAGCGTGACTGGAGTTCGATTTCTCTTACTTCGAGGCCACAGTCCAATATTTGCGCCCTTCGCGTCACGAGGATTCCCCCTCGCTAACTTGAGAAAATTAAAAACTTGGGTATTTCTGAAAAATAGATATAGAAAGATAATATTTAATTAATTGAACTATGAAAAAAAAAGTAACCTTTATTCTGAAACGTAGAAAATACTCTTTGGTGTACTAGGACCTTTATTGTTCCGAATATTTATAAATGATTTATCAAATGATATAAAATCAAGAGCAAAACAATTTGCTGATGATGTCACACTATATGTCAGACCATTATCAAAAGAAAGAACACAGATAGATCTAAAGATGAAGAAGATATTTGTAAATTAAGATTTATTATAGGAAAATGTAAAGTACTACATATTGGATCCAAAAACATTAATATAAATTAAGCAAATGGGTAAAAATGAGAAATGTGATATAGAGACTTGCTTTGATGATACACTTAAAGCTGACAATTATATACTGTCTATTGTATCGAGGGCAAATGCAATGATTGGCTGGCTGATTAGAAATTTTATTTCAAGGGAGGCAAATGGTTTCAAAAAATTTATAAAACCCGAATTAGACTTCATATGAAATATTATATTCAGGCCTGAGATCCAATGTCCAGACATAATCATTGGAGTAGGTGTCCCCGTGGTGTAACGTTTAATGTACTGGATTGCGGAATCGTAGAACGGGAGTTCGAACTCCAGTTGCGCTACTACGATTACTTTCGGACAAATAACTTTGAGAAAGGTATGAACCCCCAGCTATGGGTTAAATAATACCACTACTGTTCTTCTCGAAGGGAGGCGTTAGCATTAAATAACCTACAAAGGTTGATATGCCATTAAAAAGAAACCAAACCAAACCATAGTCATTGGAGTTTGATATTGAGAGTAGAAAGCATAAAAAGAAGAGTGACAGAATAAATAAGTAAAAGATTATAGCTATAAGCAGGACTGGCTCACTGGGTTAATGTGTAGAGTATTCGCCAATGGCCTGCGAGACTGGGTTTCAATCCTAGGTCGAGTCATACCAAAGACTCAAAAAATGGTACTTGATACTTATTTCTTAAAAATCAGCATTATAAAGTATGTATCAAGGGTAAAGTGGAGCAATCTAACGAAAAGAGTAGCGCCTTCTCCTACACCTCGGTGTATCAACTATTCAAAAAGAACCCTTCGTGTCGCCAACATTACTTACTTTACATTACTTGAAAGAATAATAAAGAAATGATCAATCTGAAACTTTCAAAATAATGGAATTACTAATTATGATAGGCGTTTTTTTTGTTTTTTTGTTTTTAGATATTTCTCCAAGAATTTACTGTCAGGACAGATTTCAAAAACTAAGTGTTATACCGGAACTATACACTCAGTGACTCTTTTTAGTATGACACCGGTAAAGATATAAATGGACGGTGTCTGACTACTTCAGGGGAAAAAGCGTTAATCGCTCTCTGATAGACTTGCCAACTCTTCGGCTTGTACCTGTGGAATACCTTTATTGAACCAACGATACAACACTAAGTCTACTAACAAATTGGATTTTTTAGCTGAGATAGTAATTCATTTTTGGAAGAAAATACCAAATCAGATCAAAATCAGCAACAGTGTAAAAAAAAAAGATTGAATTATATAATTAAAGAAATAAAGCTTAGGAAAAATAATTTAAGAGGACATTTTGGGAATTATCAGATGAATTAAGAGAATTTGATCTGTACATAGAGCATGTCTCAAAATAGATGCAACCCATTTATATAATAATGATTTATTAATGAGACAAGTGAAATGGCGGTCATTTGGAACGCGTCCTTTAAAAATTCTTCCTTTGCGCTAGAGATATCAAATTTTTTAAAAATTGTAATAATATCAGCTTCCAGGACATGCAATCTTTTTTTAAAAAGTTTCTTGTCTAAGTAATAAATCATTATCATATTAATGGGTTGCATCTATTTTGAGACAATTTTGAATGTTTTTCTCCAAATAAGTAGTGTCCAAGGCATCGTGATAGAGGATTAATAGTTGTAATGGTATATTATTTTCAAATTTGAAACAAAAAAGAACATATCAGTATTATTAGTAGAGTTATTAGCAGTCACATAGGTCCCATGTATATTGAGACACCCTGTATTATATATTATTATATATTATATAATGTGTGTCATATATCATATATGTGTGAATTATATATTATATATATATCATCATCATGTAAATGTTGTATTAAAAGTGTAATAATGCAAAGATTCTTTTATTGTGGTTTTCTCTTAAGTTAGAAATTTTTTAAAATATAAAGCTTTTTTCTTGATAAGTTTTTATCACTCGATGTACATTTTCTCGCACATTAAATTAACCATACCATCAAAGCTTTTACTTACTTGTATAGGTTTCTCAAAGATTCATTGGTAGACAATGCCAATTTGACGTATGCTCACTGGAATGAATTCTCTTCTAAATATACCAACGCCCACTAAAATCGTACTTAGTTAAATTCCCGGATTATACAGCGAAATGTCATTCAGTCAAGTGGAAAATGTCTTTAATTCCAGGCAGTGTTGTTATTGCTCCTGGGCTGGTTTGCATGTGACGTGAGCCTGACGGCTCTGAGCCTCAGACCCTCCCATCTTAACCTATCACCCTTAAATACCCTCAGTATTCTTTCCTTTTCTTTTATGAGTTATTTTCGTCCAATATGGCCACAATTTTACGCCAACAGGCGAGGATAAAGGGCCCTAGTGAAGGCGGGATTTTTACTGGTTACCTTTATTAAGTAGGAGGTTGTATTCTCTTGTAGAACAAGCAAATCACGTCGTGAGACGAGAATTGATTAAATAGAAACTTGATATGCACCTCACGGAAAAAAAAGGAATCAAGAAAGGCCGAAGAAAACCGCGGTGAAGATAAAGAATTCTGAAGAAAAGCGAGAAAGAAGAAAAGAAAATAGGATAGAAAGGCATGAAAGGAAATATATAATTGAAAATGGAAAGAAAGACTGTTTTAAAATTTCTGGAGATTAAAGAGAATATACATATGACCGTTACGCTAAGCGCGTTTCTAAACACACACACACACACACACACACACACACACACACACACACACACACACACACACACAAACACACACAATATATATATATATGTATATATATATATATATATAGCGTTACGGCTATCCTCATAGGAAATGAAATCGGTGATCTGAGATCAAATTCTGGATGAGGATGACGGCATTTCACTTTGTGCTAATGCCTTTGGGAAAGGCATGAATCCACCATCTGTTCCTAACCATTTAGCGACCTGTCCAGATGAAGCAAAACTGAATTCAAATCGGTTGTACTCCGCTTAAAAATTGACCTTGAGTCACTTAGTGCTAGTGGTGAAGGGGTTGGGTAAACACACACACATACTCGAACTCGAACGCAGTGGTTATCGTTGCTGGTAATAGACTCGACTCGACGAGTTCTAAACCTGAACGATGCAGTTTTGATTTCATTTTGTGCAAATGCTCTTAGCAAAGGTATTAATCCTTCTATTCTCCTGCAAGATACGGCTAAATATTCAGGCAGAATAGAGTTCTGAGCTCGGTTAGGCAACTGCTTAAGAAGAAAGGAAGAAAAATTCCAAATTCAAATTCCGTGGAGTGTAGTTCGAAGAATCCGTTAGACACTACAGTATCGTTTTTATATTATCAGCCCATCCCAAAAATGTGGCTGGTTCTACAAAAAACCTTCACCGCTGTAAACAAATCACCTGTGTAAGCACTCTAATGCATCTGAAGCGTTGGACACTCTTACACCGTAAACTAGTGAATACTTCCCACTTAGTTGCAATATTAATATTGGAAGCACCAATGTATTAAATGGATACTTAATTGTAATATCAATGTTTTACGAGTCAATATATCAATCTAGTTCAAAATTATTTTCAGCTTCATCTCAAACAGATCTATTTAACCCGTAAGATCCTAATAGGTACTATCACTCTAACTCCGAATGGAACTGGGATTAATAGTCGCGCTGCTAGCACGGATTTCCCCGTCTCTTACTATTCATCCCTATCATACATCTCTCCCAGTAGGTCTTCTAGACAACATCCTGTGTCCGCACAGAGCTGTTGTAGCTCTGTATGGTCACACTGGCACGTCCATATTAAGGAGTCCATAAGAGAATGTCGCTTATGAGTTCATCCTTGCTTCTGCTGCAGTGCCCCGCACGCCTTTTTCGTCTTATTTGGATGACATATATAAAGTTGGCGCCTGTAGTCGAGGGGGGCGACCCAAGGGCTTCCTTTTTATTAGCTACTATACCATGGTGTAGAGGAGGGCGCTACTCTTTTCCCTGGATTACTCAACTTTACCCTTTATCCGTACCTTATAATGCGGAGTGTTAAGCAAGGTAGCATCAAGTACCATTTTTTGAGACTTTGTTATGACTCAACCAGTGATTGAACCCCGGTCTCCCAGGCCATTGGCGAACACTCTATCAACTAGGTCAATAGGCCGGTATTGTAAAGTTGGCCACCATAGTCAAGGGCAACTTGAAGGCTTCCTTTTCATTAGCTACCATCCGGAAGTGTAGTGGAGAGCACAACTTTTTTCCTTGGATTGCTCCACTTTACTCTTCATCCGTATCTTATAATGCTGAGTGTTAAGCAAGGTGGAATCAAGAACCATTTTTTGAGTCTTTGGTATGACTCGACCTGTGATTGAATCCTGGTCTCTCGGGACATTGGTGAATACTCTGCCCACTCAACCAATTATATATATATATTTTCTTTTTCATCATACAACGTGTGAAAGCACGCGCGATACCTCATCACCCTCGAACCGGGGGTGATAACACAGTTTCGGTAGCTCAAGGCGGTACTACCATTCCTGGCGCTACCAAGCAGCTTTGGCCACCGGACAGGGTATTTAAAAGAGTTATATATATATATATATATATATATATATATATATATATACACACTGAGCTCTCTAGCCTTGGTATTGCGACTGGTCTAGAAAAAGGACGACTCTGAATGAAACCATGTTAATCTTCGCGTAAAAAAGAACTTGTATTTCATTCTGCTCGTGCTGATAGGTTAGTAAATACATATATATATATACGAGGGACATTTAGTTCATGAGATGAATTTTACTTACGAAGTTGGCAATAGTTGGCATTGTTTACAGTTGTACCTTTTTCAAGAAAATCAATTCAGATAAGTCGTTTCATGTTCTAGAAAACGAACCGCATGGCTGTCTTTATTGACTGCTGTGTCTGAAACTTTTTTTTACCCGGAGAGTCACAGTGTTTCTATCCAATGGACCTTTTTTTCACTCAGGCTCGAAGTGTCAAATCAGTGTTTAACAAGTTCGTAGATATTTGATTGACAGAAACATACTTCCCTGTACACATTAACATTCTTCGGTAAATTTTAAATACCTTACTCTTCTCAGCGACTAAAAGTTTCATGACACACTTCTGTTCAAACGAGGAGCACTCAGATTTTCGGCCATTTGGAATAGTCTCAAGTCAAATATCTTAGTGAGATTAAAAAGTTCTGCTATAAAGCAATTCCAAAGAATGCTAAGTTTCCATTAATGGAAACAAATTTTATTTTGCTAACAAAAAATTCCTTAATGATTGACTAACCTTCGTGTGACATACAAACGGATCACCTAATCTCGGCCAGAAGACCTGACCTTATAATAATCAACAAAAAAAGAGAATTTGCAAAATTGTCGACTTTGCTGTCCCGGCTGACCACAGTAACTTTTGGCACAGTAACTAGAGGATTATTAAAGGGCCTGGAGGACTTGGAAGTTGGCAGACGAGTGGAGACCATCCAACTGACAGCATTACTGAAGACGGCCAGAATACCGACGAGAGTCTTGGAGACCTGAGAAGACTTGCCGTCACTCAAACTCCAGTGAAAAACCATCAGCTTACGCTGATGTGAAAAACTCTAAAAGAACATTTAATAATGATAATAGATATATATCGAGAAAGCCATGAAAACGTGGAGATTAGAATTGACAGAAAGGGAGAAAGAAGCTTAGCTCAAGCAAAGATCCAAAGAGGTATATTTCAAGGAGATGCACTATCACCGTTACTATTCACAATTACCATGATGGCACTTAACCACATACTCAGAAAATGCACAGCTGGATACAAACTTAGCAGATCGCAAGAAAAGATCAATCACCTAATGTACATGGATGACCTCAAACTATTTGCAAAAAATGAAAAAGAACTGGAAACTAACACACGCCGTTAGAATATACAGTCAGGAAATAGGGATGGAATTTGGCATTGAAAAATGTGCCATGCTTGTAATGAAAAGTGGCAAGAGACATCTGACTGACCGAATGGAACTACCAAATCTAGACAAGATAAGAACGCCCGGAGAAAAGGAAACGTACAAATACTTGGCCATCTTGGAGGCTGACATCATTAAACAAGTAAAAATGAAAGAAAAAATTAAGAAAGAATATCTTGGGAGAAGTAGAAAGCTACTCGAGACAAAACTATCAAGCAGAAACCTTATCAAAGGAATAAATACCTGGGCTGTATGCCTGGTTAGATATTCGGGACTATTTTTGAAGTGGACCAGAGAAAAACTTAAACAAAT
Organism: Sepioteuthis lessoniana; assembly: GCA_963585895.1. Classification (NCBI taxonomy): domain Eukaryota; kingdom Metazoa; phylum Mollusca; class Cephalopoda; order Myopsida; family Loliginidae; genus Sepioteuthis; species Sepioteuthis lessoniana. The sequence continues at coordinate 72,137,705 of OY757905.1, read as the reverse complement.
GGACCAAAGATTAAGAAAACTAATGATCATACATAAGGCATTACATCCCAGAGACGACGTTGATAGACTATATGTATCAAGAGAGGAGGGAGGAAGAGGACTTGCCAGCATTGAAGACAGCGTTGACGCATCGATACAACGATTCGAGGACTATATAGAAAAGCACGAAGGACGACTGATTACAGCCATCAGAAACGATACTGACAACACGATGGCCAAAAGAATGACAATGACTTGGAAACAAAATGGGAAGAAAACCAACTCTATTGGCATTTTAAGCGACTAATAAACATCACACACGAGAAAACTTGGACGTAGCTAAGAAAAGGAAACTTTAGGAGAGAAACGGAACCTATCCTAATAGAAGCATAAAACAACGCCATAAGAACCAATCATAACAAAGCGAGAATAGATAAGCCGCAATAAAATAGCAAATGTAGGTTATATGGTGATAGAGACGAAACGAATGCAGCAAAAGTAAGAAATTAGAATTTGACTAGAAGTGGCGAGAGAGGGTCAGGGATATCCGTGCTGGCGGCACGACATGATGATGATGATACGAACAAATGGTAAATGCACAAGCAGCATCTGTCCTAGAGAATGACACTCATAAACTCCTATGGGACTTTGACATACAAACGGATCACCTAATCTCGGCCAGAAGATCAGACCTTATAATAATCAACAAAAAAAAAAGAGAACTTGCGAAATTGTTGACTTTGCTATCCCGGCTGACTAAAGAATAAAACTGAAAGAATGTGAAAAGAAGGATAAGTACCTCGACCTTGCGAGGGAATTGAAAAAACTATGGAGCATGAAGGTGACAATTATACCAGTCGTGATTGGTGCTTTTGGTACAGTAACTAAAGGATTATTAAAGAGACTGGAGAACTTGGACGTTGGAGGGGGAGTGGAGACCATCTAAACTACAGTTATATTGAGAACGGCCAGAATACTGAGAAGAGTCCTGGAGACTTGAGAAGACTTGCTGTCACCCAAACTCCAGTTAAAAACTATCAGCTAACAGTGATGTGAAAAAATCTCAAAGAGTAAATAATAAATATATATTAGTTTATATGTATATTTAATTGCATGGATGTTTAACTGCGACCGCTGGTTTCAGCATCCATCTCGTCTATTATACTTCCATGTTAAATCAAAAATTCAATTTCTTCATAATGCCATGATGATGATAACTTTGTCCCTTTGCTTAAATCATCACAATACACTATGAAAAATTTAAACGTCTAAATAACCAATAGTCTCTCGACTTCTTCCATCTTTTGCTTCACATCGCTACACATATATTCATGGAACAACCACAAATCTGCCACACACACACACACACACACACACACACACACACACACACATATATACGACCATATACAACAATACGCAAATATAATCGACACTCACACTCACGCACACACATACACACACTAACATTCACATGTACAACCTCACACAACAATACGCAAATATAATCCACACACACACACATACACACAAATACACACATAAAAGTCTTATACGCAATTCTAACGTAAAAATTCACTTGACTATATCTTTTCCATTTCTACAAAATCTTTCTTTTTCTGCCTGATGACTGCAGTGTAAAGACGGCATGAAACCAGTGGTCTCAGATAAGCATCTATGCTATTAAACATATGTAAAAACCAATATATATATATATATATATATATATAATCATTATATTATATAATAGCTCTATCCCAGATATTGAGCACTCTCCAAATTATACTGCATTTGGTCTGCCATTAACTCACTAAGCGAGATAATGGCAACCATAAATTGTTGTAAGTTGGCGACCTTAGTTGAGATTGACCCGAAAGTTCCCTTTTCAATAGGTACTACACCTAGGTGTAGAGAGGGCATTACTCTATTCCATGGATTGCTCCTCTTTACCCTTGATCCTTACCTTATAGTGATCAGTGCGAAGCAAGGTGGCATCAAGTACCATTTTTTGAGTCTTTGGTATGATTCGATCTGGGATTGAACCCCGGTCTCCTGGGCCAGGGGCGAACACTCTACTCATTCGGTTAATGACTTCGCATCTTTGTGGCATTTACTCCTATGTCCATTATGACTTGAAGTGATAGTACCTATTAAGGTCGAATGGGTTGAATAGATCTGTTTGAGATTATGTTGACAATCATTTTGAACTAGATTAACATATTGGCTCGTAAAATATTGATATTGCAATTAAGTATACGTTTAAAACATTGGTGCTTCCAACATTAATATTGCAACTTAGTTGGAAGTGTTCACTAGTTTAAAATGATTGTGAAGGTAGATTGTTGAACCGAATATAATTGTAGATCAAAATTGCTAAAGTAATTTCGGTATAAGATAACCCCAAAAGGGTTGACATTCCGTATAAACCAATAACCAACCAACCAACCAACCAACAAAAATAGTTTAATTTCTTGAATGATTACTGAGACAATTTCAAGTTAATAACAACTTTATTTGTTTTATTCAAGAAACTTAAAACAGGAATATTACCTTTGATAATATGCCCAATATCATCGATCACTTGTTAAGCAGTCTACTTTGAAATCAGCTAGAGAAAGGAGAATATATCTTTTTTTGTTGATATGTCTTCATGGATCTTCGTTGAGTATAAGTAATTGATACCTATGAACGCAAAATACAAGAGATTCTTTTATGTATTGTTTGATTCAAAAAGCTATCAATCATTAAAGCATGCCAACAATACAGATTCCGTTGACTCTCTCTCTCTCTCTCTCTCTCTCTCTCCATCCGTCTCTACTGGTCATCACTATAGATGAGTTGTCTAGATAGAACCCAGTGTCCGCACAGAGGGTATGAATATAAGTTTTTACTTGTCGGCCAATACTATTTTGCCCTTGTGTAGGAGTCCATTAGAAAATGTCACCTTTGGGTTTGTCGTTACTTCCGTAGCAATGCCTGAAACGTCTTGCTCGTCTTACTTCGATTGTTTGTGAGATGGGATTCAAGTGACCGTGCTGCTGCTGTTTTGTTGGGTACTATTTTTTGAATTTATATAAACAACGCAGACAAGACGGAATACATGTGCTTTAATCAAAGAGGCGACACCTCCACATTAAATTGTAGTTCTTTGAAACTAGTGGACAAGTTCAACTACCTTGGAAGCAGTGTCTCATCAACTGAGACAGACATCAACTCATGACTAGCAAATACATGGTCAGCTATCGACAGGCTATCGGTCATATGGAAGTCAGTCATGACCGATAAAATAAAACGCAGTTTTTTCCAAGCAGCGGTCGTGTCGGTACTGCCATATGGATGCACTACATGGACGCTAACAAAACGTATGGAGAAAAAGCTTGACGGCAATTACTCAAGAATGCTGCGAGCAATATTGAACAAGTCCTGGAGGCAACACCCTACAAAACAGCAGCTAAACGGTCACTTACCACCCATCACGAAAACTATCCAAGTTAGACGAACCAGACATGCGGGACACTGCTGGAGAAGTAAGGACAAGCTCATAAGCGACATACTCCTGTGGACCCCTTCACATGGACGAGCAAAGATAGAACGACCAGCTAGAACCTATATACAACAGCTCTGTGCCGATATAGGATGTAGCCTTGAAGAGTGATGGACGATAGAGATGGGTGGCGGGAGAGGGTCAGAGAGATCCGTGCTGGGAGCACGACATGATGATGATGATGATGATGATAAAAACAACAGCACGTAGTACTGACACGGTTACTGCGTGAAAAAAATCCCATTTCATTTTAAGAGAGAGATTAAATTTTTATAGAGTCGTTAACCTGTAAATAGCAGTCCATGTTTTATCCATTCGTTCGTTGATATCACTTTCTGTAGATGAGATATTACAATTGTGGTGTGTGAACTGGTCTACTAACTTCAGAGGCTTGCCATTTGATGAAAAGATAGCACTGCCTTGATTAAAAGACATGAGTTATCTTAACTTGGTTCACGAAGCGACTTATGTCTCTTGCTGTCTGCTCTTGGCTATATGGGGTTGTTCTCGTGGTGTAATGGTTAAAGCGATGGACTGCGGAATCGTAGAAAGTGAGTTCAAAATACAGTCGTGCTATTACGTTCACTTTCGGACAAATACCCTGGGGAAAGTTACGAACCCCCTTATCCTCCCAGCTGTGGGTTAAATAGTACCACTACTGTTCTTCTTGAACAATGGATTGGCATTAAATAACCAAAGAAGGTTGATATGCTACTAACAGACAAAACAAACAAACAAAAAATTTAGACTAGGTGGCAGATATTCGGCTTGGACAGGTGTATTTTCAAGAAGCGCTAGAACATCTGCGTAGTTTGCCTCAGTAATCATTTCTTTCATTAAGTCGGTCTTTGTTTGGAGAGTGTAATCAAGGCAGATTATGCCATTGTGTCTTTCAGCGACGATCCCAAAGAAAAAAAGTCACCTCGGGTGAGCGAAGCATTTCTTTCGTATTTTATGAACACAAAATATAAGAGATTCTTTTTTTGATATTGATGGATTTTAAAAGTTATCTAGATATAGTAAAGTAAAGTTGACGGCCGTTGTCGAGGTGGGTGCCCAAAGGCTCCCTTTTCAATAGCTACAACATCAAAGTGTAGAGGAGGGCGCTACTCCATTCCTGGGATTGCTCCACTTTACCCTTAATCGGTTCCTTATAATGCTGAGTGCTAAGCAAGGCGTAATCAAATACCATTTTTTGAGTCTTTGGTATGACTCGACTTGGGATTGAACCCTGGTCTCCCGGACCATTGGCGATCTCTGTTACTCATTAGATCAATGACCTGGTTAATACAAAGGTGATATTAGGGTGTAGAAAGGGGAGGTGCTGTTTATGAGATGGATCCCGATTTCGTATCATTCCTGAAAACAGTGGTAATCAACAATTGTCTCGCTTTTCTGCGCCGTGTTATTAAGGGCTCATAAAAAACAGTTTTTTCCCACACACTTATCTGACTTAGAATTTGGGCTCTGATGTCATTCCGCTGTTAATGCTAACAACGATTCACATTCATCTTCTATTCATACTGTTGCTCCGGATATCAGCCACTGTTTTGCGTTTAAAAAAGAAGTATTTTTTAATCTCTTTCTTTGATTTTTGCTAAGTTTTAATGCAAAATGAAGCTTTTTTTCTTTTCATTAATTTGTTCTTGGCGTTTTGTTTTATCATTACGTTACATCCAACAGCGATTGTTCTTTCATCTTCAAATCACCAGACGCCATTTTCTTTTGGCTTTCTCGAACACACCCAGCCAAGCAACGTTTTATTTTGTCCGATTATCATTTCTTCTTCTTCTTCTTCTTCTTCTTCTTCTTCTTCTTCTTCTTCTTCTTCTTCTAAATGTTTTAGGCATTATATTGCTTTATATCCTCCTCATTTGCCATCTACCCCTCTCTATTCTTTTATCCTCATAACACTCTTTTGCAAGGATAGATCGTATTGTCAGAATATCTATGATAAATTTATGAATTCGAAACTAATTTCTTTATCATCTTATCGCAACTTTTCAGCCACTGCACCCTCCGGTCTTCCTTAAGTGTCTTACCAAAGAATATCAAAGAAATATATATATTTGATTCACGTGGGTTCATTTCCTTAGATAATTGATTGATTTTAATGGCTTGTCAACCAGTTAAGAGTAATTTTATGCCTTAAGTTTTGGGAATCACATTCATGGTACGTTCCTATTTACATTTTTTTCTGTCGTTGTTTCTTTAGAGTTTTTTTTCTTCTGCACATCACTTTATTGAAAATATATAATTTTTAAACAGATCTATTTGGCCCTTAGATAGGACCCTAACAGGTACTGCCACTCCAGGTCAGAGTAAACCTTGGAGTAATGACTATGAAGAGGTACTCAACAGTCAACAGATCTCCAGAACTGGAGCCTCGCCGTCATATGAGGATTAGTATCATCTCCAGGACATAATCTTTCTTGAAGGGTAATACCCCTCTGCAGGAGATACACTTAGCATATTCTAAGTCCCTCTGAGAGGGCAAGTGGGTATGTTTCTTTAAGTGTCATATCGAGTGTCCTTTCTAGTGGATACTTCAAGCGATAAACTAAGGTAATTGCACTTGAGATGACCTGAACATGGCTATGAAGAGGAAATGTCAAAAGAGAAACTGAATCTCTATTAATAGCCTAAAATAATACCAGAAAGATGGTAGGTGAAGACCAAGTGTGGCGACTGAGATGAAACAGTTAATCTCAAGCACGAACGAGGCAAACAAATACAAACAAAACAAAATACCCCCAAAACAAAACAAAACAAAACAAAACAAAAAAGGCAAATAAGACAAATAAAAAAAGTGTAACTTTTAAATGGTTATTAATAATCCAGAATTTTAAAAAATATACTTGGTTATGAATGTTCTGAATGTGAAAGGATTGTTCTGGCTTGGGTGATTTGTCTAACGGCATTATGAATAATTTAATGTCAAAATTTTATACATATCTAAATTGATGATTAAGATCACAACTACATTTTCAATATTTGGCTGCATTTTTTTAAAGTTCCACTTTTATTTGTCTTTTAATGATTTCTAATAGAATACAAATAATTTTCAAACGGAGATATCTGGCCCCAAGATAGGACCCCAAAAGGTACTACTACTACTACTACCACCAGGTCAGAGTGAAGCTTTAATAATGGCAATGAAGTGGTACTCCACACTCCCGGAACTTTTAAAATTGGTACCTCATTACCAGTTTCAGTTTAGTGTTATACAGAGGACACCCCCCCGCTTTTTTTGGAATGTGTTCTTACCCGTCAGCAGAAAATACATTTAGTGCATTCAAAGGCCCGCTGACATTTTTTAGTTTTAAAGATTCAAATGAAAACGTGCACTGTAGAGATATCCCGGCGAATCAGTGACAATTTTTGACACCGTCTGAACAACAGTCAGGACACTTTATTAAAAGCATTTTTTTGTTAAACACAGAATGGTGCAAGTGCAGCAACCAATACGTCTATTTCTAAACCGAAAATTAATTTCAAGGGTAAGATTTGAGGACTTGGGGAAACATTAAAAGAAATACCACGGTGCTTGTTCACATCATACTAAAAAGACGAATTTCAGGTACTTCTACCAATGAAAAACTCAGTGGAATAAGTTTATTGTATTCCAAGTGGATTATTTTGAAGAAAGTTAATCTTTCATTCACTATTCATTTCTGTCTTCGAGATTACAACTTCAGTCCCAATCAACACTCTTTAGTATGACTTTTTGAAATCAACCAGTTTTTATCACATGGTGTACACATTCACATTCCCTCCCTGTCAACCAGGCTTAGAATACACGGACTGTATCGTTTGCAGGTGGTGGGGGTAAGAACCGGAAAGAAAGAATATAAATTTGCTACAATATTAAGTACAATATTGGAATCTTAAGGAGACTTGGTGTAACACGTTTCCAGTGAAAGTTTCTATTTGCTACTTATGTGAAAACTGACTGACTACAAATAACAACGACTAAGGAGAACACTGGGGCTTTGATGAGATGTCTTCTCACTTGACCCCAACTAAGACAAGCAGGAACTTGTGACGTTAAGGCTGAATACTATTAACAACTACTTTCGTTTTTCTTTGTTTTTTCATTATTAAAAAAAGCGCATTTTATCCATTATCATTTTATTGTTCCGTCAGCCTCAAGTAATTATTTTCCACGCTCTTTCTTCTTTTCTTTCATCTTAGCAATGTTAATAGACCCGATAACAACTGTTCGACGCACAGTTTTTTTTTCTTTCATCAAAATTAATGAATATAAAAGTCATTTTACTACATTCCTTTCTCACGATAACACAGCTGAATTAAAATAATAATTGTTATTATATAACATCTTACATGCCTGAATTATGATATATAAAGTGAAGTGCCAAAATTTTAAAGACTGCTATCTAATAGCCTCGTAGCTTCTTCCTTCTCCTGAAGAACGGCGGCCCCGCGATACGATATGGAATCTACTAAGTACTGGAGTTGTGTTTCCTTGGTGTGGCTGCAGTGAATTTAGCGAGATTTGTAAAAGTCCCCAAACATGCCCAATGTTGAGCGCAGACGTTAATGGAGAATTTGAACCAAGTTTACACGAATGAAAAAGACTTACGACTCCTTTCCATAGAAACGTGCAAGCTTTTATATTTTCAAAGCCTCTCAGAATGAATACTTATAGAATAAAGGGGGGGTCCTCGTTGCGTAGTGGCAGACGTGCTAAACTGCGACATTGTTGTAAGCGAGTTCAAACTCCAGTTAAGTCGAGACGTTCACTTTCGGTCTAATATTCTTGGAAAAGTCATGACCCTCCATATCTTCTGAGGTTTGGGTTAAATAATAACTATTCTGGAATGAGTTGGGTATAAAATAACCCACGAAGGCTGTTATGCCATTAAACAAATAAATCAAAACAAACTAATCGGAAAAAAACAAACAAAAAAAGAAAACAGTGAAAGTTCTTTGGTTTAAAATGGCTGTCGTTTTTATTTTTTCTTTCTCTTCAAATATATTTTTCATGCTTTCATTTCTCAACGATTACCAGTTTACTGTCCTCTACCCAATGCAAATATGAATCGAGGCCACCTACTAGAGGGCGACTCACAGTAGCAATGTAACAAACATTCTGTATATGGCTCAGTCGGTCCTCCATACAAGAATTACACGGTACAATTAGTGCAGCTCAGAGTAAATCGTGACAAGTTATTCACTTTGAAATTCTACTGAGAATGCCCGTTCAGCTGGGGCAGTCGAATATGCCAACTGCACCTCTGCAGAGGAGTAACACCACCCCAACCAGTGTCCTGGATATAGCACTTAACTCCATCTTATGGTGAGGCTCCAGCCCTGGGGCTTTGTGAAATGTACAGTACACCTTCGTTGCCATTCATCCCAATTCCACTCTTCCCTGCATTTATAGAAATTGTTAGGGTTCCATCTTTAAGTCAAATAGAACTGTTCAATTATTTACTAAAAATTATTATTATTATTAAAATTATTATTATTATTGTAATCGGCTCATTGGCCTAGTGGGTAGTGTTTTCGCCAATGGTCCGTGTGACCTGGTTTCAATCCCAGGACACATCATACCAAAGACTTTAACAATGGTATTTGATACCTCCTAGCTTAACATTCAGCAATATAAGGTATGTATCAAGGGTAAAGTGGAGCCCTCCCCTACACCTCAGTGTAGTAGCTATTGCAAAGGGGGCCTTCTGGTCGCCCTCGACTAAAGGGAGACAACTTTACTTTTTACTAATTATTTTTGGTTTATGAAAAAATGTTTTAAAACAATTTGTTTATTCCACTCTCTTCTTTCTCTCATATATTTATTTATATATATATGGAGAAATGGTAGGTTTTGGTGAATCTGAAGAGTAGTTTAGTAGTAATATTTCGTTCTCTATTCAAGGAATTCCTTGAATAAAGAACGAAATATTACAACTAAAGACCGTTGTGCGTGTTTGATTTATCTACTTTTCCACTTATTTTTTTATCATATATGTATATATAATACCACGAGTTGTATTGAAAAAATTCGAGAAGTAACATCGCACAAAGCATAAGCCATACAGCCACCTATCTCCTATCTCTAAAACCATCCAAATAAGACGGACAAGAAATACGAACCCATAAGTGACGTTCTCCTATAGACCCCTTCACACGGACGTGCAAGTGTTGGGCGACCAACTAAAACATATCTACAACGGCTCTGAACAGACACAGGATGTGGTCTAGAGGACCGACCAGAAGCGATGGATGATGGAGACGAATGGTGTGTGTGAGAGAGAGAGAGAGAGAGAGAGAGAGAAAGAGAGAGAGAGAGAGAGAGAGAGAGAGTCAGGGAAATCCATGGAAGCAGCACATGATCATATATATATATTTATATAGACAGTGAGAGTGAATATATATATATATATATATATATATATATATATATATATATATGCAATGAAAAACCAGAAAAGGAAGAGAGGAAAACAGGTAAACGTTAAGAAATAACAAAAAATATAGAGCAGGTTTGAAAAATTATATCAGAAAAACAGAAACGCGGTCATAATGGCGCCTCTATCACCTGTAATCAACAGGTAATAACCACGTGATGTAGGGGGAGCTGTTGACCAAAGTAGAGTTCGTACAATTGATTGTTCGTTAGGTTATTGTTAATTACTGACCGTTAGAAGGCTGCGTCTTTTGTAGGATTTTCTCCTTTTTCATTATTGTGGCGACGGCTGGTAGGAAAAGATGACGAGTGTTGCATGTCCGTTGTGTCCACTTGTCTCACCAGGGTTGTGAGAGTTGCGGGTATCTATTAAATGTGGGGACCATGAGAACAAATGAAGTGGGTGAATAAAAGGGGTTTACGTTGCACAAATTAACGCACAAAATTAGTTCTGATCACATTCACAGTAAGCCTAAAGTGATTTTCGAGTTCAAATACAGGTCGAAGAGAGTAGAATAAGGTGGGGGGGACAAATGAAGAGCAGTGAGTAGAAAAGTGTACGCGAGTAAAAATATGTGACACTAACATAAATGTGGGGAGTACAAATAGGGGGCGCAAATACTAATATGGGGTGCGTACACAAATTAGAGGTCCAAGTAGAGTGGGACACGAGTAGAATTTGGGGGAGTAAAAATGTGGGACGTGAATAGAATTGGAGGAGTTAAATGTAGGGTGAAAGTACAAATGTGGGGCGTGAGTGAACTGGGAGGAGTAAAAATGAGGGGCAAGTAGAACTGGACGAGTACAAATGGGGGGCGTGTGTACAGATGTGAAGTGCGGGTACAAATATTGGTGGCGATTACAAATATGCAGTGGTAGTAAAATGGGGGAGAGTACAAACCTGGGACATGTATACAAATGTCGGGCGTGAGTACAAATGTGGAGGGTGAGTACACTTGGGAGAAGTACAAATGTAGGGAGCGAGTACAAATATGTGCTGTGAGTAAAATTGGGTGGGATTACAAATGGAGGCCATGATTACAAATGGGGAGCACTTGTGCGAGTACAAATGGGGGGAACCAGTAGAATTGGGAGGAGTACTAATACGGGACGTAAGAATAATAAAGGTGAGTACAAGGTATGACTAAAAATGTTTTCTGTTGTAATGAGCACTCATTCATGATTACAGTTTGGACAAAGTGATTTTCGATGGGGCGAGGTAATGTACTTGTACAGTACGGTGGTGGGAGTAGAAATAGCAGGAGAACTGATCAGGAGTACAAAAAATTTGTTTATGTTTTAAGAATTGACACACAAAAATTCGTATTACTTTGGCAGTGATTTTCGGAAGGGAGTAAGTAAGCAACGAGTGCAAATTCAGTGGGGCTAGAATAAGAGGAGTACAAACTGGAGGAGTACAAATCGGGGAGGATAAATGTTGTAAGAAATAGCACACAAAAATCTGTTCTCGTCACATTCACAATAAAGCCTGAGAGATTTTAAGATTTGGGAGCTGGCACTCATTTGTTCCATCTCTCTTAGCAACATACCCGGGTGGTTCAGAGGAAAGGGTAAGATCAATGAATATGTGAGGGTGGTTGTATACTTTTCAGTATATTTTATAGCATTTTTTTATCCTCACGAAGCAATAAACTTAAAGAACTTAAAACAAATGTAATTAGTAAGTTTAGTTAAATATGAATAATTGTGTTCGTTTGACAAATAATCTATGTATGTATGCATGTTATTATGTATGTATGTATGTATGTATGTATGTATGTATGTATGTATGTATCTATCTATCTATCTATCTATCTATCTATCACCTTAATAATTCCTTAATCTATCTATCTATCTATCTATCTATCTATCTATCTATCTATCACGTACCCTTAATAATTCCATAATCTATCTATCTATCTATCTATCTATCTATCTATCTATCTATCTAAACTTAATAATTCCTTAATCTATCTATCTTTTTATCTATCTCGTAACCTTAATAATTCCTTAATCTCTCAGTCTGTCTGTCTGTCTATTCATTTGAGTGTATTACAAAGATAACCTTACCCTTGTTGCGATGTTGGATGTTTAAATGTACCATAGAAATTCATTGAAAATCAGGAAGGAATATAATTGTCAGTGATCATGAAATAAAGAAAACATTATTTTCATATTAGTGCTATTAAATGTATAATCGACGGTGCATTACTAATGATTCTACCCTGAAATATTTTGAAAAACAGAGGGATTGTCAGCAGTCAATAATTAAGACAAAAATTATTGATAGTGCCGGGATATGAGATTATTTTATAAATAAAGATTTTACTAAAGAAAAACAATGCAAACAGTTCTATTATAGTAAATAAAGTTGGCGACCTTAGTCGAGAGTGACCCGAAGGCTCCTTTTTCAATAGCTACTAAACCGAGGTGTAGGAGATGGCACTAGTCCCTTCCCTGGATTGCTCCACTTTACCCTTGATCCTTAACTTATAATGCTGAGTTTTAAGCAAGGGGGCATCAAATAATATTTTTGAGTCTATGATATGTTTCGACCTGGGATTGAACCCAGGTCCTCCGCACAATTGGTGAAAACTCTACTCATTAGGCCAATGGCCCGGTATTATTTATTATAGTAATGATATGTAAATGACTGTGATAAATAAAAAAGTATGAGAGATGTCGGAAAAAAAATACATTGCTAAGTATCAGAACTTTATGTAAGTGTTACAGTCAGAATCGAGCTCTGTGCAATGTGTATACATTTCTAACGATTTTACTCAATAAATCCATAGCAAATGATGATAGTAACGCCCAGCTGTAGTTAAAATAATGGAGCAAACTGGGTTGGTGGGCATTCAAGGAGAAAGATAACTATTTATTCCTGACCAAGAACTGGGGGTCACTGAGACAGTCCGATACTGTCTTCAGCCTTGTTCTGGAAACTTGTGAGACGACCAGTGCAAAGTTTTATCCGTCCTTCCCTTTCCTTTGGACTACATCAGAGTCATAGAGAAAAGGATCTTGCTGCAGAGTCAACTTCCTGTCCTCATCACGTTCACAATAAAGCCTGGGAGATTTTAAGAGTGGGGAGCTGACCCTCTTTTGTCCCATCTCTCTCAGCAACATACCCAGATTGTTCAGAGGAAAGGGTGAGATCAATGAATGTGTGAGGATGGTTGTGTACTTTACAGTATTTTTGATTGCATTTTTTATCCTCACGAAGCCATAAACTTAAAGAACTTACGACAAATATGACTAGCAAAATCTAATTAAATATGAATAATTGTCACTTTGACAACTGATCTATCTATCTATCTATCTATCAACCCTTCCGAATGGGCTGGATGTGACCCAATGTCAATTTTTAAGAAGGGTTTGAATTCAGAGTTTTCCTTCTCTCAGACTGGTTTCTTAACCAAGACTGAAGAACCCAGTTTGCACTACTATTTATCCATAGCTGGAGCGAGAATAATTGAAATTATACCTTTCCAAGGGTATTAGTGCTATGAGAAATGCAAATGAATTTGTCCAGGATTTGAACTCATGTCGCCGAGTCCGTTTCCTACGACAATAACCATTACACCAAGAACACCTCCAGTCTCTGATGTAACCTCTGGTCTAAACCTGCAAACTCATCTAGGCATAGGGTCATGGTCTTGCGAACATAACCGGTGTCACAATAGCAATAAAACAATTTTACAAACAATTATTTCAGCTTATCTTTTAAACAAAATAGTGCCATCTCAACACTAAATAGCAAGCCTCTGAAATTAATTTTATATATCCTAG
>OY757905.1:72041460-72121460 GCA_963585895.1 Sepioteuthis lessoniana | reverse complement strand
CCGGAGTGCTCATATCTAGAACTGCAGAACCTCCATTTCAGTTCCGATATATGGTAAAAAGTTATTTATATTTGTAAAAAATATTTAAATATTATTAATCCTTAAACTTAATGGTCAACCTCTCATTCCTCTAAAAAATATATGTAGAACTGTCTATTCAGCAGTTTCAGGGGCGCCTCAGGCGGTGTAATGGTTAGCCATGCTAAACTAGTAAACTTTCACGAGTGTGTTCGACTCTCACTGGGTACCCCCCACCATTCATATAGCTTTGTGTCACATCTTAACAAAAAGCTTAGTAAATTGTGACTATTCAGCAGTTTTGTGACGGGGTGTTTACGTTGGTGTGCGCATGCCTAAGAGGCAAGCGGCTCAAGGAAGTTACGATACTGCCGTTTATGCAGTGGCGATTTGCTTATCTGTGTGGAAGGTTTTGTTTACGCGTCATTTCATTTGTGATACTTATGTGTTGATTGCTATATGAATTCAAGAGTATTTGAATTACTAAATGTTATAAATTGTGTAGATGATGCGATATAGTTAATATCTTAAAATTTTTTTTCCAGAAAAAACAAAATTAATAAAAAAGTTTAAATCAATCAATCATAGTTTCTGTGCCTCGCCTAGAAACAAATGCAGCGACAGTAAGCGAACTTCAACAAGATAAATTATATATATATATATATATATATATATATATTTAAGTTAATGTTATATATATATATATATATATATATATTTAAGTTAATGTTATATATATATATATATATATATATATGTATACATATTAACCAACCCCTCCGCCCGGGTAGGATATGACATAGGGTCAATTTTTAAACGGAGTTTAACAGGTTTGAATTCAGAGTTTTCCTTCTCCTAGACTAGTTGCCTAACCAAGGCTGAAGAATCTAGTCTGCCCTACTATTTACCCATAGCTGGAGGGAGAATAATTGGATTCATAGCTTTCCCAAGGGTATTAGTGCGCTGTGAAATGCCATCAGTTTCATGCTGGATTGATGAATATCCTTTATATATATATATATATATATATATATATATATTTATACAAGGTATTCATCAATCCAGTAAATCCGGAGCAGGGAACAATTCCGCCAGGACAGATAAATCATTCAAATTTCGAATGTTTATCTATTCCTGGTACTAATGAAGTCCTGTTAAAAATTATTTTAGTGCCTTAACAAGTTGCTCTTAACAGGATGGAAATAAATTTATTATCTTAATGTGACTGAATATTTTTTTTTCTTGAAATTATATATATATATATATATATAGTCATCCACAGACATACAGTTTTGTTGTATCACCACGTATCAGTGTGACTAGACACGTCGAACGCTTCAAGATAGGCTCGAAACCCGCTCAATTTTATGTTAAACTTAGTATCATACCGCTCAATCAACAGCCGACATACATCAGCCAGGGAATCAGAAGGCATTATGTATTAGCTCTCGTTTGTTTCTTTTTTTTGCCTTCCCGGATACCTGAGTGCTCAAATCATTAGAAGAACTTTGCATTACACGAGTGGCATCCGTTGTCGGTTCAATGCAGGGACCCTTCAAAAAATATATTATCATATTTACCAATCCCTCGGCTGTGGCAGGATATGACACAAGGTCAATTTTTAAGCAGAGTTCCACAGGTTTGAATTCAAAGTTTTCCTTCTCCTAGACAAGTTGCCTCACCAAGGCTGAAGAACCTAGTCTGCCCTACTATTTACCCATAGCTGAAGGGAGAATAACTGGATTCATACCCTTCCCAAGGGTATTAGTGCTATGTGAAATGCAATCAGTATCGTCAAGGATTTGAACTCGTGTTACCGTGTCCATTTCCTAAGACGATAACCATTACACCACGGGCTCCTCCTAAAAAATATATTATAATCATTGAAGTAGGTTTTCACTCGAAGCATATAGACATAAAACTAATTTATTTAATTATGTGTTGGAAATTAATAAAAATCTAGGAATAGATCCCATATTAAAATGGGAGATTGTGAAAAAAAATTTTAAGTATAAAGTTTGAGATGAATACTGCAATTTATGTATGGAGGAAAAACTTACAATAACTTCCTACAATAATCCAAATGAATTACTTAATCAAAGGTCGGAAATACATAATGTTTGTATGTACAAGAAAAGTTGGCTTTTGGGTAGATAAGTCACTATTTAGTTTTCTCTAATTTATTACTTTTTCTTTCTTTTTTCTCTTTTTTTATTGCTAATTCTATTCTCCTTGGCGGTTTTTTAATCAATAAAATGCAGTTTGGTCCAACCCTCTTTTGGTCAGAATCATCTTGATGATACGTTTAGGTGAAACCTAGGTGGATTTTTAACTGACTCAGCATATATATATATATATATATATATATATATATGTGTGTGTGTGTGTGTGTGTGTGCGCGTGTGTGTGTGTACTCTATTTCTTATATATATATATATATATATATATATATATACAATGAGTGTTTTACACAATATTAATATAATGTTTATATATTTTTGAAACAGTACCCGCTGAATTAATGTCACGAGCCGGTATTGACGGAGAGTTCATTTAGTACCATTATTTTTATATATTCTCTTTTGTTAGCAATAAGAAATGTTAAAAAAAAGAGATGTTCTTTGACTACGAGATTCACTAAGACTCGTTTCAGCACACACACACACACACACACACACATATATATATATATATATGGTCGGCCGAAAATTCAGAGGCCAACCAAAATACTCTCATGGAATGTAACCAAATCATGTTTATATTTCAACATAGTTCTCCTTGCGGTCCCCACACTCTTTCCATCAGTGTTACAGTACTTGTATCCCATTGGTCAAAAAGTCACCAACAGCAGATATGACGTCATCATACGTTTTCGAATTCTGTTAATAGCAGAGGGGATGTATATATATATATATATATATACTACCCTTCCATAACGAACAAGATGCGACAGAATTATACCTAGTTTCACGCAAGGCTAATTATTCATAATTAGCCATCTTTGTTTTAAAGGCATATCAACCTTCATGGGATATCTTATGCCAAAGCCGTCTTTGCAGAAGGACAGTAGTGGTGCTCGTTAACTCATGTATGGCGTGAGATTAGATAACGAAGCTCATATCTTTCACAAGGGTATTCGTTCGAAAGTGAATGTGATATTGTGAATGGGGTTCGAAATCGTTTCCTACGATATCACAGGCCAGCACGTGAGCCACTACACAATGGGCATTTCACACTTACTTTTAAGCATATCATATATATATGTATATATATATGTATGATTAATACGGAAAAATACTGGGAAAAATTATGACAGGAAGATTGTGTTGCGTCAATTATATAAGAGGATATGACTAGTTTAATTTGAAAATCTTTGTTAGATGAGGAACAATGAAGAAATACCGACAGGCCAATGTTTGTTTAAAAGGGAAGTATAATGGCATGAACAGAGTATTGTAACTTGATGTTGGAACGAAGAGAATTTCGGCTGTCAAAGACATTTGGCGCCAAGAATCAAGTCAACACGGCGTCATTAAAAAAACAACAAAAAACTTAAAAAAAAAAAACGTATGCACAAATAAACTTTTCTTCAAAGGTTTTTCTTAAGTGTGGTTAAAACAGCTGAAATAGAATACCGTATCATACACACACACACACACACACACACACATACACACACACACACACGCGCGCCTGCCTGCAATGGTTAGAGATTAGCATTTGTGATACTGGAGTGTTTGTAGTTACTGTCGTAGGAAATGGACTCGGTGATCCTAGTTCAAATCCCGGACAAAACTGTTTGTATTTCGCAATACGCTAATGCTCGTAGGAAAGGTATGAATCCAGTAATTTCCCTTCCAGCTACGGGTAGATAGTAGGTCAGACTGAACTCTTTATCTTTGGTATGGCAACCAGTCTAGGAGAAGGAAAGCTCTGATTTCAAAAACGACATATAAATTGACCTTGTGTCTTATACTGCACGTGCAGCGAGGTTGGTAAATATATACGGTAGTGATACTGAATAATCAGTGTTATGATGTTCTATATATATACAGTGATATGTCAACACTTAGCGTGGCGCATGGTACTATTTACCAACCCCTCCGCTCGGGCAGGATATGACACAAGGTCAATTTTTAAGCAGAGTTTAACAGGTTTGAATTCAGAGTTTTCCTTCTCCTAGACTAGTTGCCTCACCAACGCTGAAGAACCTAGTCCGTCCTACTATTTACCCATAGCTGGAGGGAGAATAAGGGGGTTCATACCTTTCCCAAGGGTATTTGCCCGAAAGTGAACGTAATAGCGCGACTGGAGTACGAACTTGCGTACTACGATTCCGCAGTTCATCGCTTTAACCATTACACCACGAGGCGCATGGTGTAACGGTTATTGCCTTAGGAAAGGGATATAACGAACTGAGTTCATATTCTGGACGAAGTTGTTAGTAATAATGCTATTGATAAAGGCACGAATCCATCTCTCCCTCACAACTCTAGGTAAATAGTTTGGAAAACTAAGCTCTTTAGGTTTAGTACAACAACCAATGTAGGAGAAGGAAAACTCGAGATTTTTAGTAAATATATATATCAAAACCTAAAGTAATGATGAAAAAATATCTAAACCACCCCACAAGGTGCACATCACCTTCTTCTAGACCAAAGTTAGCTAAGTAAATATCTAAGGCGCTTTGTGATAAAGTAAGCCTTAAATTGTTCAGCGCGCCGGCCATTGCCACTGTATAATGAAATCGGTTATTACTGGATAGAAAACACTAGCGACTTTTAACCAGATAAAACTATAACAACCCATACCTCTAAAAAACGCAAAAAGCAACTTTATCACGGCCTTTGGGCTTAGATTAGAATCTAGTATCTGTTCATTGCACATAGTCATGTTCTTGTGTTCTGGTAAAATAGCTTAGTCCTAGAGATATCCTCTTCATTAAACTCTGAACCAAAGGGAAGGACTAGATGTTTACACCGGTTGCACGAAGTCCTCCACCTCGTTATACTAATCGTGTGTCACATACTACCGCTGAGAGAAGGTCGTTAAAAACTGACTAAGCTTAGTTTTGAATATTTAAGGATCCTTATCCACGACATCACAAATTTTGACTATTCGTTGAATTCTAGGTGTACGTGCAAAATAACCTTGACGCAACAATATTATTTGTCGACTTCTCCGAGGCCTTTGACGCCATGCTCAGGGGGAAGATGGAGCAAATTCTACCCACCAACGGACAACCCAAAGAAACCGTCGCAGCCATAATGATGCTATATAAAAACACGAAAGTAAAAGTCCGCTCCTCGGATGGAGACACAGACTACTTCGACATTGTAGCTGGTGTGCTGCAAGGAGACACATTAGCCCCATACCTCTTTATCATCTATCTTGACTACGTGCTTTGAACATCTATTGATAATATGATAATGAAAGATAACGGTTTCAAGCTGGAAAAGGAAAGAAGCAGAAATACTCCGCACAAACATACTCCGCCGATGACATATCTCTTCTATCAAATACACCCGCCTAAGCCGAAACCCTGCTACGTAGTCTGGAACGAGCCGTTGCGGGATTAGACTTCCATGTCCACGCAGACAAGACGGAATATATCAGCTTTAATCAAAGAGGTAACATATCCACATTAAATGGTTGTTCTCCGAAACTGGTGGACAAGTTCACCTACATAGGAAGCAGTGTCTCATCAACCGAGAAAGATATCAACATGCGACTAGCAAAGGCATGGACAGATATTGATATACTATCAGTCATATGGAAGTTAGACCTGACCGATAAAATAAAACGCAGTTTCTTCCAAACAGCAGTCGTGTTGATACTGCTATATGGATGTAATTACATGGACGCTAACTAAACGTATGGTGAAAAAGCTTGAGGTAATTACACAAGAATGCTGCGAGCAATATTGAACAAGTCTTGGAGGCAACACTCTACAAAACAGCAGCTATGCGGCCTCTTACCACCCATCACGAAAACTATCCAAGTTAGACGAACCAGACATGCGGGACACTGCTGGAGAAGTAAGGACAAGCTCATAAGTGACATACTCCTGTGGACCCCTTCACATGGACGAGCAAAGACAGGACGACCAGTTAGAACCTATATACAACAGCTCTGTGCCGATACAGAGTATAGCCTTGAAAACCTCCTGGGAGAAATGGACGATAGAGATAGGTGACGAGAGAGGGTCAGGGAGATCTGTGCTGGCAGCGTGACATAATGATGATGATGATGATATAGTAATGTTTAAGTCTCTAGAAACAAAAGATAATCTTGGGTGGCCATTGAAAAATTGAATGTTTTCATAAAGTCATTACTTGTTCGTTTTTAATCTTTTTTTTTTTTTTTAGATTATAGGGCGTCTCTTGGAAATTAAAATGGCTACCTATGATATCTAGCAACGAGTAAAACTTATCAAGTTATTCTATTCTAGTATAAAATCAATTAATCAAACTCTGAGGAAATACATGTTACATTCTAATGACAAATTATTGCCGAGCAATAACATGATTCGGAACATAATCGCCTATTTTAGTCAGTCTTCTGAGTAGAGATCCGTAGTGTATGTAAAACTTATTTCTGTTTTATATCATTCAGTCTTTCACTTGCCACCCTATATCACTATTTTGAGTACGAAAAATCAATAACAACAAAAATAGCACCAAGAAAATTGGGAGACATAGTAAAGGACAGGTTACAGTTAGTTGGTTGGTTGATTGGTTGAATTTCGTGGCATATCAACCTTTGTAGGTTTTTTAACGCAAAGTCCATTTTTATGAAAATAATCAGTTCTATTTCAAACAATTCAGTTTACCATCAGTACACAGTTTACTTGCCAAAAACGTTTCTACTTCAAGTTATTTAGTTTAGTATAAGTAGAGATTTTGTTTGCACACTGTTAAATGTCAAAACAGTTCTATATTAAACAATTCAGTTTAGTGTAAGTAAAGTCTCAATATCAAAAGCAGTTCCATTTCAAACAATTCAATTTAGCATAAGCACGCTGTTTAAATGTAAGTACACAGCTTATTCGTTAAAAACATTTCTATTTTAAGCAATTCAGTTTAGTCAAACAGTTCTAATTGAAAGAGTTCAGTTTAGCATAAGTATGCAATTTATTTCTATTTCACCCATAGATAGGGCCCTATCAGGTTCTACCACTACGAGCCCGAGTGGACCTGAGAGCAATGGCAATGAAGGGGTGCTCCGCATTCCCCAAAGCTCCAGCATCACTGGAGCCTCACCATCAGATCGTTTAGTGTCATATCCAAGGCACTCATTGGGGGAGGGTCTTACTCTTCTGCAAAGGTTGCACAGTCGGTATATTCTACAGCCCCAGCCGACTGAGCAGGGACAGGTTATATGTTGAATTTGAGATTCTGCAAAACCAATGTCTTTCGAAGCTTAATTAACAATTGACGAACCTAGTGGGTTGTGATAAAATGAAATGAATAAATAAAATAACTAAAAATCATTAGATTAAAAAACTAATTAAAATGAATAAGGACACATAGTTGTATGTAATTCCCAAACCCTACGCTTTAAATATAAAGTCAATTTTTAAACAGCGTAGGCTTAGTTTGAATTCAGAGTTTTCCTTCTCTTATATTGGTGGCCAGGACTTATTCAATATTGCTCGCAGCAGTTGCGAGCAATATTGAACAAGTCCTGGCGGCAACACCCCTCAAGGCACCAAGTATACGGCCACCTGCCCCCTATCACGAAAACTATCCAAGTTAGACGAACCAGACATGCAGGTCACTGCTGGAGAAGTAGGAACGAGCTCATAAGTGATGTACTCCTATGGACCCCACATATGGCTGGGAAAAAGCAGGACGACCAGCTCGAACATACATCCAGCAGCTATGTGAGGCTACAGGATGTAGCCTTGAAGACCAGCCAGAAGCGATGAACGATAGGGAGAAGTGGCGTGAGAGGGTCCGGGACATCCGTGCTAGCGGCACGACATGATGATGACATTGGTGGCAATGATAAGCAAATATAAGCCACTTCATTCAAAATTCGAACTCTGTTAGCGGATTACGTTTTTCACGCTGCTAACCGTTAGACCATTTCACTACCATCGTATTTACATATTCTTTTCATATTTACTGGATCACTCTATCTTGGAAAGTGGACACACCCTCTTAAACACTTCAAAATACAAACAATAATTACAGAGAAATTTGTGAAATTTTCAGCGTCAACATTTCGCTATCAATTTACGGCTGGTTTACTGCTAAGGTAGCGTAGACTTAGCAAAGTGCTGCAGAAAAACTGGCGAAAGTCTTAATTGTTCGTTGCAGACACAGACGGTCGCCGCCATATTGTCTCCACATCCCCGTGGCGGGAAAAGTAGGCGGCTTGGAGAATTTTTGTCGGCATATGAAGTGAAACGAACTAAAATGACCCTGTATCTATGAAAAAAAATCAACAAAAATGCCTCCCCACAAATCTTACAAAAATTCAAAACAAATATAAAACAAAAAACAAAACAAACTTGGGAGTTCCAATTTTAATATATATATATATATATATATATATATATATATATATATATATATATATATATATATATCACTGATAGGCATGAGAACAGACATATATTCCGAGAGATGAAGAAAAGAAAGAGAAAAGTGAATTTAAGAGAGAGATGGTGGGGGTTAGAAATGAAGAGCAATCCAATCAAAGTGATAGGGATAAAGACAGGCCAATATACAAAGATGAAGAAAAGGAGAAAGTGAATTCAAGAGAGAGAGAGAGAGAGAGAGAGAGAGAGAGAGAGAGAGAGAGAGAGAGAGAGAGAGAGAGAGAAAATAAGAGACAAATGTATCATGAAAAGTATGTTACTAAGCCAAGTGGGTTAAGAAGATTGTGCTGCGCCTATTGTCCAGTCGGGGTAGGTCTGTCTGCCCTGAAAATCAACATCCAAAATCTTTTCATTTACCAGTTCGGTTGGGAAATAAGCAATCTTTTAAAGAATAACACAGGTCCAATGGAAATAAAGAAAGTTAGAAAGAATGTATTGCCTCATTTTCCTAAGTTTGATGTCTGACTTGAAAATCAGAATTATAAAAATCACTAAACAGTAGAGGGGGCTTTCACAGTAAGTTCACAATGTACTTTGCTGGATTTGATTTAGGGTCACAATTGATTGCATTCAAGAAAGAGGGTTAAATTCACTGCCCTATAGAAATGTTTATTTGGATAGTGTCATTTTTCACGATGTCATAGTTATAGACACCCAGTGAGGATCAAAATCATTACATAACCGTAATCAACTGCTTGGCGAGCACGTTAGCCATTACTCCATGGTCAGCCTCAAACTGCATATTTTCTAAGCTCAGCTTGGTTTGGCACAAGGTCAGAAGAATGGGCACCTAGTGAGAGTCGACATTATTTCACTGCCTCAGTGGGGTTTACGCTAGCTCGCTAAGTTTGTCTCGTTAAAGAGATAACATCCTGCTCGTTACTTTTAGATCAACGTAAAGTGTATTTTCTATGTGGTTTTTATGCAATGATGTATTTAGAAAACGTGAGTGATATAACATGAGAACGGATGGTTCTGTCAAATAAACGTATAAGGGATACATAAAATCTTCAGTTGACTCTTGTATGCAAGTGTTTTCCACCGATTTTTTTTTTTATTTTTGTCGTTTTCAATGCGCCCAGGAAATGAAGTTGTGGCAAGGGGATGTTGTAATATCTAAAAC
Source organism: Sepioteuthis lessoniana (assembly GCA_963585895.1). Taxonomy (NCBI): domain Eukaryota; kingdom Metazoa; phylum Mollusca; class Cephalopoda; order Myopsida; family Loliginidae; genus Sepioteuthis; species Sepioteuthis lessoniana. The sequence continues at coordinate 72,111,711 of OY757905.1, read as the reverse complement.
ACCGTTTCGGTTATGACAAGGAAGTTTATTTCTTTTAAAGAATCTTGACAAAAACACTTAATATGCAAATTTTGCCTTTTTTTTTCTCGACAAGTGGCTTTTCTCGAACATTTTTCCATCAAGTCGTTGGTCATTTATGTGATTTAAAAGGTTCACTTTGCAGTATTTATGGGCCTACAAAGATAGTTAAAACGATCAAGTTATACATATAATATACTAATTCTGTCAGAAAACTTTAAAGTAATTCATTACCATTGACAACTACTTCCTTTCAGATTTTCCATGCATTCTAAAATGAAATAATTTAGAAAACACTTCTACAGTAAAATATTTACAATTAATTTTTATAGAAAAATAATTAGGTTTATTTTTTTTGTTTAATGGCGTATCAACCTTCATTGGTTATTCAGTACCAAAGCTCTCGTTGTAGATAAGCAACAATATACTATTTAAGCCACAGCTGCGGGATATAAGAGGGTTCATACCTTGTAAAATAATTAGTAATGCGTTTAAATTATAGATGAAATAACCTTATTCTCTCTGTAATTCTTGTTTTAATTTCTGACCTCTAACAAACCTTTTCTTTGTATTTTCTTATAAATTTTATCAGCATTCGCAATATATGAATATTAGTTTCAACAGGTTAGTAACGTTGCATAATTCATGACCATTGACAATCCCTTTCTTTAGGGGGGGTGTCCTCGTGGTGTAATGGTTAAAGCGATGGACTGCGGAGTCGTAGTAGGCGAGTTCGTATTCCAGTCGCACTATTAAGTTCACTTTCGGGCAAATACCCTTGGGAAAGGTATGAACCCCCTTATCCTCCCAGCTATGGGTTAAATAGTACCACTACTGTTCTTCTAGGAGAATAGCATTGGCATTAAATAACCTACAAAGGTTGATATGCCATTAAACAAAGAAACCAAACCAAACCTTTTTTTAAGACCGTTCTGTCGGCTGGGCTATAGAATACGCCGACAGTAACTCAACAGAGGACTAAGACCCCCCCCACATCAACGAGTGTCCTAGGTATGACTCTAAGCCATTTGATGATGAGGCTCCAGTTCTGGGGTTTTAAGAAATGTGGAGTACCATTTTATTGTCATTACTCCCAGGGCCACTTTGGGCCGGAGAGGTAGTACCTGATAGAGTTTTCAATCTATTTCTAGGGAATATTGTTAATACTAAATAGAATTGTTAGTATTGAATAGAAATACTTGAAACATTTAACTGTGTATAAATAAATAAGCTCTTGGTTAAAAATGTTAACTATAAAATAAAAAAAACTAAAACAAACCATATATAATTGTGTATGAATTATTAGTGTTGAATAGGAATACTTTATACCATGAAACTGTGCCAACAAATGATTATAGATAGTCTGAAATTCAAAAAACAATGTAATTGAACATTGGAAATATATTTATCATTTTAGTCAAACAGAGTCAAAAGAATCAAATTCTAGCATTAAATAACCCATGAAGAGTTGATATGCGCAAACCAATAAGTCTTTAATCATTATTCATAACAGTTTCCCGGATATGACACAAAACTGCATCTGATGTTGAGACTCCAGTCTCGGAGCTTTGAGTAATGTGGAATAGAGCTTCATTGCCATTAGTCCCAGGTCCATTCTAACCCGGATTGGTTGTCACACTTCTGGGTCAAATGGAAAAGTTCAATCATTCACTTATTATTTCTATTGATAACTTGAAACCATAGAGCAGTGAGCAAATTATTTGTATTGCAAAGGAATACTTGATAAATAGAATTATTAGTGTTAGATACCAATACTTGAAACCATTAGACTGAGTGCAAACAAATGATTATATTTCAAATAGAATTATTATTGTTTGCGATGCTTGAAATAATCTTATTGTGTGCAAACAAATGAGCTCCATCTCATTTTAACATACTTATCTACAAACTATTTGCTTACAAATCATATATATATATATATATATATATATGTATATATATCAGTCAACTTACATGCTTGGGATTTAACTACATCCGATCGATGCAGAACCCGTGGGAAAGCAGCCAGCCTCAAACATAATCTCACTGGATGAGAGTATTCTCTAAGAAGTTACACGTGGAGACACGACGAAGTCCTGGAGATTTTTGTTGAGTCTTCGAAGATATTTTGTGATACTGCTAATAAAGCTCTAAATAATAACACAAATAGAGCGATTCCTTTCGTTAAAGAAAGTAATAGTTCGAACCTTTTGCATAAAAATATGTACAGATCATCATTGTTTGATGGCTGCACGGACTGGTACATTGCAACCGATTTAGAACATCATTTCGTTATTTCTGAATGAAATAACGTTAAAGACCCACTATCCAGATATTGGCATTTTGTCCATTAAATTAAAAAAAAAATGGTTTCGTTATGGTTTCGACTGGGCACATTAGAAAAATACGAGGATCTGCGAGAATAATGTGTCAGAAAAGGCCGGCTAACCAATGTGTTTCCTGTCGAGGTCGGATGCCGAAGTTTCATTACCAACTCAATCTCCGCATTCTTGTCTAATCTTGGATTTTTTTCCATCAGATAAGAGGAAATACATAAAAAAGATCTAACTGCATTAGCGTGGATATGGAAATCCCATAGAGTGACGACAATCCAACAAAGTCTGGTAGTATTGTGAGTTACTGCTGGGTGCTCTGAGTTTGTGGTAATGATGCTTCGGCCCCTAAACCATCCCTGAACTCAGAATTATCATCCGGTGAATGCTTTGTTGGAAGCAATGATGCTGTACAAACATCAGCCATTGTATAAAACTATATATATATATATATAGGATTTGAAATTAAATAACCAACAAGGTTTTGATATGCTATTAGACCAACTTACCAACCAACTAAAAATTCGATATGTTCTCTTACGAATTATATGTAGAAAAGAACAATGAAAAAAGATTTAGCATTGAATAACCCACGACGATTGATATGCCATTAAACACAATAATAAAAACCAAAATAACAATTCATTTAGAAACAAATATTTTTTTTTGTTTTGTTTTATTTAATGGCATATCAGCCTTCTTGTGTTATTTAATGCCAAACCTATCCTTGTAGAAGAACAGCAGTGATTCTATTCAAATTCATATTTTCCCCGCAAAAAAAACAAAAAACATTAAAACTATGTTAAGTTGGTGCGTTGTTTGGGTTTTATGGCATATCAACCTTTGCAGGTTTATTTAATGCCAAATCCATTTTTATACAAATAATTAGTTTTATTTCAAACAATTTAGTTTAGCATGAACACACAGTTTAATTGTCAAAAATATTTCTATTTCAAGCAATTCAGTTGAGTCAAACAGTTCTAATTCAAACAATTCAGTTAGTATGAGTAAAGTTTTGGTCCTCATACAGTTAAATGTAAAAACAGTTCTATTTCAAGTAATTCAGTTTAGCAAAGTTTAGCGAAGTTTAGTTCTATTTGACCCATTGATCGGGTCTTATTTGGTGCTACCACTCCGGGCCCGAGTGGACCTAGAAACTATGGCAATGAAAGGGTGCTCCGTGTTCCCCAATGCTCCGGCATCACTGTAAGCTCGCCATCAAATTATCTAGTGTCATAACGAGGACATTCGTTGGCGGGGAGGCTTACCCTTTGCAGAGGTGCAGTCGGTGTATTCTACAGTCCCAGCCAAATGGGTAAAAACCCTGTTAAAAATATATAAACATTAAAAATGTGTTGAAATTATTAAACAGATGTTGAAATGTTATAAAAACATTGTAATAAATCAAAAACATTAAAATATCTTAAAATATGTTAAAAGCATATTAAAAACAGTAATATATATATTAAAAACATATTAAAAAATTCTTATGACGAGACAACTTTTACAATTACTTTTTAAATATAGATAATCAGTTTTAGGGCAAAAAAAAAAAAAAAATGACAGAATAACTTGCTTTTTCTTCTTTTTCTTTTATAATTTCTATTACCAATTGAAAATCATAATGTTTACGTTTCAATACGGATAGGCTTACGAATGCTACAATGAGAGTTCGTGTGTAATTACGTCGAAAGATTTTAATATTTCGTTCTATAATCATAAACTTATATATAAATATATATATATATGTGTGTGTGTGTGTGTATAAGGTAAGGATCAAGGGTAAGGTGGAGCAATCCAGAGAAGGAATAGCGCCCTCCTCTACCCCTCGGTGTAGTAGCTATTAAAAAAGGAGCCTCCGAATCACCCTCGACTAAGATCATCATCTTTATTATTTTTATATATACCTCGGGGATTGAGTACTTTGTCGAAGGAATTAATGCAAAGTTCTTCTAACGAATTGAGCACGTCTGTATCCGAATGCGTAAAATGTAAACAAACGGAAGTTAATACATACACGTTAAGTTCCCTAGCTTGCGTTGGTTCTGTTGATGGCTGTAAGGTATGTTATTGGACTGACGTAAAGTTAACCGGGTTTCGATCCCAGCCTGAAGCGTCTCGTGGGTCTAGCCGCATTGAAGAATTGTGATAAAACGAAGCAGTCCGTTTATGGATGACAATATATATATATCACTCTGTCTCTTCCTATCAGTCCCTATTTATATAATGAATACTTGTTTGACAGAAACAGGAATAGGTGAATAATCAACCGTATTTAAACTTTAAATAAGTTTGTGTCATGGTGTGATTTCTGTTCATATGAGACAGTCACACGAATAATAATTATTATTTCGCATTGCAATAGCTCTCTAAATTAATTCAATACTATGAAATGAAATAATTTGTGCAATGCTTCAAGCCAATTACAAAATAATTTATTAATTTAAGACATCTGAACCTTCCAAAAAAAAAAAAAAAAAGAAACGAAGGAGGCATACTGAAACCAAGTAAATGACGCTATAGAATAAAAATCTATTAATATAAGTACACTTCGAAATCCGCTCCACTTTTTTGAACAGCAATTTTTCCTCCAGACAACATCTGCAATTATTATAACCTCATTTATATGCCTGAAGCATATATTCCATTTTATTATAGGAGCCTTACCTTTTTTATCTTTCATCTGCCATAAATATTTTGATAATTTAACTCTATCGGCGTATTTTCTGTTGGTAAAGCTGAGGTTATGGTTATAGAATCTATTTTTCAAATTCAATTCTGTGGAACCGATGTATATCCTTTATCGCAATGATTAAGATCTTTCTTTCAAACGATAACCTTAGATATTATCAAATAATAACCGTTAAAAGGGAACCTTTCACTCTTCCTGTCATTACATTTTACTTGTTATCTTTTTCATTTAAAAATTTTAAGTTGCGTTTGCTGGTGATTTAAAAAAAATATTGTCCCAGCAAAATATTATTCTGTTCATCTCTCTCTCTTTTTCTCTCTCTCTCTCTATATATATGTGTGTGTGTGTGTGTGTATACAGTCTCTATCCATATTTACCAACCCCTCCGCTCGGGCAGGATATGACACAAGGTCAATTTTTAAGCGGAGTTTAACAGGTTTGAATTCAGAGTTTTCCTTCTTCTAGACTAGTTGCCTCGCCAAGGCTGAAGAACCCAGTCTTCCCTACTACGACTGTATACAGTATCTATCTATCTATCTATCTATCTATCTATCCTTGTTTATGTATAGTATAGAGGAAGCTTTATACTCAACGGCCATGTAGCCCAATTTCCTTGAGATTGTTAGACTCCTTATTCTTCCAAGTAGGAGAAGGACATTTTTGATATAACAACTGCATTTGACGAGATTCTTCTTTCGCCTTGTATTTTGATAATAATCACAAAGATTTAGAGAGTAGTATTCGTGTTGCACAAGCATTGGTCACTAGGATCACTAGGATATCTGTTATGGTACCTATCTAGATGGGTGTCCTCGTGGTGTAATGGTTAAAGCGATGAACTGCGGAATCGTAGTACGCGAGTTCGTACTCCAGTCGCGCTATTATGTTCACTTTCGGGCAAATACCCTTGGGAAAGGTATGAACCCTCCAGCTATGGGTAAATAGTAGGACGGACTAGGTTCTTCAGCCTTGTTGAGGCAACTAGTCTAGGAGAAGGAAAACTCTGAATTCAAACCTGTTAAACTCCGCTTAAAAATTGACCTTGTGTCATATCCTGCCCGAGCGGAGGGGTTGGTAAATAGTACCTATCTAGATGGTAATGGACTGTTTCTCTTCAATATATACCGACTCTACTCGACACTCGGCGAGATAACCTTTCAGCTGCCAGACAGTACCGGAAGGACATTCTAAACTCTTGTATAACACCTGTATTCTGTATATTTGTTCTGTTATTGAAGTATATTTCTTTCAACCTAATTCTCTTGTCTGCATGTCTTCATTTTGATCCCTAAATACCACACCTGTTAATTAATGCCAAATCCTGTTTAAACATATCAAATATATATCATTTATAAACACCTTTTGTTGATAGCATTTTTAAACGGGCCTTTTTTTTTCTCACAGTAGAATGTTTACAAGTATTGCTATATAGCCGTCACAATTCAACATAAGTATTTTGTTTACTCACATTTATATAGATATACATGATATGTAAAAGAGTAGTTTGTCAGTATCATGATGGATAAATGTTTTCTTTCGATCTTTTCATCTATCAATCTTAATCTCGAAAAAGTCCATGAGGATAGAGATGTGGCGGCGTCAGCTGTCTTGACCGACTGGAAGCATGCAGATAGGTGGTCGGAGTCTTATCCTAACTTCATTTTTGTGTCCTCCTGTGACAAGGACTAACTCCAGCGGAGACTTTTGTATTTCAGCAGCTTTTTTTAGGAGAGCACTCCTCACCCACAGTGAAAATGTTTGCGGTATGAGATTATGAACGACGGTAGTGATCTTTGAAAAAGTATGCAATTGTCATGTATGTATATATGTTTTCTATTCTATTCCCTCTCTTGCCTAGTTGGTTGGGGCCGTAGAATACACCGACTGCACCTCTGCAGAGGGGTAACGCCCCCCCATGAATGTCCTTGATATGATACTAAACAATCTGATGGTTAGGTTCCAGTAATACTGGAGATTTGGAGAATGCAGAGTACCCCTTCATTGCCATCACTCTATGGTCCAGAGTAGTAGCACCTGATAGGATCTATGGGTCAAATAAATGATCTATGGGTCAAATAAAACTAAACTGCGTACTTACGTAAAACTGAATGGCTTGAAATAGAAATGTTTTGATATGTAAACTGCGTACTTATGCTAAACTGAATTATCTGAAATAAAACAGTTAAACAAAATCTGTACTTATACTAAACTGAATTGTTTGAATTAGAACTGTTTGACAAAACTGAATAGCTTGAAATAGAAATGTTTTTGACAATTAAACCGTGTACTCATGCTAAACTGAATTGTTTGAAATAGGACTGATTATTTGTATAAAAATGGATTTGGCATTAAATAACCTACAAAAGTTGATACGACAAAACCCAAACAACTAACCTATTCTCCCTGACACCCTCTATCTTTCTCTCTCTCTCTCTCTCCCTATATATATATATATATATCAGTTTCTATCTATCTATCTATCTATCTATCTATCTATCTATGTAAAGTGTGTCTTACTCGAGAGACACGCGCCAGCGACCAGCCGTAAGCTATTTTGACGGTTGTTCAGCAAGTGGAGGAATACAGAGACCGGGTTGATTGCAATTTGTCATAACAAAATTCCTTTTCAAGTTTTTGTATTTTTTCAAACGCAACGAAGCGAAATAATTGCATAGTTTTTATTTTTATTTTTTTTAACCTATATTTACTTTAACTGTTACTTTGAGAAGGTATAAAACTGTAAATATTTTTATGCACACTTTCTTTTTAGACCAGAGCATATATGTACACACAGACACACACACAGACACACATACCTATATATATATATATATATATATATATATATATATAGTACATAATAAGTACATCACAATCAATTTTATAAATATTTTTTTAATGGAACGTTATGCAATCAAAATGGATATCATTAGATATTGTTTATTACCAAACTCTACAGCATTGAAATATTTCTTCCGAGGTGAGTTTGATCCTCACTGGGTGCCCAGTACTTATGACCTAATACCGTACTAAGCCAAGGCTAGTAAATATCTTATCACCAAGTCATAGAGTAGTGGTTAGGAAGCTAGCAGCAGAAATTATTATAACGAAAGTAAAATCAATTTTCACAAGTTGCTCTACTCTTAATGACCCTATGCCATACTAGGTACCTGTGACGTTGAAAGAAAAGGCAGAATGAAAGTAATAGTCTATTAGTATTAATGTCTTATCTCAAATTTAATGACTGTGAATGACATTAGTATGTTATTTGCAGTAGCTTGCAGTGATTAGTAGACTATATATATTCATATAATTCTTTAGTCTCGAAGATAATTACTAATGAATGTATTTAACCAACACTTTCGCCACGAGTAGAATGTGAATGAAGGTCAATTTTTAAGCGGAGTGAAAGCTGGTTTGAATTTAAAGTTTTCCTTCTCCTTGACAGGTTGCCTAACCAAATCTAAATAATTCTTTCTATCCAACTATTTATTCATAGATGGCGAGGGAGAAGAGACCGATTCATATCTTACCTTTGGGCATTAGCCATCGATTCCACTTCTTATAATGATAACTGCTACACTAAGTACTCCACCTAAACTATGAAAATGTAACAGTTAAAAAATAAATGTACTCCTACGAAAAATTCTATACAGTAAGTGTATTTTAAAGAAATCTTGATTTTTTGTTAAAGGATTACAATGTTGTAGAATCTGGTAATAAATAATTACTAATGATATCCGTTTGGGTTAAGTTATATTCGACTATAAATAATAAATTCTTGTGGTCTTTTTTTTTGAAGAAAATTGACTTTTTATTAAAAATTAGTTGGGGTGTTTTTAATTTTTTTTTTTTGAATAAAAAGATAATTATCTTCTAAATCAAAGCAAATGATCTTTTCATTCGAAAGAAAAAAAAAGGATTGATTTTTATTTAAAATTAGTTGGGGTGTATAAAACACCCCAACTAATTTTAAATAAAAATCAATTTTCTTTAAAACCAATCGTCTGGCGTTGAAGAATACACCAATTGCATCTTTGCAGCGGGGTTAGACTCCCCCACCAATAAGTAACACAAAACCATCTGATGGTGAGGTTCCTGTTCTGGATATTTGAGGAATACGGAGTACCCCTTCATTGGCATTACTCGCATTTGCACTCTAACCCGGAGTACTAATACTTCTTAGGGTCTCATCCACGAGTCAAATAGAAATATGTAATCATTTTCTAAACTTGAAAACATTTAACTATTTGTAAACAAGTTATTGATGTTAAATTGAATAATTAGAATTAGATAGCATATCTTGGAACCATCTATGTGCAAATAAAACTATTAGTGATTGATAGCAATACTTGAAAGCATTTAACTGTATGCAAACAAATGAACTCTGGCCCGTTTAAAATGTTACCTGCAAACTATCCGTTTAGAAATCATATATTTAATATATGTATACGTACAAGGTGCATACGATAAGTTTCCAGACATTCTTCGTATGGGCACTTTTATTGATAGTACACTCATGAAACTCTAGTCCCCTTCGAAGTAATATCCTCCGACTGGAATGCACTTGTTATACCGTTCCAACAATTTCTGGAAGGACCTATGAAAGTCCTCTTGTGTGAGCGTGTGAATGGCCTTCGTCACAGCCTCTTTCACCTCCTCAATTGTCTCATAACGACAGCCTCAGAGCGTAGGGAATAAGCTAAAGTCACAGGGAGCAAGGTTTGGACTATAGGGACGGTGAGGAACTGTTTTGATGCCCATCTTGGTCAAATAGTCTGTGACAAGGATGGAGTTGTGGACTGGTGCATTGTCCTGGTGGAAATGCCACAGACCCGATTTGAAGAGTGCTGGCCTCTTCTGACGGAATCTCTTCCTGAACTCCCTTAAAACCTCAACATAGTAACCTTTCGGCCAATCAACTGTGGTGTATTGACTTCCTTACTCCTCCCACACCTCTCATCATCCCTCACAGACTCCCCGCCTTCCTTGAATCTCTTATGCCACTCAAAAGCTGATGCTCGATTCATGCAAATTGGTCGAAAAGCAGTTTGAAGCATTCTATACGTTTCTGTGGCATTTTTTTCAAGTTTAAAACAGAATTTTATTGCATATTGTTCTTCCACACGTCCAGTTTGCATTTTTGAAATTCACCAGCTGTGACAATCAGTCTTTAGTAGGGTGTATTCCAATTCTTGCTGTAGCTGTTGATTTGAACCTGAAATTGTAAAAATTGGTCAGTCGTCTCATAAGATGTATAGCAATAACATAATGAATTTTCAAGAGTCTACGACAATTTTAAATGCCCATACGAAAAAAGTCTGGAAACTTATCGTATGCACCTCGTATAAAGGGGATTTTGCATTAAATAACCCACAAAGGTTCATTTACCATAAAAGCCAACCAACCTAAACCAAACATACTAAGATTTAATTATTCATAGAGGAAAATTATATAACTTAAAATGGATTTTATGACGTATCAGTGTCTCCTATAAATAGGTTTTTAGGGGAACAATATACAATCGAAACGGATTTTAAACATATCTATAACCGATTCCCTCACTAAAATATGGACGAGTGGTTTGAATATATATATATATATATATATATATATATATATATATATATATATATCAACCTTTCCATGCGAACAGGATGCGACGTAAGGTCCATTTTTTAAATGTCTGAATTCTCATAGACTGCCATGCTAAGTTTGAACCTACAGTCTGCCCAACTATTTACCCGTACCTGAAGGAGAAATGGTTGGATTCATACCTTTCTCACGCGTATTAGCGCTCTGTGAAATGCGGATAGCCTGGTCAAGGATATAAACTTGGGTCACCGAGCCAATTTTCTACGACGATATCCATTTAAACTGTGTACTGAAGCTTAAATGAATTGTTTGAAATAGAACTGTTTTTGTATGTTAAACGGAGTTGTTTGAAATGGGTTGTTTTTGACATTGAAACTGTACTTATGGAAAACTGAATTATTTGAAACAGAACTGATTATTTGCATAAAAATGGATTTTGCATTAAATAACCTACAAAGATTTGTATGCCATAAAACTCATCCAAACAACCAACCAACGATGAAATTTGTGTTTTTGTGCGTGAATTCAGGCGGTGTAGATACCAGGACTTATTGATAGATTTTATTAAAATTTTGTTTGCATGTCCGCACATCCTTTCAAAAAAAGGAGTGGAATAGCCATAATGACATTCGCTTAATTAAGAAACATGATAATTTAACGGGTACTTAACGAATGTCTGTGATTCACCATAAGTGTATGGAGTTACTTGCCCTTCTGACCGTTGCCCAAAATCTATATAAAAGAAAGCCGCTTTAAAAAAAAATATTTTTCTTACAAATGTTTTTTCAAGAATATTCGCATCCGGTTTAATCTTTCAAATAAAACACTTTTTTTCAACAAAAAGCGGAGAAAATCTCGTTAATTTAAGGTATCATCTGCTAAACGATAGGCGAGATCACATGCCCATATAAAAAAGGTGACTTCAGAGTATTATACGGTCTATGAGTTTTGTAAACGCATTTATGTAATTGATCCTAAAACTGTAGAAGTTTATTTACGGTTGTTAAAAATACTTTTATTCTATACAAATATTTATATAAAAAAAACTGTCCTATTCTTACTTGTTTTCCATAAAATTCTGCCCTATCACAAAAGGCTTTACTCGTGAAAATCTCCGCCTTGTCGGTGAGGCTAAGAATATTATGATTGTGTCCCCTTGAAAAAGCTAACCTGCCCAAAACCCCGGGTATTCTGGGTATGAGACCAAACTGCATTTGATGGTGAGGCTCCAGGTCTGGACATTTAGTGAATGTGGAATACGTGTTTATTGCCATTCCAGGCCCACTTTGACTTGAAGTTAGGGACCTATATATAGGTCGAATAGGTCTGTTTAAAAATCGTTCGATACGAATGCAATACTTGACGCTATCTAAATGTGAACAAGTTTTTTCTCAAAAGGATAGTTACTTGAAGCTATAATTATTTACTGCTGATTATTATTAGTAACTTGAAACCATATTACTGAGTGCAAAGAAAAGACTCTTATCAAATTGACAAAATTAATTGAAATACATCAGTGTGGAAGATAAGAATAATTGATATCAAATTCAATTCTGTGGAACCGATGTATATCCTTTATCATATTTACCCAACCCCTCCGCTCGGGCAGGATATGACACAAGGTCATTTTTTAAGCGGAGTTTAACAGGTTTGAATTCAGAGTTTTCCCTCTCCTAGACTAGTTGCCTCACCAAGGCTAAAGAACCTAGTCTGCCCTACTATTTACCCATAGCTGGAGGGAGAATAATTGGATTCATACCCTTCCCAAGGGTATTAGTGCTATGTGAAATGCAATCAGTTTCGTCCAGGATTTGAACTCGTGTCGCCGTGTCCATTTCATACGACGATAACCATTACACCACCTTTATCTCTATTATCAACGTATTTATTTCTAAATATAGCCTTAAATATTATCAAACAATTACCGTTAAAAGGGCATCTTTCAATATTCCTGCAATAGCATTTTAGTTGTTATCTTCATTTAAAATTTTAAAGATGTGTTTGTAGGTGATTGATAAGAATAATTGATATCATATACCTGAGAGCAAAAACTCTTAAGAAATAACTTCGCAAAAATGTAAAACTACAAGGGGACACGCTGGCTCCGTATCTCTTTATCATTTGTCTAGACTACGTACTTAAAACATCGATTGACAAAATCAAAGAGAATGGCTTCGAACTGACGAAGAAAAGAAGCAGAAGATATCCCGCAACAACAATTACCGACGCCGACTACGCCGATGACATAGCGATACTGGCAAATACACCTGACCAAGCCGAAACACTTCTGCATAGCCTGGAACGAGCAGCAGCAAGCATAGGCCTCCATGTTAATGCACACAAAACGGAATATATGTGCTATAACCAAACGGGGGACATCTCCACTCTAGAAGGAACCCCTCTTAAACTAGTAGACAAATTCACGTACCTAGGAAGCAGCGTCGAATCAACCGAAAAGGACATCGAAACGAGGTTAACGAAAGCATGGACAGCTATCAATAGGCTATCGACTATATGGAAATCAGACCTAACCGATAAAATGAAACGCAGTTTCTTCCAGGCAGCGGTCACATCGATACTGCTATATGGATGCACTACATGGACGCTAACAAAACGGCTCGAGAAGAAACTAGATGGCAATTACACAAGAATGCTGCGTGCAATCCTCAACAAGTCCTGGCAGCGGCACCCCACAAGACACCAACTGTACGGCCACCTGCCCCCTATCACGAAATCTATTCAAGTTAGGCGAACCAGACATGCAGGACATTGCTGGAGAAGCAGAGATGAACTCATAAGAGATGTACTCTTATGGATCCCTACACACGGCCGCGCAAAAGCAGGACGACCAGCACGAACGTACATTCAGCAGCTGTGTGAGGATACAGGATGTTGTCCTGAAGACCTGCCTAGGGCGATGAACGATAGGGAGGAGTGGCGAGAGAGGGTCAGGGATATCCGTGCTGCCAGCACGATATGATGATGATGATGAATGTGATTCCCTAACCATGTGACATAAAATAACGTTTGACAGTTTGACATGCCGATAAAATCAATAACTCAATAACTTAATCAAAAAATCGTAACGTGTACGTCCAAACTGCATCAATCAAAGGTCATAGCATTTATTTGCATCTCGGGTTGCTTTAATATAAACAAAATTTTTATGGTGAGGTCAACAGGTCGGGAAAGAATTTGTATATATAGTTTATAAGTAAAACATATTATAAATAAAATACTTATAAATGATCAGTATACTCACTTTAGTTTCTAAAAGGGAATATCTAATTACTTTAACTAGTAAAATATGCGCCCTTAAGGCATAATTATCTAAGTTTGAATATAATGAAATATTGTTATACTGCTTCTATTTCACATAAGTTCAACGTTGTTGTTGAACTTATTTATTTAGAACAGAGGGGGTATAATCAAATAATGGAACTGCTTAGATGTAAGCTCTTCCAATCACTCATGGATTTCACTTCAAATTTTTACTAATTCAACTATTTAACAAAATTGGGCAGTAAAAGATAAAATTACAGTTATTTCTTTTTGTTAATAGATTTCTTTTACGATTTATCGATGGGATTTTTGCTCACATCTATAAAAAATAAAACCAAATAGAAATCAATAATGCCAAACAAATATTTATTAGAATCAAATTTTTACGATCAATATGCAAATTAGTGCCCCTGTTCATTCTTTAAACTGCTAATTTGTTGTATATATAAATACTATTGCGTGCCGTTAGTATGCAGAAGAGGTCAACAGTATAAATAATATCAAACAATTTTATTAATAACTGAGGTTTAAATAGAATAAAATCATGGAGAATGCGGCGTAAATAACAAAGAGAATTCTGACGTCAGTAGAAACGTAGGTTTGGTTGTGATAAGATATTACATTACATTACAATTAAGTAAGGCATGAAAGCAGAATTTAGGAGGTGCCCGTGGTGTAATGGTTACCGTCCAAGGAAGTTGACACGGCGACACGAGTTCAAATCCTGGACGAACCTGATTGCATTTCACATAGCACTAATACCCTTGGGAAAGGTATGAATCCAATTATTCTCCCTCCAGCTATGGGTAAATAGTATGGCAGGCTAGGTTCTTCAGCCTTGGTGAGGCAACTAGTCTAGGAGAGGGGAAAACTCTGAATTCAAACCTGTTAAACTTCGCTAAAAAATTGACCTTGTGTCACATCCTGCCCGAGCAGAGGGGTTTGGTAAATATGATAAGATATTACATTACAAATAAAATAAAAAATCACATCTTCATAAGAAACTTTTGATAGACTCTTACGTGAATAGCGTGTGTAGCAAATCATTGTAACGAGCTGCTGTTACAAAATCTAATTTAATATGGTAGCAGTTCGGGTATCTCTGATAAAAAGTTAATGCTTAAATGAATTAAGTAAGGCATGAAAGCAGAAAACAAATAATAGGAGTATGAGTTGAAAAGAAGTTGTGTTTTCTTTATGTATTAAGTTGTTCGGTTACCCAGTGACCGACTGGACCTCTGCTTAGGGAACCCCCACCACAATGAGTGTCCTGTATATGACACTAAATTATCTGATGTTGAGGTTCCAGTGATGCTGAAGCTTTGGGGAATGTGGGGCAGCGCTTTATTGCCATTGTTCCCAGGTCCACTCTGGTCCGGAATGGTAGCAGCTGATAGGGCCCTATCTATGGGTTAAATAGAACTAACTTATGCTAAACTGAATTGTTTGAATTAAAACTGTTTGACTTAACTGAATAGCTTTAAATAAAAATGTTTTGACAATTGAACTGTTCTTACATTTAAACTGCGTACTTACGTCAAACTGAATTGTTTGAAATGGAACTGTTTTTGACACTGAAACTCTACTTACACTAAACTGAATTGTTTTATATAGAACTGTGTGTAAACAAATTCTATACTGATAATAAGCTGAATTAGCTAAATTAGAACTGTTTGAATAAACTGAATAGCTCCAAATAGAAACGTTTTTTACAAGTAAACTGTGTACTCGTGCTAAACTGAATTGTTTGAAATAGAACTGAATATTTGCATAAAAATAGATTTGGCGTTAGATAACCAACAAAGGTTGATATGTCATAAAACCCAACCAACCAACCAACTAAGTTGTTCGGAAAAAAACAGTCTAATTCTTGTATAGACTATTTAAATTCTATTGTAACATATTGTTTTTGTGGTAGTCATAGGAAAATTCACATTTCTTATGACTTTCAGAATTCGATTTTGTTGGTTATATGTTCCTGATCATGTACTTAAAAAAGAAATGATGCGTTTATTTTTCAAGCTTGGTCATAATTTTGCTTCATAGCAATGCTCGACCAAGATGAAAATGCTCGACCACATGTTGCCAGGAAGACAAAGCAGAAACTCCCTCACTTGGAATATGAGATTTGGACACATTTCCCTATTCTCTTAATCTCTCAACTGACAGCCATTTTTTTTCAAGCATTTGTTCACTTTTATCAGGCCAAAATACATCCCGTTTCAAAGGAGAAATACAAGCTGCAGATTTCGTATCAAAACCTTTAGAATTTTATTGTACAGGCATAGATAACCTTGTCAATTGATACCAGAAATATATAGATATCCAGGGATCCTATCTTGACCGATTACAACAATGTTTAAATTCATTAATTCAGGAAGCAAAAGTTTATTTTACAATCGTGTAGTATTTCTACGTAATATGTAAAGCTCTGGAAAGTATGGTGTAGCCCTTTATTGCCATTACTCCCAGGTCAACTCTGACCAATTAGGGTTCCATCTATGGGCTAAGGAGATTTGTTTGAAAATTATTAGTATTGGGTGTCTGAATATACATGAGAGCCATGTGACTGCTAATAACTCTACTAATAATAATGTTGTGTTCTTTTTTGTTTAGGTTTTGAAAATAGTATACTACAACAACTATTAATCCTCGATCACAATGCCTTGGACAAAAGAGGGAAAATATTTTGCATTGCTATTTATTAGGAGACAAAATCATTCAAAACTGTCTCAAAATAGATGCAACCCATTTATAGGCAATGATTTATAACATAAACAAGAAAATAAAAGATGATTGCATGTCCCAGAATTAAAAAAAAACAATAATATTGATTTTACGTCTCTAGCACAAAGGATGCATTTTTTACTGGACGTGTTCCAAATGACGTCCATTGCGCTTGTTTCTGTAATAAACCATTATCATATTAATGGGTTGAATCTATTTTGAGACAGACTATTCTAATAATTTTCTAACAGATTTATTTATTTAACCCATTGATGGAACCTTAATTGGTTGTAACCTCCAGGTCGGAGTTGACCTAAGAATATTGGCAATAAAGAGATACCCCATTCTCTCCAGAGCTCCAGAACTGTTGTCTCACTATTGAATGCAGGGCACTTAAATCAATTAGATAAGATATTTATTGAATTTGTGATCATATACTTAAACCACAAATTTCGGTTGGGCCACCCTCGGGTGGGCTAGCGGTAACCTTTGTCCCCTATGTATAGCACTAGACCTTGCTGTCTAGTTTAAGCTATAACCCGGCAGACGTGCCCGGATCCAAATTTGGATTCGTGAAACTGCTTGGCTCATTAGACCCACATTGCACTTAGTGGGTCGATGAGCAGCACAGACCAGCAGGGTTCGAGCTTCGGCTCGTTCCCGAACTTCCCCTCCCCTTTATCCCCACTTTAATCGGCCTTCGGGCTTTTGACCTTGTGTCAAGTCCTGTCAGGTGGAAGGCAGCGATAAATACAATACTTAAACCACAAATTATATATGAGCTCAATTAGACTTATATTCTCTTAAACTATCTTTTGAATCAAGATAGTTCTGAATTTGAATTAATATGAAAATAGCTTGGTTTAATACTAAGATTCAAGAAAGTGAATTTGCTTATATTTTACAAAAGAAACGGTTGGTTTGTAACGTAATGGCCAAGGGATTTCTGTTCATGCCTTTGAGTTTAGTTAGGCTGAGAACCTTTCGGCTCAGCACATGGGTTAGTTAGGTGCAACATTGAGGCAGGTGTTAACGCGCGTGCGCGGATGGAGGTGTCACTCAGATGTCACAATAGTCCGAGACGAAACGGGAAAGCGCGCACCGGAAGTGCGCAGAGGTTTGTGGAGAATTGAAAGAAAGTTAGAGAGTTGAGTACTAGACGTCAAACGAGGAGGATCGACATTTGGAGCTCGTAGACGCGAGGCGAACTTGCGCCCTATGGGGGCCGCTCGAGATGGGGGCCAAATGAATAAGACGGCACAGCGAGATTGTGTCTCTCCTCCTTATATCGAAACCTTTAACTCAAAGTTAATTAAAAGATTTCGTACCGGAACAAGAAGTCGTTACGTGTTTTCGAATTTCGAGATTCCTATGTTCTTTATGTGTTCTACGTTATGTAGATATGTAATGAACGTCCCATGTACATTTCGCAAATAGCCGTATTTACCTATAGTACAGGTTGTCTTTACGGCATATCAATCTTTATAGGTTATTTAAAGCCAACATCTGTTACTATATATATATATATTAAGTATATAATTTGTAAACGAAGTATTTGCAGCTAAAAATATTTACATTATATCAGGAGGAAAGGCATTTGTCACGATAAAAATGTGCTCAAGGCAAAGCTACATAAGATCCTACGTGCCAATATCTTCAATAGCACTGTTTTGGTTGTTATAAAATACTCAAGCGAAACGAGTGCTACTATGAAGAAAGAATAGAGACTGGTTACTACACAGTGGGCTATGAAAATATCCATGCTGTGTAAGTACATTCGAAGCGAGGTAATTCAATAGCAGAGCAAAGAGAAGGACGTGGCCTTGGAGTACTGAAAACAGAGGTTCTGCAGGGCTGAACGCGTCACAAGATTCACTGGTGGCCCCGTGTAGTATTCAAGTATCCTAGAGATCAAAAACGACCACTCAGAAGACCTCAGCGACGATGGGAAGATGAAATCGTCAAGCGATTTAGTTCAACATATTAAAGAAAAGCAATATTAAGAACGGGATGGAAGACCATTGTTGTCGTTTGTAAGGAAAGCATCGAATGGTTTAGCTATTAAAGGGCAAAAATAAACAATATAATCACTTTTGAATTAGGTAAAAATGATTTCAATTCTTACTGGTTACCTCATACTTCTTGCTTTGTGTCACAACTATCCTAAACTTAGTAATTTTCTCTAATATCTTGCCATATATTTTGAGTTGAGTCATAAATAATTTTCGTTTTTTAAAAGCGAGTTGTAAGTACGCATTTCAAACTGCTCACGTTTTAAACGCAACTATAAATTATCTGATTAAATCGTGGTTTCAGTGGTAATTCTTATTTGATATAGTGTTATATATATTGAGTTGAGTTATAACTAATTTTCGTTTTTTAAAAGCGAGTTGTAAGTAGGTATTTCAAATTTACTAATGTTTTAAGCTTATCTAGAAATTACTTAATTAATCAATGCCTTCATCGGTTATTGCTTTTCTGTATTGAAAGAGTGAGCATCGAATTATTTAATCTATGATCTCAACTTCCGAAATGAAGTAACTGAAAGTGCATATTCGACATGCATTGCTGTGGGAGTTTAAGACCAATAAAAATGCGGGTGAAACAGCTGAGAAAATTTGTATTATTTATGGCCAAGATGCTATTTCCTGACCGCCAAGTCCGAAACTGGTTTTCAAAGTTTCGTTCTGACGATACGTCTTTGAGAAATGAAACCAGACCAAGACGATCATCAGACTTCGCTCAAGATGTTTTAAGAGAATTGGTGGAATGCAATCTGTGCCAAAGTACTCGAGACTTAGCACTTGATCTCAATTCACATCCTGCCACCACTTGAAAAAGATAAGAAAAATGAGCAAGCAAAACCAATAAACCTAAGCCACTGAAATTGCGTAATGCAATCCATGCATTAAGATGAAATACTTTTAAAAGCGTATTGATCAGTAGGAAAAATTATTGGCTACTTTCATATCTAACTTATAAAGTTCAGCAATTGGTGTAATGGTTATCGTTGTAGGAAATGGACACGGCGACTCGAGTTCAAATCCTGGACGCGACTGGTTGCATTTCACATAGCACTAATACCCTTGGGAAAGGTATGAATCCAACGATTCTCCCTCCAGCTATGGTTAAAATAGTAAGGCAGACTAGGTTCTTCAGCCTTGGTTAGGCAACTAGTCTAGGAGAAGGAAAACTCTGAATTCAAACGTTAAACTTCGCTTAAAATTTGACCTTGTGTCTTATCTTGTCCATGCGGAGGGGTTGGGTAAATATGATAAAGTTCAGTAATGAAAGGTTTGACACTCTTGAGTGTTTAGCCAGTGTTCGATCTCGTATAGAAGTCCGGAAAACTGCGCGCTGATTTTCAAGGCAAAAAGTCCGTACAGTACTAACACAACGCAATTTACTGTCCCATTAATCCCCTTTTGGGCGTTACGTTAAAATCTAAGCTGAGTAAATAATCGAAATTAACTTTCTGGTTGAATTTAGCGTGGAAACTTATATACCTATTAAAATAAAACGAATGTTATAAAAATTTTGCGTGGGACTAAGTAAAAACATATTAAAGTTATAACGTTTTATGCAAATTTGGAAATACACTCAAGGAAAAAATCAGCCGTTCTCTTCTTAAAGTCAAATTCGGGGAACTTAAAATTGGAAACCTATATATGATAAGAGAAACTATGGATACATCAAACACTTACAACGGGTTTAGTAGTAATATTTCGTCCTTTGTTCACGGAAGAACTTCTTCAGATTAAAAAAAAATTTGAGTTTTTCTACCTTTTAGCAATTGAGCAAATCGATAAAATAATGGTGAAAATGAAAAAAGGTTTAAAGGGAGGGACAGGGTCAAAAGTCAAGAGATAGACAAGGACAGAAAAGGTGAGGAAATAGATATGTTTGAGTGATGGTGGTCCCTCCCTGTTCTTTCCTTGTCTGTCTCGTGTATTTAAACTTTTTCCCTCCCTTTATACTATTTTACACTCTCCATTATTTTATCTATTTGCTAAAATATATAAATGTAGAAAAACTGAAAAAAAATTTAGTCTGAAAAAGTTCTTCCGAAAATAAAGAACGAAATATTACCACTAAACCGGTCTTTGATTTATCCACTTTTCTGCTTATTTTTACCATCTTATCAGATTCACCAAGATCTACCATTTCTCCAAACCTGATATGCTGAATAATTCAAGTGAAAAGCATACTCATTATCTTCTTTCGAATGAGGTTCATTTGATGATCAGTGAGTAGCGTTGGAGAGCAAAAAAGTTGAAAAACGCAGTATATATTGTCTTGTCAACTTGGTGCATGTGTCGGGAAAGTATAGATTTTAGTAGCCTATGGATTTCTTTGCTTCGTAAAGTATAGCATTATAAAAATCGATTGCCGAGGAACAAGTTGACAGAGTTCAATCTCTTTTTCACTGCCTAGGCTGTAACATGATACGCTTGATCTAAGAATTCCATAACTGCTCTTGCGGAGGTCTTCAAAAGTTTCATGCACCCGAGATGGAAATGAGAGTTGAAGTTTTCGGTGAATCGCTATATATGTATCACGGATTTCGTGATTTGGTCTCTGTTTTCTGCTTTGGTTGCTGGAGAGTGAATGCAGAACGATGGAAAAATATCTAAGAAGAGACTGTTTTTCAAAGATCGGAAAAAAGCTACCACGTGGGGTCTTTTGTCCATTTCTTCCTGCTTCCAGGGCCCCAGAGACTGAACGGACTGAGAATATAAACAATAAAACATCCAAACACTAAAAGACATGCTGTATTCCTCATCTAACAAATGTCTATCACCGACATAGCAAACTTCTGATCACGCTACTACAGTTAATTTGCTGATAGACAGTAATTGGCATTCATTCAATTCTCTCGTGTAAACGTGGTTTGGTTTCTTCGTTTAATGGTATGTCAACCCACGAAGGTTATTTAATGCCAAAACCATCCTTGTAGAAGAACGGCAGTGATACTATTTTATCCGTAAATGGGGTAACGGGGGTTCATGCCCTTCTCAAGGGTATTAGAACGAAATAATGTGACTGTATAGATTTTAACTAACAAGAATTATCTATCCCTGGGATGTGTTAAAAATTCGTTACATCTTTGTATCTCGTGTTGCTAAAATAGACCGATTCGTTGGGGTTCATGCCCTTCTCTAGGGTATTAGAACGAAATAACGTGACTGTATAGATTTTAACTAACAAGAATTATCTATCCCAGGGATGTGTTAAAAATTCGTTACATCTTTGTATCTCGTGTTGCTAAAATAGTTCGATTCATTGGGTATATTACAGTTATTGTGCCTCTGAGGAGGGTTTGTGTAGCATAGTCACCGACAACTTCTATGAGGCAAATCATCTAATGGAGGAGAGAAACACACAAAAAACATTTCTTGTCTTAAGAGACAGGACAACATTGCTTTATTCTCTCTGTTCAATTTCTAAGACCGTTGAAGCAGGAAGAAATGAATAACGGACACAACACATTCGAGTAAGCTTCTTCGTGTTTCTAGGAATAGGACTCTTCAAGTATCTTGGATTAATTCTTCGTGCCTGTTCACGCAAACGTTTGTCTCCTTGTACTCCAGCCATCAAAAGAAATAAAATCAAGAAATAAATCGTTTTATACTGGGTTTCACTGAACACCTCACCTTCTCTTCCGCCTTAGGTGGATCACATCAGTCGATTAGCCCCCGACTTGACTTTGATGGCCATCGCTGGTAATATCAACAAAACCTGATCCTGGGTGCTAAATCAAGCACATCTTGTCAACAAAGCTCACTGGATGAGATGTAGAACTTCTTGTCTTTCTTCTGGCTTTTTTTGATAATCTATCTATCCTTGTTCTCATATAATTTATTAACACTGTTATATTTGGACAATATTTTGAGTAAAACTCTGAAAGAACTTCTTTTGTTTGGAATATCCAATTACTTTTGTGAATAAATCACTAATAACAAAGTAAAGCACATAATGGATTGATAAAGCTGTAATATGTTTTTTAATCAGTGGAAGGCTAAATTAAAGCTGACAGAAAAAAGATAAAGGAACCATATTCATTTTTGCTGGAGAAAGAATACTAAGAGAAGATAGATGGAGAAGAATATATCTATATCCACCTAGAACTAAGCTTATTATTCATACAACTTCTTACTGTTCGTTCTGTCGTTTTGTATTTTAAAAAAGAATAACTACGATATTTTTTCTAAACATAGATAGCATTTGCAGCCACATTTTCAAAATTTGTTTTGGTTTTCGACCTAGGCCCTTTCTCTAAAGAAGATGCCTTGTCAAGACTCGAAACCTTCATCTACTTAAAAAAAAGACTCAAGAAAGTGGTAAATCAACAATATCATATCTATATATTAATACCGTTATCGCTACATACATTCCTTGGGTGCTCTTAGCGAAACAGTTATAGTCGTTATAAATTAAATCGGACCCGATTTCAAACCCTGGACGACGTAGTCTGCGTTTCCCTTCACGTTAATGCTGCTGGGAAAGATATGCACCTCTCTTTTCTCCCCTCTAAGCTGTGGGTAAATAATAGTGTGGACCAAGTTCTTTAGTCTTAATTAAGATATAGGGAGTCGGGTTCAAATTATGAACAAAGCTATTTACGTTTCGTTTCACGTTTATGTCTTTAGGAAAGGTATGAATTAGTCTCTTCTCTTTTCCCTCTATGTGTAAATAGCAGGAGAGAAAGAGTGATTTAGGCAACCAGTATGTTTGAAGGAAAACTTTAAATTGAAACCAGTTTTACTTCGCTTAAGAATTCACCTTGTGTATGTGGCAGAAGGGGTTGAGTAAATTCACCTACCTTTATTCTTAGGATTTGACGAGATGAATTGTCTAAGCTATATGAAATCTAATCTCCTCATGGTCATGTACACCGGTCAGCAGGCTAACAGGATCAAGAAATTCTTAATATATAAGCTCTCCCCGTGATTTACTGTAACATCTATTCCAGCCAATTACTCTTCAAAACAGCATCTCACTTTCACCAATATACTATCTCAGTTTTGAGGGATGTAACAAACAAGTACTTTATTTTATTTCTTTAACTTTACTTAAAAAGCAAACATGTACATATCAAATTTCCTCGATCAGATATCATATTGATATGCTTAAAGATACAGGAATGCAGTAATATAAATATCAACACTTACTAACAAGTCGACAAGATTTTCTTTTTAAATTCTAAAAAGTAATTTCTCATTTTAATATTCTATTTCAAAATTCAAAACAGGAAAGAAGGATAGACTTTCTCTGTTATTCCACCAAAACATGACTGCTTTGTTTCCTACCCACCTACCTATATATATATATATATATATATTGAGAGAGAGAGAGAGAGAGAGAGAGAGAGAGAGAGAGAGAGAGAGAAGAATTGGCTTAAAAGTTTATATGATGATGTCATATATGCTGCTGATAATTTAACCACAGAATCCAAATACTGCAATATTTATGGGAGAATTATGTGAACCACAAAGTGACTATGGTGAAAAATAAATCTCATTTAGACACATTCCATGAAAGTATTTTGGTCAGCTTTGGAACTTTTCAGCAGACCTTCGTAAGTACATATATATATATATATATATATAAGAATCTGATTGTGCGAAAAAAACCACAGATGATATAATTTGCAAATAAAAATTATACCAACTGATACCAGGAAAAAATTCAATAAAAAAAAAGAAAAGACAAACGGCACCAGCACTATTTGAATATGAGCAAATTGTGCTGCGATGCCAAGCCAAAACAAAAAAACGCTGGAAGAATCTTCTTAGCTAAACGTGAAAAGTGCTCAATTCACTTAGGAGAGTGAATTTAAAGTAGTATAGCCTACAGAGTCAGACCAATCAAGCTAAGTTTCACCACTGGATCATCAGGAAAAAGTATATATATATATATGGGGAGAGAGAGAGAGAGAGAGAGAGAGAGAGAGAGAGAGAGAGAGAGAGAGAGTCAGACCAATCTACCTACGTTTCACCTGCTAGAACACCAGGAAAAAACGTCCTAATGATCCAGTAGGGGAAACCTAGGTAGATTGGTCTGACTCTGTAGGCTTTACTACTATATATATATATATATATATATGTGTGTGTGTGTGTGTGTGTGTGTGTGTGTGTGTGTGCACCCACCCAAACACACACACCCACACGCATATATATGTATATATATATATATATAGTCCATTTTTACGCACAGTAAAGCTGGTTTGAATTTAGTTTTTCTTCTCCTAATCAGGTTACTAAGCCAAGGTTAAAGAAACTTATCTATTCTGCTATTCGACCATAGCAGAGAGGTTGGTGAGAATTAATAGATTCATGCCTTTACGAAGGGAATTAGCGCAAAAATTAAGCAAACAACTAGTTTTAGGATTTGAACTCAGGTTCCTACGATGATAGGTGTTGCGTTAAGCGTGCGTCCTCGAGATTTGATGAAATTGATGACATTGATAGAAATACAATGGCGCAGGTTCATTTCGTAATATGAGCTTGAGATTATTTCGATCAGAGGAAAACTAGTGGGAATATGTTAAATGCTAAGTGAGCTATTTTTAAGATAACCTTAAATTTCGCATTTATGTCTTGGTAAGTACAGCTTTCCGCACTTTTTGAACATAAACTCCTATCTATCTATCTATCTATCTATCTATTTTAGTCTCTCTCTCTCTCTCTCTCTCTCTCTCTCTCTATCTATCTATCTATCCCTTCCCAAAGAGTGTCCTGGATAAGACACAAACAATTTGATGGTGAAGCTCCAATCTTGCAGCTTTGGGAAATGCGGATTATCTTTTCATTGCTATTACTCCCAGGTCCACTCTGGCTCAGAGTGGTTGTACCGGTTATGTCAAATTGAACTTCGTAATCATTTACTATACTTGAAACCATTTAAGTAGGTGAAAACAAATGAGTTCTGGTTCGTTTAAAACTGATGTTAACTACAAGCACGCTTAAAAATCATTTGCATAGACAGGATTTAGCATTAGATAACCATTAAGAGCTGATATGCCATTAAACCAAATAACCTACCCTAATCTATCTATCTATCTATCTCTTTCTAAACATCCATCTTCCACGCCTGGACAAAGTTTTCTATTCCTGACATATGTTTGATATGTGTAACAATTATTATCAGATGTCCTGGAGTTTCAACAATCACAAATCACCCGATAAAAAGGACCAAATGTTGTCCCTTGTTGGTGATGTTAATATAACGCAACATTTATCATTAAATCTCTCGACAGTTCGCCCTCACAATGTCCACTGGATAGACACAGGCGAAGACGACTTTTCTTGACTTCTTCTCTGGAAAAGAATAACATAAAGTTTTCTGAAACAATGCACCCTTTCTAATCTGTCTGATCATTAGTTAATGTGGCGTGAAATCATTCGGCCACAAGGAACAAATGGGTCGCTTTTTTTTAGGATGCTGGGTTCGATAAAACTGGTGAATGCTACGCTAATTTTCGTCAGAGTTTACAGGGCTTGTTTTACAGATGTCAGTTTGCGACCCGCGTTCATACCCATCTATTCTCCTTTCCCAACTATTGCAAAAAGTAGGGCAGACTGGACTCTTCAGCGTTGGTAAGGCAACCAATCTTGGAGAAAGAAAACTCTGAACTTAAACCAGACTTAGCGGATGGTGTTGGGTAAATACTATGTTTCTAAGTACAACCTCTCCCCACTTTTCACTTGATTTCTTTTTTCATAACTCTCTCTTTCTCTCTCTCTCTCTCTCTCTCTATGTCTCTTGATTTTTCCCTAATTCTTTCTCTTTCTTTCTCTCTCTCTCTCTCTCTCTCCCCATGTCTCTTTATTTCTTTTTTCCAAACTCACTCTCTCTCTCTCTTTGTCTCTTTATTTTTTTACCGAGCTCTCTCTCTCTCTCTCCTTGTCTTATTTTTTTCTCCCTCTCTCATTGTCTTTTTCCCTATCTCTCTCTCTCCCTCTCTTGTCTTATTTCTTTTTTCAAAAATTTTCTCTCCCTCTCTCCTTATCTCTCCATTTATGTTTGCGTCTATAAATGTTATTTGTAGAAGAGATGATCATTGCTATGTAAACTGCATTACATGGAGAAATTCTACGAACTCAACATGGTAACCTGAAGATTTAGTGAGTGATGGGAAAAATGACAATAATCCTGGGTTGCTTTACAGCCAAAATATCTACGGACTTGATTGATTGATTAATTGATTGATTCTAATGGCATGTCAAATTATCTAGTGTTATTTTATGCCAGAAGGTTTGGGAATTGCGTTCCATTGCACATCCATGTTTACATGTGTTGTTGTTTAAGAGCTTTTTTTTTTTGCAAATGAATACGAATAATTTTTAAGCAGATTTGATAACCAATAGATAAGACCCTAACAGGAACCACCACTCCGATTCCGATTGTACTCGGGAATAATTGCAAGGAAGAGGTACTCCATCTTCCCAGGATCTCCAGAAGTATAGCCTCACCATCATATGCAGTTTAGTACCGTGGCCAGGTCTTTGAGATAGGGTATTAGCTCTCTGCAGAGGATGCAGTCAGCGAATTCTAAGCATCGTCGACGGAGCTTGCTGCACACCCGAAGAAGGCTAAAGAGCAGATCGGCCGAAAAGAATTGTGGTGAATTTGCAATTACCGAAGCACAACTGAAGTGATAGTCAGCAAAAAGTCGTATTTAACAGAAAGGAAATTTTTGTTACAAGGCAGACAATTTTAACGGTAATTAAAAAAAAAAAATCAAATATATAATATATGTAAACATGTGCTATCTGATAAAAATTCTTAACAAGATAATAAACTTGAAAGACGTTACTATTTTCATTGATGTTATCGAAGAGCTTGTCTAACTTCCATAATAGAAAGATTACAGTGGAAACTATCATCGTTTTCATGATGTCCAGATAGGAACGGTTTTAAGTAAAGTATTTAAGTATTTAATTTAATAATGCCGCGATATTGCTTTATAAAAAATGGTTCATTTTAGGACAAATGGAAGTTATCACAGAGATCTTCATTGATTATTCAACAACAACTTTGAAATATTTTTCCTTACTTCTTTGGAGTCTTAAAGAATTGAATTTTTGCAAACAAGAAAATTCCAAACAATTGGTCCGCGATTTGAGAAAACTGAATTTATATAAATTTTCCTCCGTTGTAACTCTTACATTTAAAAGTTACCTACGAATACTTCGTCGGATTTTGCGAATGTTCTTTCAGAATTTTTCTTGAACACATTTGGCAATGATTGTTTTGGTTTGGTTGCTTTTATAGCATATTAACTATTGTAGATTATTCAATGTCAAATCCATTTATTTACGTATAACAGTTCTATTTCAAACAATTCAGTTTAGTCGATGCATACGGTTTAGTTCTATTTGACCCATAGATAGGACCATAGCAGGTACTACCACTTTGGGCCAGAGTGGACCTGGGAGCGATGACAATTAAAGGGTACTTCACATTCCCCAAGGCTCCAGCATTACTCGAGTGTCAAATCCAGAACACTCGTTGGGGAAAACTTATCGCTTCGTAGAGATGCAGTTTGTGTATTCTGCAACCCCATTTTAACTATGAGTTCTGATTGATCTCGAACGTAAATTTCAAATGGACAGCGAAATTGATTTAATAATCGTTTAGTATTTTTCAATATAGTATTAACAGACCAGTCGGCTAGGTCTGTAGAATACTCCGACTGCATCTCTACAGAGGGGTAAGACTCCACTCGCCCTACGAGTGTTCTGGATATGACATTAAACCATCTAATGGTGGAGCCCCGGTCCTGGAACTTTGGGGAATTTGGATTAACTCTTCATTATCATTGCTCCCAGGTCCATTCTAACCCGGAGTGGTGGCATCTGAGAGGGTCTTATCAATTTGTCAAATAGAACTATTTGACATTTAAACTGTATAAAATTGAATTGTTGGAAATAGAACTATTTGACCATTTAACTGTCTGTAAACAAATGACTGATGTCAACTTGAATTATTAATGATACATAGCAATACTTTGAACTATTTAACTATGTACAAACGAATGAGTAATGTTGAATAGAGTTATTTGTACTAAATGGCAATTTTTGAACCTGTACGACTATGTGCCTAAATTGAATTATAGGTATTACAAAGCAATACTAGGAACCATTTGACTGTGTACAAATGAATGAATAGTATTAAATCGTATAATTAGTGTTAAATAGCAATACTTGTAACCACTTCATTGTCTGCAACAAAATTATTAATATTGAATAGAATTATTCGAGCTTTAGAGCAATAATTGAGACCATTTACTGTGTAGAAACAAGAGGAACACTAATGTGCAAACAACTTCTTACACATTTAAAAATGAAATTACCAACAAACCATTCTCTAACAAATCATAAGTATATCCATTTAACTGTGTGCAAACAAATGATTTATCGTCAATTGAATAATTTGTGTTAAGTAGCAATACATTTAAAAATGGGCCAAAAAAAAGTGAGCAAAGGCTCGTTTAAAAGTGTTATCAACAAAATGTTTTTACAAATTATTTAATATGTATCTATGAAGAGAATTTTGTATTAGATAACCTACAAGGGTTGATATGCCATAAAACCAACCAACCAACCAACCGACCAAATCTACATAGTATTAAATAACGAGAGTGGAAGCCTCTGAGAATCTTTAATATCCTTACAGCACGTTTCTATAAATGGTGTAGTTTACTAAGTTTTGTCTTTTTTACACAGCTTCGAGCTAACTTTCCGTAAACTAAATGTGGACTAACGAAAGAAAAAAAAAAGGGTTGTCGCTTCAGTTTACCCAAAAAATTTCGTTTTATGAGTTAAGAAATATCTCAGCACCCTTTAAGGAGGGTCGTCTTTTTCCAGAGTATAAATCACCCTGCAGCACGAAACACACCCATTTTCCAGCGGGAGGACAAATTTTTACTGCTCAAGAAACATCTTACCACCTCTTTTTAATCTATCTTACGACTATTATTAAGTAACTAAGGCAAGATATATATATTTTCTAACTATGATAATTCGCTGGCGGAAAACTTAACAGTGTGTGACACCAGTAAGTATCATAATTCGTCCTCCGCATTTTTAGGCAAATCTAGATGGTTAAAACAGAAACAAAGACCGAAAGGGCTATCTCATTGCAATACTAACGAATGGAACATTTGACACAATTTAAAGTGGTGATTATTCACATTAACAACGTATACATTGCTTAAAAACAAAACGAAAAGAAATCTGAACCCTAAAAACAAGGAAGTCAGACCTGACCGATAAAATGAAACGCAGTTTTTTCCAAGCACCGGTCGTGTCGATACTGCTATATGGATGCACTAAATGGACGCTAATTAAACGTATGGAGAAAAATCTTGACGGTAATTACACGAAAATGCTGCGAGCAATATTAAATAAGTCCTGGAGGCAGCACCCAACGAAGCAGCAACTGTACGGTCACTTACCACCCATCACGAAAACTATTCAATTTGACGAACCAGATATGCGGGTCACCGCTGAAGAAGTAGGGACGAACTCATGAGTGACATTCTCCTATGGACACCTTCATATGGACGAGTAAAGGCAGGACGACCAGCTAGAACCTATATACAACAGCTCTGTGCCGATACAGGGTGTAGCCATGATGACCAACTGGTAGTGATGGACGATGGAGAAGAGTAGTGGGAGAGGGTCATTGAGATCTTTGCTGGCGGCACGACATGATGAGGATGATGATGATGACCTCGGTATCAAACACAGATATCTGAGGGGAAATCCTCATGAGGTAGTGGTTAAAGTTTTAGAATGCAGGCTCCAAGTAAGCGAGTTCAAACTCAAGTCACGCTATTACGATCACTTTCGGATAAATACCGTTGGTAAAGTATGAATACATAGTATCCCACCTGGCTATTGGTTAAATAGTATTACTACTTTTCTTCTACAAGGATGGCATTGGCATTAAATAACCCGCAAAGATTAATATGCCATTAAAACAAAGACACCAAATCAACTAAAACTTTGGGCAAAATGGTATAGTAGACAGAGCTCTCTACAATTGGGTTGGAACCAGTCTAGGAGAAGGATAGCACTGAATTTAAAACCAGTTGCTTGAGCCTTTCTAATGGAAGACAGAAGGCTCAGGGAGACGAACAAAAACAAACCATGGGGTTTAGAATAAGTTGACTATATCCCCTGCTGATGGTTACAAACCACCCTAAAGAGGTTGTTGCATATTGACCCTTGACCCAGCTGTCAATCAGAAGTTCTCCGCGCGGGACGCTGCTGTGAAAATAATCAGAAGCGGTCACGTGGTCTGACGGAAATGTCTAGATTTTTTTTTATGAAATGATATATATGTAGATGCCCATATGAGGTACATGGAGTCTCAGTCTTGACTCGGTCTCAGCTCGCGACCAGAAGAAAGTGGTCAGTCACGGAAGCGCACCCCGTAGGGCAGCGTCCCACAGAGCGGGTTTCCGGTTGAGTATCCCCCGGACGAGAAACAGAAGAGCAAAGTTGGGCCTTGAAGAAAACACCGTGTGGTATAGTCAAGAGAAGAAATTATGGGTCAATATGGTCGTCCCCGTTTGTCTCCGTTTGTCTCTCTCTCTCATATACCAACTGAGATTCAACCCCTTTCGAGAATAAAGAGTGAGAGTTATATTTCTATAACCAAGTGTTATGACACCATCATTTATCGTTTTTCCTCATCAGGAATGTATAACAGGGGGGTCCTGGATATAGCACTAAACTGCTTTGACCCGTTTCGATAAAGTGTGAGAGTTAAATTTTCAGAACCAAGTGATATGATTCCATCATTCATTTACCCAGTCGGCTGGGGCCGTAGAATACCCCGACTGCTTCTCTGCTGAGGGGTAAGCCCCCTGGCCAACGAGTATTCTGGATATGACACTAAACAATCTAAAGGTTAAGGCTCCATTAATGCTGGAGCTTTGGGGAATGCGGAGTACCCCTTAATTGTCATTGCTCCGAGGTCCACTCTGGCGCAGAATGGTAGCACCTGATAGGGCCTTTTCTATGAGTTAAATTGAACTAAACTGCATTGTTTGAACTAAACTGAATTGTTTGAATTAGAACTGTTTGACTAAATAGCTTGAAATAGAAATGTTTTTGACAATTAAACTGTACTTACGTTTAAACTGCGTGCTTATGATAAACCGAATTGTTTAAAATGGAACTGTTTTTGACATTGAAACTGTACTTACACTAAATTGAATTGTTTAATATAGAACTGTTTTGACATTTAACTGTGCGTAAACACAATCTGTACTTATACTTAGCTGAATTAGGACTGTTTGAATAAACTGAATAGTTTGAAATAGAAATGTTTTTGACAATTAAATAGTTTACTCACGCTAAACTGAATTGTTTGAAATAGAACTGATTATGTGTATAAAAAATGGATTTGGCGTTAAATAACCTACAAAGGTTGATATGCCATAAAAACCAACCAACCAACCAACCACCATTCATCATTTTTCCTCATCATGAGTATAACAATTTACCTAATACTTATCAGCTACCTATTTGATATTTATCTAATAACTATTTAATATTTATCTGATATCTATCATTCATCATTTTTCCTCATCGTGAGTATATAACAGGGGTGTCCTGGATATACCACTAAACTGCATCTGATAGTGAGGCTTTGTTTCGGGGATGTTTGAGGGAGTGAAATAACCCTTTAATGTCATTGCTCCCAGGTCCATCTGACCCATAGATAGAACCCAAGGGTCTAATAGATTGGTTTGAAAATCACTCAAATTCTATAGAAAAATTATTCGTATTAAACACTTACACAAAAAATATAAATATGAACGCACAATAAACGTGATTTTCTAACCTCTAGGCATAAAATAACCCTAGGTGGATTCAAATGTCTGTAAAATCAATCTATTAGTTAATCGCGACGAATTATGGAAAATGGGAGTCATTCCCCTGAATTTGTTGGTGAAATATATTGTGTTGGTATCGGGCAAATACATATTTTATACTTATAATCACTGAAATATTACTTTTGATGATCAGCTGTATAAGGTTTAATAGATCGACCTATAAATCTTCCACGCATTTTCTATATTGACTGATTGATAAACACACACACACACATCGACAAAGTGAAGAAGTAAATCCACATCTTGAATGAGAATTAATGGTTACAAGTTGTTTAAATTTTTCTTTTATTATTAATTTTGATTAATTGTGTTTATTCTTATGTTTATTCTTTTATCTTGAAAAGATTTTATATCTTAAGATTTTTAAATGATCCGTACCGAAAGGAAATGATACAATTTTAACGGTAGATGTTTAAAAAGCAAGCTTGACACCAAAAGCTTTTTTCTTTATTTCTAGTCGATGACATTTTCGGGTTCAATTTCTATCATCTTCGGACACAATCGCCTATTTTCATGAACAATGTTGATCGACTTTACTGACAGCTTTGGCTATTTTAGGGTTCAGTTTCGATCAATTTTGAAAATGTCAACTTCGGCCATTATTGGCAACAACTTCGGCCGTCATCGAGTTTCGTTTCAATCATTCTCGGAGAAAACCAGTAATCTTTGAATTAGACTTAGGTCATCTTCATGTATAATGTTAGACAACTTCGGTCTTTATCGGCAACAACTTCGGCCTTCATCGGCAACAACTTCGGCCATTATCGGGTTCCGTTTTAATCATTTTCGGATAAAATTGGTAATCTTTAGACTAAACTTAGAACATCTTTATGTTCAATGTTGATAATTTTCGGTCATCTTTGGGGACAACTTCGGTCGTTTTTGTTTCAATTTCGATTATCTTCAAACAATAGATTTTATCCAATTTTCCAAATCAGATTTGACACAAAGTCATTTATAAGTAGCTGAGAGAGTATGTAGAAATTGAGACGCATGCGTAGCCCTCACAAAAAAATGCTTGGTCCTCTTCGGCCTTCCCTTTTAAGAGCGTCTCAGGTGCCTAGCAAAAAAAATCAGCCATACTAAGCTAGGACCGCATGGAGGGGAAGGTTCTTTGAACTAGGTGATCAACTTAAATTTTATACATGCATATTTTGTACATGCATATTGAACTGGAGAAGAATGGACCCTGCCAGGTTATTTCTACCCGGGCACGATGCATAGGTATCACCTCTTCAAACGAACCAGGTGACGAGACAAGTCACTAGTCACATGCATACTCATACATCTGTTATCAAACGGACGTAGAATCTAAAGACGACCTGAAAGTTGCGTTAAAAAAAAGATAAAAAGAAAAACTATTAGCATAAATGTTTTAATTAATTGTTTCTTTGTATATCGATTTATTAATTGATTGATTTTAACGGCACATGAACCCGTTTTGGTTAATCTTATGCCGAGAGGTTAGGGTATCACGTTCATTGTGAGTTCATGTTTACATGTTTTGTGTTTTTGTTTCTTGAGGGATTTGTTTGTACATGGTCCAACTGAATGCGAATGATTTTTAGAAAGAACTATTTGATCCATATTCTCACAGGTATTATAACTCCGAGTCAGAGGATAATGGCGATAAAGGGGTACTCTACACACACTGGATCACCTCCAACTGGGCTCTTACAACCAGATACAGTTTAGTGTCACACTCAGGATAACTAATTCTTGGGGAGTGCTGTTACTCCTCTATAAGGAATACAATCACTTTATTCGAATTCCTCCTGACAAAGATAGGAAAAAAAGAAGAAAATGAAGGAAATGAAAGTGCGTTGTGGCCAATGATTGGCTAATAAAGGGATTAAACTCAGTATACACATAAACACCAGTGGCCCAGTTTGGCTGGGGCAGCAGAATACACCGACTGCATCACTGCTGAGGAGTAAGACTCCCCCAACAAGTGTTCTGGATATGACAATAAACAATCTGGTGGCGAAGCTCCGGTAATTCTGGACCTTTGGGAAATGCGGATGCCAGATTATAGCTTAAACGGGTCAACGGGGTCCAGTGCTATTCAAAGGTGTCATTAATGAAGCTCGCCCACCCGAAGGTGGCCCAACCGAAACCGGGGGAATTTCAGCCTCAAGTCTGCCTTTGATGGACAATTCCCCGTCCGACATGAATGTCAGACAACTCGGCTAAAAAGCTGGCTGGTGGCAAACCAACTGCAAATTAATGCCGTTGGCGATATTTGTCTCTGCCTCCCACCAGACAAGACTTGAAACAAGGTCAATGACTCGAAGGTCAGATTATAGTGGGGATTAGGGGAGGGGAAGGTCGGAGACAAGCCGAGGCTCAAGCTCAGTTGGTCAGTGCTGGTTATTGGCCCACTTAGTGCAATGTGGGCCTGATGAACCTAGCTGGACATGGACCCAAATTTGGGTCTAGGCACGGATACCTGATTATGGCTTAAACTGGACTGCAAGGTCCAGTGCTATACAAGGGGGAAAAAGATGACAATGAAGCAGCTCACCCACCCAAAGGTGGCCCAGCTGAAGCCAGAGTTCTTTTGGCCTCAAGTCTGCCTTTTCTGGACAACGCCTCCGTAGGGTCAAAGCCAATTGCAAATTGCCGTCAGCCTTGTCCCCGGGGCGCAGCCTGGTTATAATGTCTTGCTCAGTCCACATGACTGAGAGTGGGTGTGGGATATTCAATTTAAACAACTCTGCCAAACTGAATTGTTTGAAATAGAACTGTTTTACATTTAACTGTGTATAAACAATAACACTGTACTTATGCTAAACTGTATTGTTTGAAATATATCTGTTTATATGTATAAAAATGGATTCGACATTAAATAACCTACAATGGTTGATGTGCCATAAAACTAAACCAAACCAAACCAAATCAACCCAACCCATAAACAAGGGAGGATTACTTTTGATAACCTGTCGTAAAAAAATTGGTTGGTTGTTTGTGCGGGTTTTTAGGCATATCAACCTTTGTTGGTTATTCAAAGCCAAAACCATTTTTATACAAATCAGTTTTATTTCAAACAATTCAGTATAGCATGAGTACACAGTTTAATTGTCAAAAACATTTCTATTTCAAGCTATTCAGTTTTGTCAAACAGTTCTAATTCAAACAATTGAGTTGAGCGTAAACACACAGTTAAATATCAAATATCAAAACAGTTATATTTCAAGCAATTCAGTTGTTGATAAGTAAGCAGTTTAGTTCTATTTGACCCATAGATAGGGTCCTATCAGGTGCTACCATTCCGGGCCAGAATAGACCTGGGAGTGTGGGCAATGAAAGGGTACTCTGCATTTCCCAAAGCTCCAGCATCACTGGAACCTTACCATCAGATTGTTTAGTATCATATCCAGGACACTCATTGGAGGTGGGGTCTTACCCCTCTGCAGAGGTTTTACAGCTCCCGCCGACAGTACAACACCGTTAAGAGTTAAATAGTTAAATAGATAGACTTATAAATATTCCATAGATTTTGTGGATAACGACCAACTGAAGCAAGTCTTTGCAGACTGATATATATATATATATATATATATACAAAAAAAATGCTCCGACGATTATACATTGGCAGATATATCCGTTGGAGGTGATAACCTCAGAACAACTGGGATGTCTTAATCCCACCGCTGACACATCCACCCCACGTCCCTGGGGAATGGAGAGACTTGGCTTGCTCAAATGAAAACTAAACAAGATCTATTAAAAGTAAATGAATAAATAAATTATACGTATAAATTAACGGAAAATAAAAATGAAATCAAGTAAAAGTTTGAGAAATAAAATGTAAAAACAAAAAAACAAAAAAACAAAAAAAGATTAAGACCTCAATGTGGTTTTTATTTCAGTTTTTAACAGACAGCAGATGGGTGAATGGTGTCGGGGTACAATAAGGGTGGATTTTTAGCTCTTTTTAAGTGTTCTAAGCTACAAAAACCTGAAAGCAAACATACTTTTCTGCACGTACTTTCATACATACACAAACGAATATATATATATATATATATATATATATATATATATATATATATATATATATATATGTGTGTGTGTGTGTGTGTGTGTGCGATCTTGTGTGTGTATCTAGTACACATATATATTGTACATCCATATATATATGTGTGTGCGTTCGTATTTATGTGTTCGTATGTGCGCGTGTGATGATTAGTGTACGTCTGATTCAGTTCATTTTATATGTTCATATGCGTAAGTGTAAAAAAACACTTATTTTCAATTATCAAAGCGACTGAAATATCTATCTATCTATCTATCTATCTATCTATCAGGGATTATCATGTTCACCAATTAATTCCAGTACTGCATTTTAATATAAACGATTTCATATGAATAAATATTTGTCAGTCTTCAAGAAAGAGAAGACTTTTTTTTTTTTTTACTGTTGATAAAAACCATCAAGAAGCTGAAAGAAACTTGGAGTATTGAAACTGGATCAGTTGCCAGAAAAATTGAAACTAAAAGAAGAAAAAATGACCTTCACACAAAAGACGAGAGAAAACTGGCCAAAATGGCTTTCACTGACAGGAAGCAGACAATCACCTGGTCCAAGACTTGTATTTCCAAAGAAAAAAAAAAGTGTCTCTGGACATATCAGGAAGTTTCTCAAAAAACTTGGCATTAGGGTTTGCCTAAGAAAGCTTCGGCTGCTAAAAAAATAAACGTCGCTGACAGAAAGAAATTTATCAACCTCCAAGGATAATTCTCTTCTAGAATGTCACCATTACTGATGAATCAAAATTTTACTTGTTCCCAGATGGCCATCTCGTTATGATCGATTACTTTTTATTATTTTATATCTATTATACTTTATTGTAGTTAACGCGTTTAGATATTCTAATATATCTACTAGCAAAAATATGCGACCTCCACCGAGCACAAATATTTTAGTTTTAATGTAATAGGATATTATTCTAAATTAGAAAAACTAACAAAACTAAATAAGAGCTCATATAAAAAGATTTCATTTATTTCAATTTCATTTTAATTTATAAAATGTATATGATTATACGTATGATTGATTTTAATACGTTTTTATCATAAAAATAGCATTTAATATTATTTGAAATTGAGTTACTACGTTAAACTCATTTGAATCAGACAGAGTATCGTTGAAGAATACAACAACTTGGACATTAGCTCTTCCAACCACTATCGGCTTTCATGGATACATTTTCCTTATTCAACAATTTAATTAGATTAGACAGTAAGGAATAAGATTAAAGTCATTTCTTTTAGTTAATAGCGTTTTTTCGATTTATCGACGACAGTTTTGTTGATATTTATAAAATAAAATTAGTTAGAAATCAACAAAGCCAATCAAGTATTTATTGAAATTAAGTTGTCTGAAACTAGTAGCCATGTTCGCCTTTCTAGGAAGCAGTGTCTCATCAGCTGAGACAGACATCAACATAAGACTAGCAAAGGCATGGGCAGCTATCGGTAGGCTATCGGTCATATGGAAGTCAGACCTGACCGATAAAATAAATCGCAGTTTTTTCCAAGCAGCGGTTGTATCAATACTGCTATATGGATGCAATTACATGGACGCTAACTAAACGTATGGAGAAAAAGCTTGACGGTAATTACAAAAAAAATGCTGCGAGCAACATTGAACAAGTCCTGGAGGCAGCACCACACAAAGCAGCAGCTGTACGGCCACTTACCTCCCATCAGGAAAATTATCCAAGTTAGACGAACCAGACATACAGGACACTGCTGGAGAAGTAAGGACGAACTCATAAGTGACCTTCTCCTGTGGACCCCTTCACATGGACGAGCAAAGGCAGGACGACCAGCTAGAACCTATATACAACGGCTCTGTGCTGATACAGGATGTAGGATTGTAGTAATGAACGATAGAGAAGGGTGGCGGGAGAGGATCAAGGAGATCTGCGCTGGTGGCACGACATGATGACGATGAGTCTTTGCGTTAATACTGTAAACCACTATTTGGTTGTATATATACAAATTAGTTTTTTTCTTCACATTGTAAACCAGTATTTGGTTGTATATGTGCAAATTAGCCTTTCCATTCACATTGTTAACCCGTATTTGATTGTATATAAGCACAATTGTAATTTATTAGTTGGTACATAAGGCCAACATTATTTGTAATAAAAACATTTTTTTGGAATTGATATTTAAATAAAATCAAATTACGGATAATGTGACATTAAAAACTAAGGGAACTGTGACGTCAATGGTGACGTAGTTTCAGAGACAGACATACAGACAGACAGACATTTAATCACTATTATAATAAGATCACCGGACATTGGCCTAACGGTTAGAGTGTTCGCCAATGGCCCGGGAGACCTGGGTTCAATCCCAGGTCGAGTCATACCAAAATGGTACTTGATGCCTCCTTGCTTAACACAGCATTATAAGGTACGGATCAAGGGTAAAGTAGAGTAATCCAGGGAAGGAGTAGTGCCCTCCCCTACACCTTGGTGTAGTAGCTATCGAAAAGGG
The DNA here is from genome assembly GCA_963585895.1 of Sepioteuthis lessoniana. Lineage (NCBI taxonomy): Eukaryota > Metazoa > Mollusca > Cephalopoda > Myopsida > Loliginidae > Sepioteuthis > Sepioteuthis lessoniana. Next base: position 72,072,635 of record OY757905.1, on the reverse strand, counting down.
AGCCTTCGGGTTACCCTCGACTATGGTCGCCAACTTTACTTATAATAAGATTAATTATACTTTATTGTGGCGAACACATTATATTCATAATGTCATATTGTGTCTATATACAATGATATTAGGAAAATGTTAACACAATTATTGGAGTATCTTTATGATATAGTTTCAAACAGTCTCCATTCTCTGTGAATACATTCTTGGAATTTCCCGAACGTGATTAAATTAGTGTTTATATTTCTCTGGGAGAATCTTTATTAGAAAAGCACGTTCGATACGACGGTGACCACCAGAGGAAGATTTCAGTAATATGTAGACAGAAATCATGAACTGGTGGGCCCTTTAAAGTCATATAAAAGAACTCCCATAGAAATCCTAACAGTTTTTAAATTACTTGTATTTTACATTTTTTTGAATATTGATTATTGTCGTATAATACGTGTAAAAATGACGTGATTATTTTATATTCCTGCCTAGGGTCATAGCTGACCGCCCCCAAAACGATTTGGAATGTCTCTTCCTATTCAGCCTTATTCTTGTATCCAGGCAGAACAGGGGAAAAGACAAAAGAACAAAACTGTACCGTCTTCTTAAATTCTAATTGACAATATTCAAAACATTTTTTTTCGAACAAAAGACGATATTCAAATGCAATATACAGGAGAACTTGTACGCTGATTTGATCCCTTTCAAAAGAGCAAGACCCTCCTTTCAAAAGTGGGTGTCCTGGGTATGGCATTTAACTGCATCTAGTAATTAGGTTCCACTTCTGGAAATTTGGGGAATGTGGAGTACTCCTTCATTGATAATACTCCCAAGTCTATTCTGATCAAGAGTGGGCGTACCTTTTAGATCTATGGGTCGCACCTTTTAGATCTATGGGTCAAAGAGATCTGTTAAAAGATTTGTTTGTATTAGATATCATAAAAGTAATGTAAAGTTGGTGACCCAAGTCGAGGGTGACCCGAAGGCTCCTTTTTCAATAGCTTCTAATCTGAGGTGTAGGGGGGCGCTACTCCATTCCCTGGATTGCTCCACTTTACCCTTGATCCTTACCTTATAATGCTGAGTGTTAAGCAAGGCAGCATAAAGTACCATTTTTGAGTCTTTGGTATGACTCGACTTGGGATTGGACCCCGGTCTCCTGGACCATTGGCGAACACTCAACTCATTAGGCCAATGGCAAAAACTTAAGAAACTACCCCAACTGCCAAAATGAAATATAAATGTATAATGTATACAGTTCCCTTATCTCTAGGCATAAAATAACCCAGACAAGTTAAATTCAATTAATCAATCAAGAGAACTTATCGTAGCGCGTTGTTTCTTTACATATAGTCTCATTTCAAAGCTGAAAATTTTTGAGTTCGATCCTTTCTGTGTGTCCCATTCATGTGACTTCATGTTAACGTCCGATTCCGAAGAAAAACAGACAAAAAAATCTACTTGGTCCATAATCGTCAATTAAAAAGCTCTATATCCAGTCTCTTTAATGGTTGGCAGTCCGAGGTATGGTAACGGTTATCAGTACAGAAAATCGTCAATCAAAAGGCAAGAACATATTTCTCCCTGCTATATCATATTGACATATACTGAAAAATAATCTATCATAATTCACCAAACGCATTTTTCCCGTCTGTATATCCTCTCAAAACACAAGGATTGATTGAGGTATGGTCACCAAAATTCCTGTGGTTTCTTATTAAACACTGACATATGCCTTTTTAAAGATTTGGTAAATCCCAAAATGTCTAACCTTTTTAGCCAGGGGTCCTGTCTATGGATCGAAACGAACTGTTTGACCACTTAGATCTGTGTAAACAAATAACTGTTAAGTTGAAGTGTTAGTATTAAATAACAATTCTTTAAACTACCTGACTATGTGCAGATAAAACTATAAATTTTAGATAAAAATACTTAAAGCAATTTAACTGCGTGCAAGTAATATTAAGTAGAATTATTCGTGTTTGTGAGGAATGTCTGGAACCTTTTAACAGGGCGCAAAAATTGAATGGTTGGTATTAAATAGCAATACTTGGAACCATTTAGCTGTATGCAAATGAAAAAAAGTGTTCAATATCAATGCTTAAAACCACTTACTTGTGTGCCAGCAAATGATCAATATCAAATAAAATTATGAGTGTTATATGACAATAATGTAACCGTTTAACTCTGTAGAAACAATAGCAATACGTAATAGTGTTCAATCAAATTCAGTCTTTCTTAATAAAATTACCAACTAATTATTCCCTTACAAATCATGTATGTGTAACCATTTAACTATTTGCAAACAAATGATTGGTGTTGAATTAAATTGTTTGTGTTTGATAGCAATGCTTGAAACCATTTAACAAGCACTGGTTTGTTTTAAATGTCACCAACAAACTATTCGTTTATAAATCATAATGAAAAGGCTAAGACGAATTTTCGAAGCTGCTGCTATTTCATTCCATAATTCCCTTAACAATCGTCCTGGCTTTTATAATATTTCTCCTTACTTGAGCAAATCCATTTTAAATAGCTACTATATATTCATCTTTAGTTAATATATTCCACATACGTGGTGCATTCAATAAGTTTCTGGGCTTTTTTGAATAGGCATTTAAAATTGTCGTAGAGTCTTCAAAATTCAGTATGTTATTGCTATACATCTTATGAGATGACTGACCAATTTTTATGATTTCAGATTCAAATAAACAGCTACAGCAGCAATTGGAATATACCCTACTAAAGCCTGATTGTCACAGCCGGTGAATTTCAAAAATTCAATCTGGACGAGAGGAAGAACAATATGCAATAAAATTCTGTTTTAAACTTGGAAAGAATACCACAGAAACGTATGGAATGCTTCAGACTGCTTTTTGACCATCTTGCATGAATCGAGCATTAGTTTTTGAGTGGCATAAGAGATTCAAGGAAGGCAGGGAGTCTGTGAGGGATGATTAGAGGTGTGGGAGGAGTAAGGAAGTCAATAGACCAGAGTTGATTGGCCAAAGGGTTAGGATTAGGGTTACTATGCTGAGGTTTTAAGGGAGTTCAGGTTGAGATTCCGTCGGAAGAGGCCAGCACTCTTCAAATCGGGTAGGTGACATTTCCATCTGGACAATACACCAGTTCACAACTTTGTCCCAGACTATTTGACCAAGATGGGCATCAAGACAGTTCCTCACCCTCCCAATAGTCTAGACCTTGCTGCCTGTGACTTTTGGTTATTCCCTAAGCTCAGAGGCTGTCGTTATGAGACAATAGAGGCTGTGACGAAGGTCACTGACGCGCTCACACGAAGACTTCCATGGGGCCTTCCAGAAGTTGTTGGAACGGTACAACAAGTGCATTGCAGTCGGAGGACATTACTTCGAAACGGATTAGAGTTTCATATGTGTACTATCAATAAAAATGCCCATACGAAAAAAGTCTGGAAACTTATTTAATGATCCCCGAATATCATAATTTTATGCTTTCTCTTTTTCTTTTTGTCTTTCTTCTTTTTCTTCTTCCCTTTTGATTCGAAATCTTTCTCGATAAACAAACGCAACATAAATTCTACACAATATTCATAATAAGTCAAATGACGTAATTTAAAACAACAAATGCTGATTCACTGATTAAACGGCCAACTTTTTCTTGTTATACAAATTTTCCCTAGGTTTTTGTTTTTTGCAATTTATAAGCATCCATCGTTGATTTAACATCACTAATGTCATCCCTCATAGTTCTGATGATTGTTCATTAGAACCGAAACGCTGAAGTGTCGAATTTGCTTCCCTATAAATCTCTCGTTCCTCTTGGATTACCTTTTAATCAATTTTTCTTTAATATATATATATATATATATATATATATATATATATATTGTCAGATTACAATCCTTTATATATATATATATATATATATATATATATATATATATATTGGCGGATTAATATCCTTTATTTACTTATTTACTATATATATATATATATATATATATATATTTATCTATATATATATGTATATATATATGTGTGTATGTGTGTGAATAGGATTTGACATTAAATAACCTATAAAGGTTGACATGCCATAAAATGCACCCACCCAACCAGTATTTTAGCCAGGGATTCGAGTTAAAATGTAAGAGGTATAATGAATTTAAACTTTACTTTGTGTCCATCAAGTTTGAAAAACCGAATATTTATCTCCGTTTAATCATATCAAGTAGACATCAAGTTCAAATTTTGCCAGTCAGAAATCAAACTTATTCTAATATTGTGGCCGCTTCTCACCGCCCACGAACCTAATGTGATCAGCAACAAGGGGTCAAACATGGGAACTCTTGCATAGGTGCGAGAAACCTTCACTCGTGAGAGTTGAGATTTTTTAAATGGGTCAGGCAGTCATTTTGTTTGCTACTGGCAGAGCGACAAGGAACGACTAAAATTTCGGGGCTAGCGAAGCCACTCCGCCTTCATGGGGGAGTGGGCAATGGTTTATGAAAGAATAGATCTTCCTTCATCGACTTGAGGATACCACTTGACGTCTCCGTTATTAGACCAATGTAGACGGATGTTACAAGGCTGAAAATAAATTGTATTTTTTTTACCAACTGTCTGACTTTTTCATTTTCCTGATGTGAACTTATCGTCATCCCTTCATCGCGTCATTATCTCCGTTAACTTTCTATAAGACCTCAAAACTCGGCATTGTATTCTTCTTTTGCCTGACTTTTTCCCTTAAAATTTTTTACTGATTACCGGAAAATCAAGACATTAAAAATAATCTTTTTACATTGGCAATATGGTCAAAAATTCATAGTTTGATACTCATGTCAGTTTTGTGGGAAAACTTATACAAAGTCTTACTTCAGAGGCGTGCCTTTGAAAAAAAAAGAGTATATTTCTGTCTAAAATACTTATCTGACACTTAGTGTGTAATCAGCTACGTCCAAATAAGCAAAGATTGTTGACAGGGCTATGATAAATGACAATAACCTTAGTGACATAAGCGTTATTATACGAAGAACGCTCCGAAAGTAATGACTTCGACTTATTTCTTGCGAATTAAAACTGACACAGGGGGCTCAATAACACCGATGATTAGTGCAAGTTTTCTGCTACAAAACATTATTTTACCACACAGTGTCCACCTCTGCCTATACTTTTTCTATTTGACAAACAAAACCCACCGTATCACTTTCGAAAGAAAGTACCTTAAAAGTAATGCCGTCTATGTTATTTCATTGTTCCAAAATCTCGGGTTGGTTTGTTGGTTGAGTAGGTTTTATGGCATATCAACCCTTGTAGGTTATTATTACCAAATACTGTTAATACATATATATTGAATATATATGATTTGTAAAGGAATAAATCGTTGGTAAGATTTTACATAAGCCAGAGCTTGTTTGCACATAGTTAAATGGTTTCAAGTATTGCTATCAAACACTAACAATTTAATTTAACACCAGTCATTTGTTTGCAAACAATGAAATGGTTATACATAAATGATATGTGAGTGAATAATTTGTAGGTAATTCTATATGAAATACACAGGAGTCGGAAAAAATAATGGGAACACCTAGAATCTTGATATAATTTTGAAACTCCTATTGAACCATTAAACGTTTGTTATTTTTATATATTTTTTATTTATTATTAATTTTTCTCGTCTTATTTTACTAAAATAGTTGTTTTTTTACAGATACCCTAAGAAGAAATTAATCAAAATTCATCAAAATGGCTGATATATCAGACTTTAAAAGAGGTCAAATTGTCAACTGTCTCGAAAGTAATGACACCATTTGAGAAAAAAGGAAAAAAAAAACCTCCTCACTGAAGCAAAACTTTGAAAGAAAGCGAAAGCCGTCGGACTCTTACGCAGATTGTTCAGAAGGATCACAAGAATACAGCTCCGAAAATTACAGCACAGCTTAATGACCATCTTGAGAACCCATTTTCCTAAAAAAACTGTAAGAAAGGAGCTGCGCAAAGCCGGATTTCACTGAAGGACTGCAAACAGAAAACCTTATAAAAACAAATTTGTTTGAAATTTTGTCCAGTCCTGTATATTATCTGTAAAAAGTTTGCTTTTTTAAACAAGTCAGAGCTCATTCCATGCAGTTAAATTGTTTCAAATATTTCTAACACTAATAATTATTTTTGATATTAATCATTTGTGAGCATATTGTGGAATGGTTTCAAGTATTGTTAACGCTGATGATTTTATTTGCATGCAGTTAAATGCTTTTGAGTATAGCTATTTAACACTAATCTGATACATTTCATTCATTTGCTAAAAGTCAAACGTTTCCAAGCATTGCAACATGTTACTAATTATTCAGTTTCTGTGCACATTTAGACTGGTTTCACGCACTCTTAGTCTGATACAAATTATTCTATTTAGTATTAATCAGTTTTGGCAAACAGTTAAGTTACTTCTAGTATTGCTATCTAACATCAATAGTTTTATTCACACAAAGTTAAATGGTTTTGAGGATCGCTATGTAACACGAACAATTCAATTAAACATCAGTCATTTGTTTGTACACAGTTAGTTACACAGTACTATATGACACATGGATGTGACGCTAATAGATACTACCACATCAGGTGAGAATGGACCTGGGAGTAATGGTAATAAACGGGCAATCCACATTTCCTAAAGCCCAAGGACTGGAGCCTTACTATCAAATGGTTTTGTGTCATATCCAGAACACTCGTTAGTGGGGAGGTCTTATTCTTCTGCAGAGATGGAACTCCAAAATAGAAGCGAACGTTGGTGGTATGCTAATAGGTGTTGACTTTTCTCTACGAAAAAAACCAACAAAACTTTCTTGACATTTTGCGGATAACAATTGAGAAACAGGGTGACAAAAAGCGTAGTCACATAATCACCACCTCTGTTTTTTCCCTTTTCTCCTGCGATAAACAAAAACACAATTGTCTTTAATTGGAATCATTTTGAGATGAGGCTTCTTAATCGGAGAATTAATTTTTATTTATTGCGGGGCCCGTGGCGCAGCGGATAGAGGCATTGAGTCTCTACAGTTCCAGGTGAGCATTGTCAGATCATAGCGGTTTCAAATCCTACCCTTTTTCTCCTGCGATAAACAAAAACAAGCCGGCCAGAGGTTAACTTGGTCAAAAACGTGGTGCGATAGACAACAACTATGGAAGGCAGTAATTACTGGGGATACGGTTACAAGACTCAGCATTCCTATCCGAGGTCGTGGTAAAATCACCTGAAGAAAGCCAGAGGGGAAATTTGGCCGAAACGTAGTGAAAGAAGAAACAACACAAAAACTACCAAGATGAGGATAAAAAGTCCGCAATAAATAAAAATTAATTCTCCAAAAAGACAATGTTTCACCAGCAAGAGAGTATGTCCGAAAGTAATCCTGCTTATCTTATCATGGTGTTCAATAATATCAGGGGCAAATATTGGTGATAAGGCAGCAGATGCTGAACCTTCCTAGCAATAAAGCACACTTTTTCTTTTTATTGATAACAGTTGAATGGTAGTCAGGTAAACATGGCAGAGTTGTTTAGTCACCATCACTGCGATCGTAAGAGTGTAACTCGAAAGTAATGCTGTCAATTTTATTGTATTATAGTTGGCCCTGTGAGTAGAGTGTTTACCAGTGGTCCGGAAGGCCTGGGTTTAATCCCAGGTCGCGTCATACCAAAGACTTTAAAAATGGTACTTGATACCTCCTTGCTGAACACTCAGCAATATAAGGTCCGTATCAACGGTAAAGTGGAGCAATCCAGGGAAAGAAGTAGCGCCATCCCCTACTACTCGATGTAGTAGCTATTGAAAAGAGAGCCTTCTAGTCGTCCTCGACTAAGGTCGTTTTCTTTATTCTTTTTAGAGGCGAATGTTGATGGTATTGTGATAGATACTGACCCTTCCCAACAATTAAACACTTTTTGGCGGATAACAGTTCTGCGACAATGTGTCAAAATAGCGTAGGCACATAGTCTCTACCACTGACTGTACATTTTCTCCTGTTATAAACAAAAACTGCCACGTTGCTCTCGAAAGTATTGCAGTCTATTTTATTATACTGTTCTAAAATATCAGAGAAGAATGTTGGTGATATGGTAGTAAATGTTGAACCTCCTCTACAATAAAATGTATTTTTTCTCTTTTTAATAGCTGAGCGAAAGCCAGGCAAAAATGGCGTCTGACGTGAAATGTGCATCATTCCGGAAAAATTGCGTCCGTTGATATTCGACGATTATTGAATGTTTACGAGAATCAAACAGTGGATGCGAACTGAGATAGGGCTGTGCAGATAAAACTTTTCAGCAGTAGTGAACAGCCATGTGAATGATAAGTCATGTTCAACACTGCTGTCAAAGCACCAAATGAAGATCGTCTCGATTAGCTCATTCGTGCGAATCGAGCTGAGGACCAACGACGCCGTCATAACTGCTGTGAAAAAAAAGTACATCGTTGGTGCAGATTTTTTACAAGCTCTATCTGTTGTCGCTTCCCTGGAAATAAATAGGACGCATTTTTTGGAGCACTTTTCGCATAATCTCGTGTTTTTAGCAATTACGTTTATCTATAAACTTGTTATGCAATAAAAGTTTACTGTGCTGGGTAATTTTGGACACTTTAAGATAATGTTTCAGTCATTCTCTTTTTTTATTTACTCATTGAGAGTTTCTCACATCTGTGTTAGCTGATGGCCATTCACTGTAGTTTGAGTGACAGCAAGTCTCCTCAAGTCTCCAGCACTCTTCTCAGTATTCTGGCCGATCTCAATAATGTTGTAGTTTGGATGGTCTCCAATCGTCTTGTTATTTCCAAGTCTTCTAGTCTCTTTATTAATCCTTTGGTGACTGTACCAATAGCATCAATTACAATTGGTATAAACGTCGCTTTCATGTTCTACAGTTTCTTCAATTCCCTGGCAAGGTCAAGGTACTTATTCTTCTATTCACTTTCTTTCAATTTTACTCGGTGGTCAGCCGGGACAGCAAAGTCCACAATTTTGCAAGTTCTCTTTTTTTGTTGATTATTATAAGGTCTGATCGTCTGGCCGAGATTAGGTGATCCGTTTGTATGTTAACATCCCATTGGGGTTTGTGTGCCATTCTCCAGGACAGATGCTGTGTTGTACTTACACCATTTGTTCGTATGGTCAAATTTTAATTTCTAGCACAATTACCAGTGGATCACTTTACATACCCAGTCTTGTCTAGTCTTTTACTCTTTCTGTGCAAATTTGCTGCATTCGTTTATTATGTGATTGATGGTTTCGTATCTATCACCACATAACCTACATTTGCTGTTTTGTTACGTCTTATCTATTCTTGCTTTGATATGATTGGTCCTCATAGCGTTTTGTACAGCTATCAAGAGAGATTCCGTTTCTCTCGCAAGGTTTCCTTTTCTTAACCACGTCCATGTTTCCTCGTGTGAGAAGTTGCTTATTATTATTGCTTCCCATTTTTTTTTCTGGTTTTCTGGTTATTGTCGCTCTATTGGTCTTCGTGTTGTCTGTATCATTTCTGGCGGCTGTAATCAGTCTTCCTCCACGCGTTTGCATATAGTTTTCAAGTCGATGTATCGATGCGTCAACACTGTCTTCAATGCCGGCAAGTCCTCTTCCTTCTTCTTTTCTAGGCACAACGTCATCTCTGGGATGTAATGACATTAGTTTTCTTGTTCCCTTGTCCATTTGTCTAAGTTCTTCTCCGGGCCACTTCAAGAATGGTCCCGAATATCTTACGAGAGGGACAGCCCAGGTATTTATTCATTTGATAAAGTTTTTGCGGCATACTTTTGTCTCGAGTAACTTTCTGCTTCTGAAATATTCTTTCTTAATTTTTTCTTTCATCTCCACTTATTTGATGGTGTCAGCTTTCAAGATGCCCAAGTATTTGTAGGTTTCCTTTTCTCCTTGCGTTCTAATTTTGTCTGGATTTGGTAGTTCCATTCCGTCCGTCAGGTGTTGTTTTCCGCTTTTCATTACTAACATGGCACATTTTTCTATGCCAAATTCCATCCCTATGTCCTGACTCTATATTCTGACTACGTGTATTAGAGTTTCCAATTCTTTTTCATTTTTGGAAAACAGTTTGATGTCGTCAATGTACATTAGGAAACTGATCTTTTCCTGCGATTTAAGTTTTTATTCGGCTGTGCATTTTTTGAGTATGTGGTTGAGTGGCATCATTGCAATTATAAATAATAATGCTGATAGTGCATCTACTTTGAATATACCCCTTTGCATCTTTGTTTTAGCTAAGCTTTCCCCTTCTGCTGTCAATTCCAATCTCCAGGTTTTCATGGTTTTCTCAATAAAGTTTATGACTGATATTTTGTACATGAAACAGTTTATTGTCCAGGTTTGTAAGACCATATCATATGCCTTTTTGTTGTCAATCCAGGCCATAGCTTGATTTTTCCATCTTATCTTGCTTTCCTTGAGGATGTGCTGATCAATGTAGAGTAGTTCTCCTGTGCCTCTGGATCCTTTGCAGCATCCTTTCTGTTCCTCACGGAACAATACACATATTGTTAGAGGGGAATAACTCTCTTCCCTTATTTGTGCCGTTAGTATTTTCCAGGTCATGGTTAGGCACGTTATTGGTCTGTTGTTGTTTGGGGTGGTTACTTTACGGGAGTCTTTTTGAATCAGTGTGGTCATTCCTTTCGAGATCCATTCGGGTACGTGTGCTTGAGGAAGACACCTGTTCATTTCGTGTGCCAGTCTGTCGTGAATGGTGGTGAATTTCTTGAAACAGAATCCATGTATTCCATCATGGCCTAGCGTTTTCCAATTTGGTATTTTTTTTTGTTTCATTCTCAGTAAATCTATGTGTATTTCCGCTTCCGGTCCTTCTTCCAGTCCTTCTAACTCTTTCACCATATTGCTTATCCATTCGGCTCTTTTGTTGTGTTTTCTTGGTTGCCATATTTTACTCCAGATTTGTTCAGTTGATCTTACACCCGGTTGTTGGTAAGTGTCATCTCCCCCATTTGTTGGTAGAGTTTTCTTTCGTTGTTTTGGAATGTTCTGTTTTGTCCGTATTGCTTTACCCTTTGTCTATATCTTTTTAATCTTCTTTTGCCATTACTTTATGGTTTATTTCCTCAAGTTGAATTGTTTTTTTTTTCTTGTGTTGCTTTTTTTTGTCCCAACATATTTCAACGTTTTTCCTTTGTTTTATCGTTTTTGTCTGTTTTCGTATTTTTTTTTTTTATTTGCGTTTCCAGTCGAATTTTGCATCCAGGTTTTGATTTTTTGTTCGTGCCCTTTAAGGGAACCCCAATTTTCTCGCAAAATAATTTTTCTACTGGATAGATTAGTTCATTTAATTCGGTTATATTTTTACTGGTATATATGATAATACTCGATTTTATTTTTGCCGTTTCCATCTTGATTGTTCTCCATTCTATGTTTTTTTAGTGATGGCAAGGAAGTCTTTTGTTCATTCATAATTCTTCTTCTTCTTCTTCTTCTTCTTCTTCTTCTTCTTCTTATTATTATTATTATTATTATTATTATTATTATTATTTATTTTTTTTTTTTTTCTTTACTGACACGGAGAATTACGTTTCAAGATTCACGACTCCACCCACGAAAATAGAAAGATTCATTTTGTGAATGAAAAGAAAATTTGATTACCAAATATGTGTATAGTCTCGGTGCATTAACCTCTTTTTTCACTGGGGGGGGGAAAAGATGACGTCAATCATCCTTAAATATTCTTAGGGGAATAATTGAAACATTTTCAAAATATTTGGTTTCTTTATTTAATGGCATATCAACCTTGGTGGATTATTTAAGGCTAAAACGATTATTATAGAAGAACAGCAGAGACACTATTTAACCCATATCTTTCCCAAGGGTATAAGTTCGAAAGTGAATGCCATTGTGCGGCTAGAGTTTAAACTCTTTTACTACGATGTCGCAATCTAATAGTTTAACCATGACATCACGAGTACTCGTCCCTTCGGAAAAGTACATATTTATAATTCTATAAAAATTTCGCGATACTCATGTAATTTTATTTATAATATGAATGTTACAATAAAATAGAAACAAATGATTTTATATGGAATAAATTTTCATAAAACCCCGGGATTGGCGTAGTGGCTATTGTGCTGCGCTGAGACATCATCCTAAGCAAGCTCGAACTCTAGTCGCAGTATTATGTTCACTTTTAGACTACTGGTTCCAGTAGAAACCCCATTACTTCTCCAGGTATGGGATAAATAGTACCACTACGGTTTTTCTTCAAGGATAGTTTTGTCATTAGATATATCCCGAAAGTTGATATACCTTTAAACAAAGAGATCAAATATTTTGAAAATGGTTTAATTATTCTCAAGGAAAAGGAAAACTCTGAATTCAAATCTGTAAAACTCCATTCAAAATTGACCTCGTGTCGCATCCTGCTCGTGCGGGCGTATTATATATATATACATAAACAGATTTGGTGAAATAAAATGGAATCCTTGTTATTTTGAATTTAAAAAAAAATATTTTCTTACAAGTGTCCTAATGTTCTTTCATGTTACAATCTTGAAATTTGTTAATTTCTCCAAAGTAGCCATTTGAGGAATACCGTGTACTTTTGGTTCTTTTCAGAAAAATTATCAAGGTAATGTGTATGTTTATTTTTAAATTAAAACTGTCTAATATTTAAATTAAACTATTATTTTATTTTTGTTTATATATATATATATAGAGAGAGAGAGAGAGTGAGAGAGATTGAGAGGAAGATAGAGTGAGAGAGAGAGAGAGAGCGAGAGAGCGAAGGAGGATTTTCTGTGGCGTAATTCTGGACTGTGACATCATAGTAGTTTGTTAATATTAAATGATTGAATAATTTTCATACAAAACTCATATATATATATATATATATATATATATATATATATATATATATATATATACTTAACTTCACAATGAAAAAAGATTTTTTAAATTTACTCCGAACCATATTGCAAAAGGAAAAACATGATTTTTTACTAGATTACACATGCTCTCTAAAATAAATATTATTAACACAGAATGAAAATTTTACTTTAGACCAAATGATTATCGACACAATCAAATTTATGCCGGGGGAATTCCTACGGCAAAGTGGCTTATGTGCTAGACTGCATCATCGTAATAAACAGAAGCTGTACGGTCATCTACAAGTCATCACGAAAACTATCCACGTTAGACGAACCAGGTATGAAGGACACTGGTGGAGAAGTAAGGACAAACTCATAAGCGATATACTACTGTGGACCCCTTTACACGGACGAGCAAAGGCGGGAAAACAAGCTAGAACTTATAAACAACAGCTCTGTGCCGATAAAGGATGTAGCCTTGAAGATCTATCGGAAGCAATGTACGATAGAGAAGGTTTGCGAGAAAGGGTCAGGGATATCCGTGCTGATGGCGCGACATGATGATGATGATGTATTCATATTTTTGTTACAGAATCGTCACTGAATTGCATCTGGTTTTGAAGTTTTAGTTTCAAAGTACAATGAAGTGAGGAATACTCTTTCATTAAGACCATTTCCAGATTTGCCATTCTTCTATTGGCCACTTATCCAAAAGGTTTGTCTGTTTCTTCATCAACCTTCAACACCATAAGCAAGTCATCAGTGTTGGGAGTTCAACGTTTAAGATATTTGGAGCCTTCATAAGCAGAGATCGACGGGAGAGTCTATCATATATATATATATATATATATACTTTAAGAAAAACAACGAAACCGGTCACATAGGATTATAAATTTATTTCAATCCTGTTAATACTATATATATATATATATATATATATATATATATATATATATATATATATATGATAGACTCAATAGCTAAATTCCAATGCACAAAACTTCCAAGTAATACTAACAAGAGATGTGGGGCACAGTTGGGGAAGTAAGAGCTAATTCATAAGTGATTTTCTTTTATGGGCAGATCGATGTACTAGACAAGGGTGACCAGCTAAGATTTACATACGTCAGTTAGTATTGCAGAGATAGGTGTAGTAGCATATTTAGATACTTGTATATAGAAAATATTTGTACTTAAATAATCAGAGAGAGAGAGAGAGAGAGAGAGAGAGAGAGAGAGAGAGAGAGAGAGAGAGAGAGAGAGAGGGGTTTCCTGTCTCTATAATGCATCACTTGTGCAAAATACTTAATGTCAAGAGGTGGCAGCATATCCCAAATAAATACATTCTGGGGAAATCTAAACTCCCTGCATATGCATATATATGTATCTGCGTGCGCGCACGTGTGTATGTATGTGTGTGTCTCGTGTGTGTGTGTGTGTGTGTGTGAATATATATAAATATATGTATATATCACAAATATCTCATGGTAAAACAATGGTCAAACAAGCGGGGCTAAAAATGGTTTAGACCTCTCTGAAAGCTTAAAAATTGTGGCCTCATGTCAGACTATCTTAAGCTTTGGGGTAGGCAAAGTGTTGAAAGCTTATCATGCGAACTAATTCAACAGCGTATGGAGTTCGATTCTTTTCAGTTCTCTGATTTTGTGGCTTCGATTGATTTTAATGGCATGTCAACTGCTGTAGAGTTATTTTATGTCCTGAGATTAGGGAATCGCGTTCATTGTACGTTCATATTTACATTTTTTGTGTTGTTGTTTCTTAAGAGGGTTTTATTTTTTACGCACAGTCCAATTGGATAATTTTTCTTAGACATGATAATTTTCCATTTTTCCCAGACTATGATTTTCCCATATTCCCAGAAATAATAATTTGACCCATACATAGGATCTTAACAACTTAACCATTTTGGATCTGAATAGACCTGGAAGTAATGTTAACAAAGGAATATCACATCCTTCCCAAAATTCCAGAACAGGAACCTCACCATCAGATGCAGTTTAGTTTCATACCTAGGACACTACTTTTGTGGAGGTACTTAATCCTCTGAGTGAATATAGCATATTCTAAGCCCAGCCCATAAGTCGGTATTGTGAATTTGTACTAGTTGAAAAAAAACCTTGTGTAAATAACACTTAAGTAATATATAACAAAATATAGATTAGAAAGTCTTAACAGCATATTATCCACTAAGGATCGAACTCTTTATACTAAGTTTGGATGCTTAATAAAGTTGGCCCTTCTTATTATTGATATAGCTGAAATCATCATCATAATCAGCATCATTATCATCGTTTATCAATTTTTTATTTCATTACTTTGTGCCGAAACCCATGTACTATAAAACTGCAGTTTGTTATTTTTGAAGGCAAATCTTAATTCAGATTAATTTGATTCTTTTATTATTAAAACTCTGCGCGCCGTTGGCATAATAATAATAATCATGGGGGAGTAAAAAGTTTTTGTTTTTTATAAGTTACTGTATCTTCCGAACCGTGCTTCCGTTTAGGGCCGGCGTCAAGAGATTTCTTCTTCTTGCTGACAGGCACAAGAAAACAAATAAAATAATGGCGTTTGCAGCTGAAATAGCAGAGGTTAGATAAGTCAGAGGTAAAGAGAAAGAGGAAAAGGAAGATAAAAGTAATATAAAGACAAGAAGAAGAAGAAGAAGAAGAAGAAGAAGAAGAAGAAGTATGATGATAATTGGCTGAAATAGAAAAATGAGAAAAAGAGGAAGAGGAAGAAGATGGTAGATGTGAATAAATGGAAGAAGAATACAGCATATATAGAATAGGCTGGTTGAGAAAAAGAAAAGGAAGATGAGAGTAATATAACGAAAAACAAACGGAAGAAGAAGAAGAAGAAGAAGAAGAAGAAGAAGAAGAAGAAGAAGAAGAAGAAGAAGAAGAAGACTACGGATTTAGTGATTTTCCTTCTACACACATACTCTCTCTCTGTCTCTGTCTGTCTCTCTCTCACACACACACATACGTGTGTGCGCGGGCACACACGCACATGCGTATGAGTGTGTTAATTGCATTGGCCACGAAAGAGGTTATTATTCAAAGTAAATACTTATTGAGCAAAATAAATGCTTTTTTCATGATTGGGTTACTGATTTATTGATTTACATACTTTAATGGTGTCACCATAATCAATTTATTATAAGAAGCGTTAATGATTAAATACGTCATACCTGTTGTCAATTATGAAGTAAGCCCGGTCACAACGAAATAATATGACAACACTTTATCTAAAAAAAGAAGAAAACATTAAAATAACTTGTATTAATAATTATAATTATAAGAAAAGTACAAATAAAATTAACTTCATATATCTAAACAAGAAGGAGCAATCTCCAATCTAAGAAGCAGGCCTCTAAAAAAAAGTAGACCAGTTCACATACCTCGGTAGCAGTATCTCATCTACTGAAACTGGTGTTAATATACGCCAAAAGGAAGACGTGGAATGCTATTGATAGTTTATCGATCATATTGAAATCTTATATCTCTGATAAAATAAAACAGGATTTCATCCCAGCTGTGGTTGGGTAAGTACTACTATATGGATGCATCCCATAGATGCTAATGGAATGCATGAAGAAAAAGCTAGATGGGAACTACACCAGAATGTTAAGAGCTATTTTGAACAAATGTTGGAAGCAACAGGCAATAAAACTGCTGCTATACGGCCACTTACCTCCCATCTCACAAATTATACAAGTAAGACGAACAAGACATATGGAGCACTGGTGGAGACTCAAGGACGAACTCATATTCGATATTCCCTTATCGATTCCTACACATGGACGTGCCAGAATGGACTGATCAGCAAAGACTTGCGTATTTAGTTCTGTGCGAACACTGGATGCCGTCCTGAAGACCTACCAGCAACGCTGGACCACAGAAATGGATGGCAAGAGAGAGAGAGAGAGAGAGAGAGAGAGAGAGAGAGAGAGAGAGAGAGAGTAATGGCGCCGGAATTGGAGAGATTGGTGTAGTAACATATTTAGATATTTAAAATATTTGTACTTAAATAATCAGAGCGAAAGACTTCATGTCTTTATGATGCATCACTAGAGAAAAATATTGAATTTCAAGTTGCATATCCCAAATAAATTCACCCTGGAGAAATCTAAACTCCCTGGCATATACGATATACTAACCTAACGCAACCTAAGATAGGCTGGCTACTAAAACAGGCTTGAGGACCGCAGGCTGCCAAAACAGATCCTATACTTATATTCATCATGTCGTGCGGCTAGCACGGATATCCCTGACCCTCTCTCTCCACGTCTCCCTATCATTCATCGCCTCCGGCAGGTCTTCAAGGTTACATCCCGTATCATCACATAGCTGCTGTATGTATGTTCGAGCAGGTCGTCCTGCTTTTGATTGGCAATATGCGGGGGTCCACAGGAGCACATCACTTACGATCTCGTCCTTGCTTCTCCAGCTGTGTCCAGCATATCTGGTTCGTCTAGCTTGTATAGTTTTCGTGACAGGTGGCAGGTGACCGTACAGTTGGCACCTTGTGGGGTGTTGCTGCCATGACTTGTTTAATATTGCTCGCAACATTCTTGTATGATTGCCGTCTAGCTTCTTCTCCAAACGTTTTGTCAGTGTCCAAGTACTTATATTAGAGAGGGGTAACGTAGACCAAAACTCAGGCATAAGGGTGTCATCAAAAGAAACTTGGGGGTCACGAACATCCTTTTAGACAATTGGCAAAAGCTGACCAAAGAAAGAAATCAACAGGACATCCTCATCGGATAAAATGGACAGCTAGTAGTTGCTGTATATAAATCAATAAGATTTGTTGGCGGCCAACGGTCACATGTACCCTTGTTCATAGGGCGATGGTTTAATCGTTAACGTGCTGAACTAAGGAATTGTAGTAAGCGAGTTCGAACTCCAGTCGTGCAATTACGTTCAATTTCGGACTAATACCCTTGGGAAAGGTGTGAACCCCTTTATCTTCTCAGCCCTGATGTGGTTTGAATAGTATTACTAGTGGTCTTTTGCACGGATTGCTTTGTCGTTAAATAACCCATAAAAATTGATGTGCCATTTAACAAAGAAAACAACCAACCTGGTTCATGATACTCTTTCTCGTAGATGGTTTACCTTACAAAGAACTAAAGTGTTTTTCACGCGCCTTTTTAATTTTCGAGACAATTCTTGATTCTTTTTTCACGTGCAATGGAACAGTTTTCTTACAGCGTTTCTTCAAAGAAACATATTTGAGAATTTTCTTCATTTTTTTTCTTTTGAATTATGTTATCTTGATTCATGACTCTTACAGTTTGGGGATGTTTTTATCAGGTGTCGAAGAAATCTTTTCATAAAAGGTTCAGATAAATAAGGAAAACTAGATCTACAATTAAAATCTAATATCAAAATCCCTTCATTATCGATTTGACAATCAGATTAATTTGAGCTTTTTGCTCCCTAAAATATATTCTGTTGGTTGGTATTTTTTGGCAAGAATACGCCTGGAAGTCATTTGCATATGTCTACCAAATTTGGTAAAAATCTGTTGAACGGTTGTCGCATCAATAACACACACACACACACACACACACACACAATTTTTATAGTAGAGATAACGTTTTGTTTGAAGACTAAAAAATAAAAAGAATCTAATAAAGTTATCAACTTAGAAACTGTGCAGACACTTTTCTGCGTATACAATTATTTTTTGTTAAAGCTAATTGTTCTACAACTATAAGCGATAGGTTGACTGATAATCAAATTCGCCGGTCGTTTCAAATATTAATCTTTCTTTGAAACATGGCCGACGTTTATGAGGCAAAAAAACTACAAAAATTCAACTCTGAAGTGAAACAGAATTCAATATAATATTAAAAAGCTGACTTATTGTCTGCTCGCTGATATATTGAATTCTATAGTGGGATAAAGCATAGTAAATTTTTATGAGTTTTTAAAGAATATTTATTCCATCTTAATTTCAATTGCTCTTCATAGCAACAACTCAGAACAACAGCCAATGATGGTTATCAAACAGAAGAGAACAAAAATAAAGAAAACATTTTTTGGTGGGACTCAAATTCGTATTTCATTTTTTTTAGCAACTTCCATGGTGTAATCACCCAGTCGGTGGGGGTTGGGGCCCCCAAGGGGTATCTTGGATATAACACTAAACTGCATATGATGGTGAGGTTCCAGTTCTGAGGATCTCGATAGTGTTGAGTGCCCCTTCATTGCCATTATTATACGTATTATATGAACGTATAACGAACGCGATTCATTAAAGTCTAGGCATGAAATAATCCTACACGGGAGGATATGCTGCTAAAATCAATCAATCAATCAATCACCTCGAAATTTAATCGGAAAACAGCTGTTTCTCTAAAAGAGGTTTCTCGGGGAAAAAACCCAAAACCAAAAACAAACGTTCCGACTTTGAGCTTCACGGACAGTTAAATCTTTATGTCCAATTCAAGCTCTTTACTAACGTTAATCTCGAATAAAGAATGATCCCTGTTGAGAGTTGGGCTCACAGTACATCAAGGATTAAAAGACGAAAATTTCACGAGATCTCCATTTGATTTTTGGTTGTCTTCGTTTTAGTGCGTATCAACCTTTATAGGTTATTAATGCCAAATTCTAATTTTACATATATTAAACCTAAGATTTCAAAACGAATACTTTGTTTGGTTTTATGGTAGAACAACCATTGTAGATCTTTTAATGCCAAATCCTTTTTTTTCACATATATATTAAATATATGATTTCTTAAAACGTTTTGTAGATCACGTTTTTAAACGAGCCTGAACTCATTTTTTCTCACAGTTAAATTGTTTCACTTATTTCTATGAAATAGGAATAATTCTATTTACTATTAATCCTTTAGGGGTGTAATGGTTAAAGCGATGGCCTGCGGAATCGTAGTATGCGAGTTCGTACTCCAGTCGCGCTATTACGTTCACTTTCGGGCAAATACCCGTGGGAAAGGTATGAACCCCCTTATCCTCCCAGATATGGGTTAAATAGTACCACTACTATTCTTCAAGGAGAATGGCTTTGGCATTAAATAGCCTAAAAAGAGCTGATATGCCATTAAACAAAAGAGACCTGTTAATCCTTTGTTTGCACACAGTTTAATGTTTTCAAAAATTGCTATTTAACACTAACAATTCAATTAAAAATCAGTAATTTGTTTACACAGAGTTAAATGATTAAACAGTTCTATTTCAAACTATTCAGTTTAGCATAAGTACCCAGTTTAAATGCCAAACAGTTCTATTTGACCCATAGATTGGACCCTATCTGGTGATACCACTCCGGGTCACAGTGGACCAGAGAGTAATGGCAATAAAGGAGTACTTCACATTCGCCAAAGCTCCAGTATTACTGGAGCCTCACCATCAGATTGTTTAGTGTCATATCCAGGATACTCGTTTGGGGAGTCGTATCCTTTTGCTGAGATGCAGTCTGTGTATTCTGCTACCCAGCCGGCTGTGCTAATCTCCACACGACCTCGTTGCCAGGATATTATTGTACTGTTTCTATAGTTGTGGTAGATATAGTATTCGAGTTTCTTAGGTGAAGTATTTGTCAGTTATAACTAAATATTTGTCGAGAAATGAGATGAAAGAAATACAAGAGAAAATCAAAGAGCTAGACGATCCGCGAATCGAATAGAGTCCTATTGTAAAAGCGATTCATAACGATACTGATCGATTTTAGAAAGAAGTGAAGAATCATAATTATCGTTTCATACCTATCTTCACTATTTACCCAACCCTTCCATCACTAAGGGAGTAAAGCTGGTTTGAATTTTCCTTCTCGTAGACTGGTTGCCATACCAAGGTTAAAGAACATAATTTGTCCTACTATTTCCCTATAGTTGGGTAAGATTTGGATTCATATCTTCCCTTCTCGCTGACAGTTGAATATGCCGACACAACCTCTGCAGAAGAGTAAGAACCCCCCCAGCAAGTGTTCTGGGTGTCACACTAAACTGTATCTAATGGTAAGGATCCATTTCTGGAGAGTGTGTAGAACCCACTCATTGCAATTACTCCCAGGTCTACTCTGACCCGGTAATACCTGTTAGGGTCCCGTTTATGGTTCAAATAGAATTGCTCAATCACTTACTGATTTTTATTATTAATTATTTGAAACCATAAAACGACAGCCCAGTCAGCTGGAGCTGTTGAATACACCGACTGCTTCTCTGCAGAGGGTATGACCCCACCTATGAGTGTCCTGTATATTACACTGGACCATCCGATGTGGAGACTCCAGTCCCGAGCATTGGGGAATGGGGAGTACCCATTCATTGCTATTACTCCCAGGTCCACTTTGACCCGGTAATACCTGTTAGGGTCCCTTCTATGAGTCAAATAGAAATACTCAATCATTTACTAATTCTTATTATGAGTTATTTGAAACCATAAAACTACAGCCCAGTCGACTGCTTCTTTGCCGAGGGGTAAGACCTCCTCCTAATGAGTGTCCTGGATATGACACTAGACCATCCGATGGCGAGGCTCTAGTCTTAAGGATAGGGTAATTGGGAATACCCTTTCATTGCCATTACTCCCAGGTCCACTGTGAACTTGGTTCGTAGTACTTGTTGGGATCCCATCTATGGGTCAAATAGAACTGTTCAATCATTTACTAATGGTTACTATTGTTAGTTATTCGAAACCATGCTGCTGTGTGAAAATTATCTATATTACATAAGAACACTTGATAAATAGAATTACCTAAGTTGAATAGCAATACATTAACTATTTGACTCAGCTCTTTAAAAACGGGTGGGTCATCTAGTCTAGGACAAAGAAAACTCTAAATTTAAACCTTTTAGATTTTGCTTTAAAAATTGGCCTTGTGTCACATTCTGCTCGTGTGGAGAGGCTAGATGATAGATTCACACATACACACATATACAGTGATTATGGTGTTTGTTATATTCATAAATAATGAGTGCTCAATATCATTGATAGAGCATATATATTTAATCTAGGATAACGGAGACAGAGTCAGTGGTGGTTCCAATCCAACCAGATGAACACAGGAGATAAACTGACAATTGCCAAGTGCCGTTAATTCTTGCAGTACCCAATAAGTGTAATTCATTTTACTTGGATGGTTCCTAAGATAGGACGTCAGTGGCCATACATCTGATGTTTTAAGCGTTGCTTCTTCACGCATTTGTTCAAAACAGCACGTTGCATTCATGAGTAGTTCCCCTATAGCTTTTTCTCCATTCGTCTCATTAGAGTCCAGACAGTGCATCCTAAGAGTAGTACCGACATAGCCACAGCTTGGGTCAAATCCGTTTTATTTTATCAGAGAGATCAAGTTTTCATATGATCGATAATTAGTTAATAGCAGTCCACGACTTCCAACGAACTTATATTAGAACACACACACACACACACACATATATATTCAAATATATGTGTGAATGTTTCTGAAATTCCCGTTATGCATGTATGCACTCAATTCATCATACGCCAATACGAACTTAACATTATAGCAAACATTCTATAAGAGTAATACTCTCAAAATTATCTTTGTCCAATTTACGAATGAATGATATTTTTCATGGATATTTATATATATATATGTATATATATATATATATCCTTCAAAAATATCATTCACTCGAAAATTGTACAAAGATGTATATATATATATATATATACATATATATATATATAAATTGTACAAAGATAGATATATATATGTATTGGGATAAGATAATTTTGAGTGTATTTCTCTAATAGTATTCTTGCTATAATGTGCAATTTGTGCTTGCATTCGGTGAAATGATTGCATATAAGCATAATGAGATTATATATATATATATATATATATATATATATATATATATATATATATGTGTGTGTGTGTGTGTGTGTGTGTGTGTGTGTGTGTGTGTTTTAAATACAGCTGTTTCTTTGAACAAAAATGAATTCGGCACCAATAACCAACAATGGCTGATGTGCCATAAAACCAAGCCAAACTAAACTGTATATTTACTCTAAACTGAACTGCTTGCAATAGAACTGTTTTCACATTTAAACTGTACTTATGCGAAACTGAATTGGTTGGAATAGGACTGTTTTGACATTTTATTTGCATACTAATGCTAAACTGAATTGCTTGTAATAGAACTGTTTTGACGTTTGGACTGCGTGCTTGTGTTGGACTGAATTGTTTGAAATGGAACTGTTTTTTTTTACATTGAACTATGTACTTATGCTAAACTGTATTGTTTGAAATAGAACTGTTTATATGTATAAAGATGGAGTTGGCATTAAATAACCTACAATGGTTGATATGCCATAAAACCCAAACAAATATATATAACACCCTTTTCATGTATTTTTTTAATATTCAACACTTATTTGTCACCACTTACTCACTTGCAAACAAAGTAACAATAATTCATTAAGCTTTTTTTGCTTAGATGTTGCCGAAGGCAATATTAATGGAATTCCCAATGAGACACGAACTCACTTCTGAAGGTTTGCTAGTCTAGCTTGCTCACTATTACACCACCAGAGGCGCCCAGACTAAGTAGCAAGATTTATTTTTGACGCTATTTTCATTATGTTAACAGGAGTGTAAAAGATGCGAGTACTAAAAAAATCAACAGAATAGAAAACAAACAAACAAACAAACAAAAGCAATTTAACATAAGTGAAATAAAAAAATGAACGTCGAAAACACAAAATAAATAAAAAATAAAAATTGACAAAATTGAAAATTAATTTAGGTAAAGAAAGAGATTCGACCTACAAATAGGTGACGTATGTTTAAATTGATAAAATTTGGTGTAGAATCCCAGTGGAATTTTCATATCTTATCGAGTTGAGTTAAATATTCTAAGAAAAGATATTTCTACAGATAACTTCCGATTCCTTGCTGAATATATATATATATATATATATATATATATATATATATATATATATGTGTGTGTGTGTGTGTGTGTGTGTGTGTGTGTGTGTGTGTGTGTGTGTCGGGTTGAATATTTTTATATCTACCAAGATAGACAACAAAAGAAATCAAGAAAATGTTATATTATCTTATTTGCGTCTGTATCAGTGAAGTTATGTGCAAATAGAGATAGGTGAGAATATATATGAAATATCATGATAGACAAAACAGGAAAATGAGAAAAGTAATATCCAATATAAATCTGTAAATCTGTGAGAGAATCTCACTCTCTCTCTTCCCCTTCTCTCTTTCTTTCTTTCTTTCTCACTCTCTCTCTCTCTCTATATATATATATATATATATATGTATATATATATGTGTCTATGTGTGTGTGTGTGTGTGTGTGTGCGCACGCGCGCAAATGCACTTCTATATATATATATATATATATATATATAAATAACTCTAGACAATGTACAAAAATAATATATACACACAGACGCAGACGTTGATGCAAACACAAGCGCGTACCTACGTACTCATATATATATATATATATATATATATAAGGTAATCTTGCATACAAACACACACACACACACACACACATATATATATATATATATATATAAGGTAATGTTGCATACAAACATATATATATATATATATATATATATATATATATATATTTATTTATGTAACATTACCTTTGGCTTCATCCATACCAAAAATTAAACAAAAAGTAAACAGACATCTAGGAGCACTTCCTAAAACTTTTCCAAACTTAGAAGGTTAGAATGAAAAATAATGAAAGCTCCCTCCTTGGAGAGAGACAGTTTAAAAAAAAAAGGACCAAACAAAAGGTGTATCATCGACAATATCTCCATCAGCCAAAATGATTTGGAATCTGCCAAGTGAGGCCCAAAGGTCGTAGACAGGAAGAGAGATTTTGCAGCAAAGACTCTTTTATCAGAAGAGTTGTCTTGGCACGGAAGATAAGACTTATTGGCGAATGAAAAATAAAATCTTTTATCATTCAAATGATGCACCCTATTGAAAGAAAAAGAAAATAAATTCAAGAAACTAATTGCAGAAGACGATAAACATAGCAAAGTTAGATTATAACTATATGAATATTGTACTTATATAGTAATTAAGTTTTAGTGGGACCTTGAGAAGGCGAAGGCTGAGAAACAAATCATGAGAATAGAATTCAAAAAATCATCAACGGTAATTCGCTTTATTTTCGGGTGTTTCTTTTTTTCCTAATCTCTTCTTTCTTTCCTTTCTCTGTTCATATCTAAATGTTTCTTTTTTGTCTATTCATAATTGTTCCTTTGTTCATATCTAAGAGTTTCTTTTGTAGTCTCTTCATATCTAAGAGATTCTTTCGTTGTCTATTCATATTTTCATATTTAAGAATTTTTATTCATTGTCTGTTCATATCTATGGGCTTCTTTCTTTGTCTGTTTACGTCAAAATATCTTTTGTATAATATAATACAATATAATATAATATAATATATTGTTTGTCGATTCATAATAGGTTTTTGTTTATATCTAAATGTTTCTTTTTCCTTAGTTTATTCATAAGTTTTTTGTTTATATCTGAATATTTCCTTTTCTTAGTCTATTCGTAAGAGTTTTTTGTTTATATTTAAATACTTTTTTATATTTTTTTATATTTAGATATTTAGATATTTCTTTTTCTTAGTCAATTCATGACTGTTTTAGTTTATATTTAAACATTTCTTTTTTCTTTGTAAATTCATTACTGTTTTTTGTTCATATCTAAATATTTCATTTTTCTTTGTTTATTCATAACAGTTTTTTGTTTATATTTAAATATTTCTTTTTCTTAGTTTATTCATAACAGTTTTTGTTTATACCTAAATGTTTCTTTTTCTTCGTCAATTCATAAAAGTTTTTGTTTATAACTAAATGTTTCTTTTTTCTTAGCTTATTGAGAACAGTTTTTTAATATTTAGATATTTCTTTTTCTTAGTCAATTCATAACTGTTTTAGTTTATATCTAAACATTTCTTTTTTCTTTGTTTATTCATTACTGTTTTTTGTTCATATCTAAATTTTTCATTTTTCTTAGTTTATTTATAACAGTTTTTTGTTTATATTTAAATATTTCTTTTTCTTAGTCTATTCATAACAGTTTTTATTTATATCAAAATGTTTCTTCGTTTTTTTGTTTATTCATATATAAGAGTTTTCTATTTATTTCCAATTGTTTTTTCTTTTCTGATTATATCTGAGCGTGTCTTTCTTAGCTTGTATATGTCTAAAGATTTCTCTTTTCTTAGTCTCTTCATAATCATTTCTTTTTTCCTATCAAAGTGTTTTTTTCTTTTTATTGAAGTGTTTTTAAGTGTTTTTTTTAAAAGTCTTTTCATGTCTAAGTGTTTCTCTTTTTGTACTTTGTTCATATCAAATAGTTTCTTTTGTTTTTATTATATCCATATATGTCTTCTTTCACTGCTTCATATATGTCTTATTTTTGTTTATTCGCCTATTAACTGGTCACAAAGACGTGAAAATATTTTCCTTAGTCCAGTCAATGAATACTAAAACCATTACCAATTTTGAAGTCGTATACTTATAAAATTCGCGATTACTTTGTGGGTGTGTCTGTTTTGTTGAGGTAACCAGGGTTTGTTTTTTTAAGTATAGACATCTACGTTTTTTCTTCATAGATATTTTCTGGCATAAACGCAGTGACCTTGTTTACCCGGCGCCTGGTCACACCTTCCGCGCGCCATGTGCCTTTCCACCATGGAATGTAGACAACTCTTCACATTGAACGTTAATAAACGGCAAGACTTTGACAAGTAACTCATTGTTAAACTCCCTGGGGGAATTGGTGAATTATTTTTGTCGTTTCATGGGATGACAAATAGGAAAACTAACAACAATAAAAAATTAGGAATAAGCGTGATTGGGTGAGGAGTATGATTCAATGAGAACGATGCAAACGGCCGATATTTAGTCATGCAGACCACTGATATATGTCCAAATTAGAATCTGTTTTAGAGAATAATTCGATGTAATTTACAAAGCGCTTTGCTTTGATGTGGCACAAGGCCGAATGAATGGGGCGCCCAATGAGACTCGAACTCACTCGTGTAGGTCTGCTAGTCTAGCTTGCTAACCGTTGCACCACCAGAGGTGCCCATTCGATGCCTACAACAGATTACTGGGCGATAGAGAGATCGTCTGGTAGTCGGGAGAAGCAAATCAACAGCAACAGGTATTTAAATAGAAACCTTAGATATTTAATTTTTCTTCTTACGTAGCAGAGTAAAAGTGAAATATAAGAGTTACAAGTCCCTTGTTTTATTTACAAATGTAATTTCTTTGAAATGGTAAAACATGGGTCGTAATAGTTTTCCCCCATTACTATCATTATGAAGGAAGGGTTTCCCGTGGCGTATTGCTGGACTGCTACTGTAACACTATGTAGGTGGTCCGCCAAGCAGACGATCCCTTTGTCTGTTTTGGCGCGAAACCAAACAAAGGCCTGAGCCCGCGATCTCGACGTGACCGGAAGTGGGTAAGGGAACGCGAGAGGAGTTGGACAAAGGGACTGAGAGAAGGCAATTGGCGAAGGGTGACGCGAGTGGCCAGTCGACGCCGGACAGCAGAAGTCATCAGTCGGCATGAGAGAGAGTCCAGTAGCAGTGAGGGAGACCGGTCAAGATGGGTTGGCATTCCTAGTAGCGTTTTAGAATTTTCGCTAGAATCCACGCTCGCGTTAGTCTACATATGCACAAAGGGAATGCAATGTAACATAACTCCTCTCTTGCACCTTGAGTTAACCCAAGTATTTTGTTCGTTTGTTCTCTTTCCCCCCGCTCTCTTGATTGTATTTCTTGTAGCTATGAAGAAATGTGCGATGCCCCTATCGGAACCACTAGTTGATCACCGGTCAAGAAGGGAAATGCTTCGAAGGAATTGATGTAACATGGGGGCCGAGGGGGTATCGTCGGTGTAAGCGATTCCGAACACCAATCACACTTACGTTCACTTTTGGAGAAACTTGGGAAAACTAAGAACTTGGGAAAACTAAGAACTGCCTTATCCCCTCACCAATGGCTTAAAAACTACCACTACTGTACTTCTAATCTCGTTAACCATAACCAGGTCTAAGGGTTTGAACTATAACAAGGATTCCTTCTTATTTATCTGCAGTTAGGATGGAACCTGCTGCTGAAATCACTATGAAGACCTTTAACCAAACGCCTATATCCTTTACACCAAGTGTCGTGCTGGACAATGAAAAGTGAATTTTTGAGGCTTATAAACCTTTCTTTATCACCCTACGAGGTATTACTTATTACTTTTATGTATGATTTTTATCTTAGCTCATATTGCAATTTTTTTAACAATAAAGAGGAAGACAATTGTTCGAATGCTCTAAATAATAAAATCTATCAAGTTTCATCGCAGAAATTTAGACAGATAATATTTACCAATAGTAAAACAGATGTATAATATTTACCAATAGAAAAGAGATGGATTTGAGCCTTTCCCAAGGGCATTAGTGTGAAGTGAAACACAAACAACTTCATCTAGGAGTTGAACTCAGGCCGATGATTCAATTTCTGATGAAGATAACCGTTACATTAATTGCGATCAGATATTATTTCATCTTCTGATTCCTAATTTGTGCCTCTGCTTCAGTGGCTTCTAGACCTAGTTAAAATTTATCCTCCCTTACGTTTATCGAAGCTACAATAGAGTTAGAATAGTTTAAGTACAAGTTGTCACAAAAGACATTTACGTCCTTTTTGAAACACAGTATTACACACACACACACACAAAAAGTGTCATGAAGATTATATATATATATATATATATATATATATATATATGTGTGTGTGTGTGTGTGTGTGTATGTTAATGTTTGCATGAATTACCAAGTTCACACCTAATTTTTTTTTTTTGCACAAGCTAATATATTCGGCAAAATTTTTCGCACAATTGGACACTGATTTTTTTTAGAAAGAACCTAATGTTGAATTATAATGAATATTATATATCAAATATCGCGAGACTCTTATAAACGTCTTCACACACACACACACACACACACACACACACACACACACACACACACACACACACACACACACACACACACACACACACAGTCGTATTGAATAAACTTGTTACACCTGACATATTTCGCATTAAAGACTTTATAAAAGACAAAAAGAAAAGAACCATTCTACTCAGTCGTTTCTGTGAAGTTAAATTGATAGTAGATCTTTTTCAAAATGAGGTATCGAGTATTTTGGTTTGGTTTGGTTTTATGGCATATCAACAATTGTTGATTATATAATGCTAAATCCTGTTTTTACATATATATTAAATATATGATTTGTAAACACATTTTTTTACGTACACACTGTTTAAGGATCAAACTGTTTTATTTCTAACAATTCAATTTAGCCGAAGTCAACAAAGTTAAGAGGTTGCAAGTATTGGTGTTACTAACAATTCAATTAAACATCAGCTATTTGTTTACACACTGTTAAATAATCAAACAGTTCTATTTCAAACAATTAAATTTAGTATGTAATTTGTTTGCGCTTAGTTTAAATGTCAAACAGTTCTATTTTACCAATAGATAGGACCCTATCAAGCGTTACCACTTCGGGCCAGTGTGGACCTGGGAGCGATGGCAATGAAAGGGTATTCCACATTCCTCAAATCTCCAGCATTACCAGAACCTCACCATCTGATTGTTTAGTGTCATATCCCGGACACTTGTTAGGAGGGTCTTACATCTCTGCCGATACGCAGTCGGTGTATTCTCCAATCTCAGTCGACTGGGCTGCGAGTACTTTGGATCAACTGGCAAATTTAGTAAAATTCGTTTTTACATATATTTTCTTAAAGTCAAAATTTAAGTTTCACTTTTCTCTCTTTCTTTCTCTCGCGGGTTTCGGTCGCATTGTCGGTGAGGATTAGAATATGATAATTGTATTCTCTGCAGGGGAGTGAGAACAACCCCATCCTCTAGAAATTGTATCTGATGGAGCCACTTTAGTTCAGGAGTTCTGGTGCGTGTGGCGGAGTACTCCTTCATTGCCATTACTCTCTGGTTCACTCTACTTTGGGAGTAATAGTGCTAATACTTGCTAGTTTCCAGACTATGGGTCAAAAAGATCTATAAAAAAAATTATTCCCATTCAATAGGACTGTCTTCAAAATAAATGAATAAATAAATAAATAAAAGGGAAAGAGTTTTCAGAAACAACTACATACAAACAGTAAATACCAACGTACAATGGTCACGGTTCCCGGTCTTCTAGGCATTGGATATCCCTTGATGTTTTGACATGCCGTTAAAATCAGTCAATCAATCAATCAATTAGGCTTTGGGTTGTTTTCTGATAGCTTCAGAAATACAGTGCCATGTCAATCTTCTAAGTGCCTCAAGTCAATCACTCCGCCTTCAAACCCAGCCTTCTAAACTCAGGTGTTTTTTTTTTTACTTGGACCCGAACGCCTATCACTGAAGCTGATACAAAACAAACAACAATACTTTCGACAAAGTATGCTTATCCAAGGAAATTCGAATTTTTTGTTATAAACATGAAGGCATTGTCGGAACTATAACAATTTATTTTTTTTAGACATTAAATGTCCGCCAGGGGCTCACGACAGTTTTAGAAAACCTTTCTCGACTTCTTTCCCCCTGTTCTTTGAATAGTAGAGATAGTGTCTGTCACTCTGATAGAGAACGGTAAAACCACATGGTGATATTGAATCCATCAAGAAAGCATTTTTTCATTTTTGTAACCCTCTCCACATACTTCTTGTTCATGGAACAATATGTGTACATTTTTATCTTCTTTCTTTTAATAAAACTGATATGTATATTGTATATATTAAATGTTAAATGTGTAAATGTATTTATTTATTATTTCCTGCATTGTGTCCAGTGTTAGTATACTACGAATATACTAATGCTGATATTGGCCCTTTGAGAGAGGGTAGTTGACTAAATATCTTTATTATTTCTAAGAAAACCAATAACTTGAATCCATATGTTCTTACCCCAGCTATGGGCAAATATTAGCGCAGACAGAGTTATTTTACCAGACTAGGAAAAAGAAAATATTAAATTCAAACCCACTGTACTTCGTTTAAAAATTGACCTAGTAGAGCAGATAGGGTTTATTAAGGCAACCAATCTAGGAAAACTCTGAATTCCAACAAGTTGTACTTCGTTGAATTAAGAACATAGGAAAAAAACATCAAGCAGTCCCATCAGCGAGGCTTAGAATACGCTGACTGTATCCCCTACAGAGGAGTAAGACCGACCCCCCCACCAATGAGGACACTAAACTGCATTTGATGGTGAATTCCAGTTCTGGAGATC
>OY757905.1:72026460-72036460 GCA_963585895.1 Sepioteuthis lessoniana | reverse complement strand
GTCATCAAACCAAGCTTGATCTGAAGAAGAGGAAGAAGCACATTATTCATGTCCACCAGAGGATTCTCCTGGAGGCTGTGTTCTCCAGGAACAAAAGTGCTTCTAGACCCCCAGTCTTTGTGCTTGTAATGCTGGGATACAGCTCGACTATCCCAGAGACAGAGAAAACAACAGTACTTTGTGAAACCAGTTTGCATACCCATAAGAAGACCAATGACCTTATTTGTTCCGATTCCTGAAACTGGTGATCCTTACATCTTCCTGGACTAGGTTCCACAGTTTAAGCCGAGAAGCCAAGAGCTCTGACTGCTGTTTTGACAGATACAAATCACGAGCAAGATCATTCAGGTCTTCTTGCGTGATCCAGTGTGGCTCATTGCCACTTGTTCCTGAATATGTAGACTCAATATCTTCCAAAGATATTGACTCGGCAGAATCCTCCCTTGAAGGCATTTCTTCTGATGATGAGGAAATAAGATCCTTATTTACTGGAGGTGTGGGTACAGGAAGATCATCTGAATGGGGAACGGGTCTCATAGCAGATCGAAAGTTGGGATATTTGATCTTTTTCCTAGAAGATGCATTGAAACCAGTTATATTAGTTAAACAAAAATAACAATCATCTGCGTGGTTTCGCGGCTCTCTCCAAACCATCGGGACTGCAAAGTTGAAAGCCACTTTCTTGCCATTAAACCATGCAGTTAGTCCATTGTAGCAGGGTTTACAACAGATGTGTGCAGCCCAAGACTTGTCCTGATCACCAATTGTACAGTCAAAATAGTGAAAGTAGGCGGTTCTGAGGAGGGAAGTGATGGTTCGACGCTGTGCAATTGTTGTGAAGTCCCCACACACGTAGCAGCAAGAATTGGCCTTGTTGAGGCATCCTCGACATTTTGACGTGCTTGAAGCCATTGGAGAATGTGAAAATATAACAAAGTAAAACTAAATGTGCATTTGAAAATGTAATACTAATATTTAGTAACCCAAAAGATGTGTAACACGATAGTTGAGGGACACCAACCTCCTGCGCCGCCTGCGAGACAACTTCTCCCAATGACTGCCAGAGTGTGGATTGAGACCTGCTGCCTTAACTGTCAAAATCCGTCTTGATATATAACTATAACTTTAAATATATATATATATATATATATATATATATATATATATATATATATATATATAATGTAATGCTATCACTTACATTTAGTGCATAATAACTAAAAAATAAGCCATAAGTCTCACAATATTAGAATTAACCCTGAATTCATATACGCCTTTATGTACAATATATGCACAAAATGCACACTATGCATATTGTTACGTGGGGTAGAAAATAGGAGAGATATATTTTTTATGTACATTACAAGGTGTGTTTCAATCGCCCGTATTATTCCGAGACGAAGAATAAAATTGGAAAAAGAGGCGCCAAATGAACCTTTTCTAATCACGCATGATTTGCTCACAAGGCTAAAGGAGGAAGAGAAAAAAAAGACGACGACAAGAAATGGAATTGCAAGTCAACCCCTTGCCACTATTTACCAACCTCAGCTAGCCTTGAACTCTTGGAATGAACTTTGGGGGACCTTATCAACCACGTGTTTGGCTCTAAGAGTCAAGGAAGGACCCTTTTGGTTTTTGACTGGAAAAGTGACTATAGCAGTAGCGGTTTTGACTTCGAGGCGTCCACATTCATCCCTGGGCTCTGTTTCACTACACTCGAAATGTGACTAAGAAAAAGGACAGCAGAAAACTAACTCCTTGTGGCAGGCTTCTTCGGGAAAAAGGAAAGAAAAAAAAAGAGAGAACGAAAGAGAAAAAGAACGAAAGAAAAAAAAGAGATTATTAACCAGTCCTAAACCCTCAGTGAGTGTCGTATTTCTTTTGCCTCTATGTGTCCATCGTGCAAATCTGTTTTAGTTAAGATTCGTCTCGGACTTCTATATATACATAGTAACATTAGTTCCCCCCCCTTTTGTTCGTAAAGCCTTTTTTTTTTATATATTCTTATTCTTCCCTAAATAAGTTGTTATTGTTATAATAAAATTTTGTTGTTAAATCTTCAAATTGTGTTGTGTTGGTTTTGTGAGTGCTTGTCGCTTATTCTGCTGTGATTTACCGTGAGTCTTATATTGGAGGAATTCCCTTCCCATAGTTCACCCTTTTTTTTTTATCGAACCTTGGGACATTCTCGCAATTTTATATATATTTTTTTATTATTCTCGTTGCGTGCCTGTTTTCGCAGTACCAGTGAAAGTCGGTTCGTAACAGAATCTAAAAAAACTAGAGGTGATGAGTAAAAACGGATTTCAAATTTGAATTCAGCACCCTCAAATTAGGTATAAACGGGTATTTTCGTGCTTGCCTCAATTTCTTTGTAAACCAGTGTTATTGACAAATACTAAACTGGCTGGGGGGTGTAGAATACGCAGACTGCATTTCAGTAGGGGGCTAAGACCATTCTCCTGATATGTGTAATGTGTGATGGATATGACAATAAACCATCTGGTGCGGCTATAGTTCTGGGACTTTGAAGAATGTGGAGTGCCCTTTTATTGAAATTACTCTCAGGTCCACTCTGACTCGAAGTGTTAGTACCTGTTTGGGTCCTATCCGAGGCTCAAGTAGAACTATTAATTCTTTTATATACTGGAAACCATTTAACTGTGTGCAAACAAATGACTGACGTTAAATTGAATTGGTATTGCATACCAATGCTTGGGAAAATTTTACTGTGTGAAAATAAACGAGTCTGAATCGTTAAAATGTTAACTACAAACTATTCGTTTACAAATTATATATATATATATATATATATATATATATATATATATATATATATACTGTGAGGTTATGTTATCAGGCTGATGTAAAATTAGTCGGGTCTCGATCCTAGCTTGAAGCATCTTGCGAGTCAAGCTACATTGACGAGTTGCGATACAACGAAACAGCCTGTCTGTGGATGACAATATATATATATATACGAGGATCATTAAATAAGTTTCCAGACTTTTTTGTATGGGCACTTTTATTGATAGAACACTCATGAAACTTCGAAGTAATCTCGTCCGGCTGCAATGCACTTGTTGTACCATTCCAACAACCTCTACGAGGCCCCATGGATGTCCTTTTGTGTGAGCGTGTCAATGACCTTCGTCGCAGCCTCTTTCATCTCCTCAATTGTCTCATAACAACAGCCTCTGAGTTTAGGGAATAACCAAAAGTCACAGAGACCAACGTCTGGACTGTAAGGAGGCTGTCTTGATGTCCATCTTGCTCAAATAGTCTGTGACAAGGATGGAGTTGTGGACTGGTGCATTGTCCTGCTGGAAATGCCACTGACCCGATTTGAAGAGTGCTGGCCTCTTCCGACGGAATCTCTTCCTGAACTCCCCTAAAACCTCAACATAGTAACCCTAACCCTAAACCTTTGGCCAATCAACTCTGGTGTATTGACTTCCTTACTCCTCCCACACCTCTCATCATCCCTCACAGACTCCCTGCCTTCCTTGAATCTCTTATGTCACTCAAAAACTGATGCTCGATTCATGTAAGATGGCCCAAAAGCAGTCTGAAGCATTCCATATGTTTTTGTGGCATTTTTCCAAGTTTAAAACAGAATTTTATTGCATATTGTTCTTCCACACGTCCAGATTGCATTTTTGAAATTCACCAGCTGTGACAATCAGGCTTTAGCAGGATATAATGCTGTATCTGTTCATTTGAACCTAAAATTATAAAAATTGGTCAGTCATCTCATAAGATGTATAGTAATAACAGTGAATTTTCAAGAGTCTTCGACAATTTTAAATGCCTGAACAGAAAAAGTCCTGAAACTTTTTGAAGGCACCACGTATATATATATATATATATATATATATATATATATATATATATAAAGACAATCTGGCATTCAAAAATCAAACAGGGTGGACATGCCACAAAAATACAACCAACTAACCAACCAATAAAAAATGTAATGAGACATTGAAAATGGGGTAATGATTACGATCGAACATTTAGAAATTGATAAAACTCCGGCATTAAATAACATATGAAGAGTTGTAAATTTGTTTTATAACAAACATGTTTTTTCGTAAAAGGAAAAGAATCTGGCATTAAATAACCTACAAGGGTTGATATTCCACAAAATACAACCAGCCAACCAACCAGGTTACAAGTGCAATAAAAATGTAATGAGACATTGAAAATAGGGTAATTATTACGATCAAACATTTAGAAATTGATAAAATTTTGGCATTAAATAACCTATGAGGATATGTCCTCCGGGCTTTTTCATGTGTTTTTTTTATTGAACTCGGAAGCCTACAAGGAACTTCGAATGACGTCCTTTATTGAATCCACGGGGTTCGCCTGTTCTGATTTCGTTAGCCATAACTGGATAGAGTGTTAAGTATTCCTGTATTGTTACTTTCCTGCAGTCAGGATTGAACTTGCAACCTCCAGATGATTGTCACTTAAAAGCTTATGGAACCAACGCCTATAACCGTTATGCTATGTGTCCAGCTAGACATTATATCTGAAGAAACACCAGAAGAAGGGTGGAGGACATATCGGCCGAAACGTTGTGAATATAACAATAAACATGAAGTAATTGCCTGAAATAGCTGAATGATAAAAATTATCATGCATCGTCTCAGAAATTCAGAAAACTAACCTATGAGGAGTTGATATGCAGTTAAATAAATAAATCAACCCAAACCATCTTTTGTAAATTTGTTAATATAAGTTTGTTCATAGAATAGATATAAATATAGAGAGGTTAAATAATTTGTGGTTTTATTTTAACGACTGAAAAAGCTTCGAGAAATTCACTGGAATTGCATTTCAAGGGAAACGAAGAAAGACAGGAATGTTTTTTGTTTTGACGTACAATTGTTCTTATTTACATGAATAGTATTGTTTTATCTTTTGTTTTATCAATTTTAACAAAGAATCTATTGTAAATTATCATTTAAACAAACAAATAGCAAGGATTTCCTATGAAATGTCACTGCTTAAGAATTCCAAATGATTTCTAATATAAAACTATTGCAAATCATTGGAGATAAAACATTGAGTAACAATATTCTGTTTGTAATAAAATAGTTGATAACACATTTCTCTCATAACATTATTTGTAATGCATTCAAATATAATTAACAATGTATTTTCATTATATATATAATGCAATTTCCTTATATATATATATATATATATATATATATATATATATATATAAGTTTTCTACTGTATTGTTACAAAATAATTGCTCATTTAGAAATAATTCATTTGAAAATTGTAAAAGAATTGTGGTAAAAAATAATAGCATACAACGGGAATCTACCAAAATCTTAGCTCCTTCTTCAACTCCAAATATAAAAACATGGCAGCTAGTTTAAGACGAGGAGTAGGAACTAGTGGTCTAAATTTCTGAGACGAAGCTTGATGATTTTTATCATTAAGGATTTTCGGACTATAGTCTTCGTTTCGTCCGATATGTTTGTCGAACTCCGGAACCTACACGGAACTTCGAACTACGCCCTTTATTGAATCCACGGGGTCGCCTGCTCTGATTCCGTTTGCCATAACCGGGTACAAGAGATAAGTTTTCCTGTATTGTTACTCGCCTGCTGTCAGGATTGAACCAGCAACCTCCCGATGATTGTTTCCTTAGGAGCTTAGAGAACCAACGCCTATAACCGTTACGCTATGTGTCCTACTTTGGAGTGAATTTTTGAAACTTATAAACTTAATGTCCATACTTGACTAGGATTACTACTATTATGTATGATTTTTTACCTGTGCTTATATTCATAACGGAATCAGAACAGGAGACCCCCGTGGATTCAATAAAGGACGTAGTTCGAAGTTCCGCGTGGGTTACCGAGTTCGCCAAACACCTGAAGAAAGGCCGGAGGACATATCGGGCGAAACGTTGTGGAAATAACAATAAAGATGAAAACAATAGTCCGAAAACCCTTAATGATAAAAAGAGGAATGTATATATATATATATATATAAAGTTCGTTATATCTATTTGAAAAAAGTGCTTAATATGATTGATAGAGCATATATTTAAGTTAATTTCGAGTGGTAATTGTTTAGTCGGTGTTTCAAAGGTAAGAAAGTTATGACAAAAATTTTTTTAAAAATTACAAAATGATTTTAACTATGGTTCCGTTCTTTTGTTTAATAACATATAGATTTTCGTGGGTTAATTGATTCCAAAGCCAACATTGTCGAACAGTAGTGGTTCTATTTCATCCCAAGTTGGGAATTTTTAATATGAGATGACTATAAAAAATTTGAACGGATGTTTATAGTGGGAAAAATTATCATTTAAATCTACACACTTTCTTATTCATCTATTCATTGCAAATCTTAAAATACAAAATCTAAGTTCATTCACTATTGAAAAGTAATAAACTTAACCGATAACGACTTTTTTTTTCCGTTGCTTGATAATTGGATAAAATGTTGGATTAAGAATTTCAGTTATTCCGATATTTTTAGAACACCAAAAATACGGTCAGGCTTTTGTATGTATGGAATTTCCAAAATAAGTGTGAAATGACAATTTGTACGAAAAACAACTTTATTTGTTTTTCACTTACTGACAGTCGACCAAAATCGTCAATTGGCAATGTTTACATTTGCTGGGACAAATATCTCTTATCTATACCCTGGTGGAATCAGTGACCGTCGTTAAAACTGGTGACCGATAAAATGCCTTGCATTTATGGAAAAAATAGATTGAGGCATCTGCCATCTCTAAGCAGGGTCACAACTTAGTCTGATGGCATCTTCAAGGACAAAGGTAGAGCTTATCTATAATAGTAACAAAAAAATGGAATGCCCAGAATAAAGCAGCAGATATTTGGAAAAACTGTATTCTTTTATATACACTTATATATACTGTATATTATCTCTTTCAATATTTATTAGGAGTGCTTCGAATGTAATAACTCTTAAAACCACCAATTAAACAGTAAGTGTAGGGAAAATAAGATCTTTAGATAGAGTATAATTTAAGATACGAAACAATTTTTCCAAATAGAAACCGTAGAAAGGACACAGTAAATAATTGTCTCCTTTCGGGAGTGAGCGTGTCCGTTGGGTGCCCCGTGCAATGCCTCGTGACAGTCCAGAAAACTATTCTTGACACTGTTTTGCCACTGTTCTTTGAAAAGAATATACGTTGCTTCCTGCTCTTCCATTGAATAGAAAAACATCAAGTAAACCTTTTACCGTTTTTGTACCCTTCCACATACTGCTCGTTCATAGAACAATAAATCTATTTTTCTAGCCGTTGGGACACGTTTGTATATATATTTTAATAGTACTTATATATGTATATCAGATATATATTAAATGTTTCTGGGTACTTCGTGAGGTATAATGGTTAACAAGGTAGACTAGTAAACCTACATGAATGAGTTTAAGTCTGACAGGATCCTCCATTCATACGGCCTTGTGCCATATCTGAGTAAAAAACTTAGTAAATTACTATATAAATGTTTCTGGATGTGTAAAAGAGCTTATTCTGTCTTTCTGTTTATTCAGGGCTAGTATATCACAGATGTACTAATGTTAATATGGGTCCTAGGTAAGTGAGAACCCAACTTGATATTTTCCTTACTACTAAGCAACCCAATTCAGCCATTAGTAAAGCGTTTTGGCCAGTGATGAGCAAGAACCACATTCATGAGAAGATTACCCCAAAAGTAATGCCTTCAGTTTATTAATTTGTTCCACAACTTTGGAAACGAGTGTTAGTGGTATGGCAATAGAAGATAAACCTTCCTGTCAATAAACTATAAATAACCATGTTACAGAAAACAACCGAAAAACAATATGGTAGGATGGCGTTCGACATAAAAGGAAAAGGTTTTAAATAAATTCTGCCAAAAAAAAAAAAAAAACCGCATTGATATTGATCGACACTTTTTTAATGTTAACGGATATTAAACTGTAGTTGTGAGCACAGTTAGGCGGTGGGTAATGTGTTTCAGCAGTGACGATAGCGCGGTGGGTAAAAAGCTATGTTCAACACAGTTGTAAACGCAATCCAGAGGCGGATGAAACATAGACGACTACGTGAAAACGTTTTCCTCACAACAACACAATTCTCAATGCTGTGAATAATTGAGTCGCTTCCGCTGGTGCAAGCGCTTGTTCCTCTATAGCAAAAATCCATAGTCAATGGTGGTGATTATATGTTAAAAATAGTGTTTTATAGCTGAAAACTTGTCCAATCCAATGATATTTTTGTAATCCTTGTATTAGTTGTGGTTTTCGTGGAATTAAATTTGGAGGATTATTTTTGGAGCACCGGTTGTACATCTGTGACATTTTCCGACCATCAACAACCCCAGTCAAATGTCACGGAACAAGGTGAAAAGGAAGGTTGGATTCATGCCTTTTTCAGGATTGATCTATATCTACCTACACTTAGTGCCTCTTATCTGAGGCCTCATGCTAAAAAAAGCCGAGTTTATTAAATGACTACTCCTTTGTGGGGGTGTCCTCGTGGTGTAATGGTTAAAGCGATGGACTGCGGAATCGTAGTAAGCGAGTTCGTACTCCAGTCGCGCTATTACGTTCACTTTCGGGCAAATACCCTTTGGAAAGGTATGAACCCTCTTATCCTTCCAGCTATGGGTTAAATAGTACCACTACTGTTCTTCTAGGAGAATGGCTTTGGCATTAAATAACCTTCTAAGGTTGATATGCCATTAAAACAAAGAAACCAAACCAAACCAAACTCCTTTGTCTATCATAAAACTCATAAGGTGTTCTGTTGTGGTGTAATGGTATGACACAAAATTACATCCGGTAGTGGGGATCTAATTCTGAGGTTCTGGGGAGTGTGAAGCACCCCATCATTGCCATTACTCCCAGGTCCACTCTGACCTAGATTGGTAGTACTTGTTAGGGTCTCATCTATAGGTCGAATAGATATAGATATATTTGAAAATTATTAGTTTTTGATAGGAATATGTGAAACTAAATAATTGTGTATGAAAAAAAAAAACAACAAACGAGTCGACAAAAAGCACATTAAAAGAAATTCAACTCAACATTTATAACATAGTAATGATTTTGTTTTGTAAGAAGATACTGACAAGGGTACTCGAACATGGATCTCCTGACAACAAACACAACGGTTGAAATGGAATGTGCAACTGGGGTCACGGGACTAGAAAATAGTACATATATAAATCAATCAGACAGAAGCCTGAAAGTTAACATTGCGAGTCTCGAGGCTGTCATAGTACTGTGTGCTAAAAGAAAAATCCCTTAAGAAACAACAACACAAAAAATATAGATATAAACATACAATGAACGCGCTTCCCTAACCTTTTAAAATCAGTCAATCTACAGTTTCAATTGATGGCAAGTATGATTATGGAATTGGTACACTTTGTATCACGTGGCCAAAACTGGCATAATCCTCGAGCCTCAGGGAGGGGCGTTTAGGTTTATCTCCTGGGGCCTCAGGCGCCCTTTTTTAGGGGAATGCCAATGGAGCCTGAGGCATTTTTGGGAATGCCGGGCGTGTTTGGGCTACAGTTCTGCGCCCGGACCCATTTTAAAAAAGCCTTGTGCCACACTCACCCCTTTGGTGGGTCGCTTGACAAATACCGGTAGGATCACGAGTCAGAATTCTAAGTATTGCGTTAACATTCCATACTCAGTATTCGGCATTGTACGAGTGTGAAGAGATTATAAAGTGTCGGCCAAAATTACTCCTTGAACGAAGCATTATAAAAGATTATAATAATTCTTTTACTAATAAGTCAATATTTAGCATTAGATAACCTATAAGGAGTTGTCTTTAATTGGAATCATTTTGAGATGAGGCTTCTTAATCTGAGAATTAATTTTTTGTCCTCATCTTGGTAGTTTTTGTGTTGTTTCTTCTTTCACTACGTTTCGGCCAAATTTCACCTCTGGCCTTCTTCAGGTGATTTACTACGACTTCAGATAGGAATGCTGA
>OY757905.1:71991460-72023960 GCA_963585895.1 Sepioteuthis lessoniana | reverse complement strand
TAATAACGACGAAAGGGTAATATTCATTACCCAAAGATTCAGTACTGGAGCCTCACCATCAGATGCAGTTGAATGTCCTACTCAGGACACGAATTCTATTTGACCCATAGATGGGACCTCAACAGGTACGACCACTCCAGTTTGGAGTGGATCTAAAAGCAATGGTAGTAAAAAAAAGGACTCCACATTCCCAGAAACTCAAAGACTGGAGCCTCACCATCATATGGTCATATACACAACCCTCATTGGTGAGGGATTACCTATCTGCAGAGATGCAGCCAGCATATTTTACAGCCTCAGCTGACTGGGCAAGTATTTTTTTTTTTTGTTCGTGCTTGTTTGCGGCGCGTATATTACGTGACTAAAGAAGTTCAACCCGTAGTAAGTACCCTCTATGGTTGCTAGTATTGTAGTAGATGGTTCACAGACACATTGTGCATTGTTTAACTCCACGTGTAATTTGAAAGTCAACGTGCAACGTAGCCTAATCTAAGAACTTATTCTTTACAAGTTCGAACTGAGTCAGAAGCAACTAAACACATTTGTTGTACTAAAATTAAAGACGTAGTTAATCCCAGTACAGAAACTAGATGAGTGAAGAAATTTAACTAAGGCTATAAGAACCACCGGTCCGACAAAGTCAGGTCGGCCAAAAACCATGGATTCTGAGACCTTGCTTCTAGCCATAGTGGCAGATTCGGTAAGTGGCACTCAGAGAGTATCAAGCGAACCCTTCATCTCACTGTTTCGTGAGGATCTTCCGTATCACGATCTCGGCAAAAAAAAGCATCCGAGGAAGCCGAATTGTGCGAAATATTGAAAAAAAATTTGATTCATCCTAGCAATATATGAAGGACGTACGTGTGAGTGTTTGTTTGTGTGTGTAGGTGTGCGTGTGAGAGAGAAAACAGCCGGCGAAATTGGATTGACATGTTTTGCTAGTGGTCTAACGCTGACAATGGACCATTAGCCATTAACTGAAAAGGGGAAGTACGCGTGTTTGTGCAAGAAATGAAGCGGAATAGCCAAGAAGATTCGTCAAATATTTATGTCACTAGTAACAATAGAAAAATGTTATAAATTTTTTTTGTGCAGTTCTCGTATATCGTTAAGGAATGTTAGCACAATTACATTTTAGTTGATAAATAATAGAGATATCTATGTAAATAATGATAAACACTTCCTAAAAAAAAACAAGTGAGTTATATTTCCTCTTATCTTGCGAGCTCAGTTAATATCATGTGTGTGTACGTATGTGTGAATATCAGATGTTGCTGTTGGCTTTGGCATCGGAAGCAAACGAGTACGAACGTATTCTTGGTTTGTTGATTGTTTGGGTTTTATGGCATATCAACCTTTGTAGGTCATTCAACGCCAAATTCTGTCTATATATACATACATATTCAACCAAAGATTTCAAAACAAATATTAAGATAGGTAGGATTTTATATTAGCAGGATTTCATTTGTTTGCACAAGATTAACCAGTTTTAAGTTGTCATATTTTTTGGTACAACTCTGTCTCTCAAGAAGGACAGAGTGTCATCTATTTTGACGTTCTCGAACAGATCGGTGAATTTATTTACTTTGAAAAATCGCTTTCTGATAACAGCGAAAGTTCTGCATTCTATAAGAATTTGTTTAACCGTGCAAGTTGTCTGGCAGGTTAAACACTGTGGTTGTGGTTCCTGTTTCAAAATGAAAGAGTGAGTAAGCCTTGTATGACCATTCGCAATCGGGATATAGCAACTTGTTCTCTTCTTGATTTTCTCGATGCTGATCTCCACTCTCCTAAGGTGGGCTGAATTTGAAAGAGTTTATTGTGGATGTTATTGTTCCATTGTTGTTGCCATTTTGTGTGAAGTAATTTATTAATTGTTGGTTTCAGGTCAGTATATGGGATCCTGGATTTATCGGGTGTTAGATCTAAGGCCGATTTGGCTGCCGAGTCTGCTCTTTCATTCCCTCTCACTCCAATGTGGCTTGGGGTCCAGCATATAATTATTTCTTTTCTCTTTGACATTAAGTCTAATCTACTCAACAGTTTGATGATAAGAGGGTTCTGAAATTTTTTATTTCTCAATGATAGCAAGACAGAGAGTGAGTCTGAAAATATTATAAAATTCTTATGCTTACTCTTTGAGATGATGTTGAGAGCTAGACCTATTGCATGGGCTTCTGCTGTGAAGATAGAGCTTTTCCTATTCCGTATTCTACTTCGGGAGCATTTCCACAGATCGCTCATGAGGCTAATGCAGAACAAGATATAAAAAATATATCAACCAGTTGGTGGACAGATTTAATTATATCAATGCACACACACACACACACACACACACACTCTTGCTCAGTCGGCTGGGGCTGTACAATACACCGACTGCACCTCTGCAGAGGGGTAAGACCCCCCCACAACGAGTTCCTGGATATGACACTAAACAATCCGATGGTGAGGTTCCAGTAATGCTGGGGAGGTTCCAGTAATGCTAGTGAGGTTCCAGTAATGCTTTGGGGAATGCGGAGTACCCTTTTATTGCCATCGCTCCCAGTTCCACTCTGATCCGGAGTGGTAGCACCTGATAAGGGTCCTATCTATGGGTTAAATAGTACTAAACCGTGTTTAAACTGAATTAACTTAATTAGAACTGCTTGACTAAACTGAATGGTTTGAAACACTAAACTGAATTGTTATATATAGAACTGTTTTGATATTTTACTGAGTAAACAAAATCAGTACTTACGCTAAACTGAATTAGCTGAATTAGAACCGTCTGAATGAACTGAATAATTTAAAATAGAAATGTTTTTGACAATTAAACTGTGTACTCATGCTAAACTGAATTGTTTGAAAAAGAACTGATTATTTACATAAAAATGGATTTGGCGTTAAATACATATCAACCTACGAAGGTTGATATGCCATAAAACCCAACCAACCAACCCACGCACTCTTAAATATATTGTAAAAATACGCGTACCTGAAATATATATATATATATATATATATACGTGGTGCATTCAATAAGTTTCCAGACTTTTGTGTACAAGCATCTAAAATTGTTGTAGACTCTTGAAAATTCACTGTTACTGCTATACATCTTATGATATAACTGAACGATT
This sequence comes from Sepioteuthis lessoniana, assembly GCA_963585895.1. Lineage (NCBI taxonomy): Eukaryota > Metazoa > Mollusca > Cephalopoda > Myopsida > Loliginidae > Sepioteuthis > Sepioteuthis lessoniana. The sequence goes on along the minus strand of OY757905.1, from coordinate 72,020,844 downwards.
TTTATGATTTCAGGTTCAAATGAACAGCTACAGCAGCAAATGGAATACTAAAGCCAGATTGTCACAGCTGGTGAATTTCAAAAATGCAATCTGGACGTGAGGAAGAACGATATGCAATAAAATTCTTTTTTAAACTTGGAAAAAATGCCATAGAAACGTATGGAATGCTTCTGACTACATTTGGAGCATCTTGCATGAATCGAGCATCAGTTTTCTTAGTAGCATAAGATATTCAAGGAAGGCAAGGGAGTCTGTGAGGGTTGATTAGAGGTGTGGGAGGCGTAAGGAAGTCAATACACCAGAGTTGATTGGCCAAAGGGTTAGGGTTAGGGTTACTATGTTGAGGTTTTAGGGGATTTCAGGAAGAGATTCCTAGGGAATAAGCCAACACTCTTCAAATCGGGTCAGTGGCATTTCCAGCAGGACAATACACCAGTCCACAATTCTATCCCTGTCACAGACTATTTGGCATCAAGACAGTTCCTTAGCTTCCCCACAGTCCAGACCTTGCTGCCTGTGACTTTTCGTTATTCCCTAAGCTCAGAAGCTGTCGTTATGAGACAATTGAGGAGATGAAAGAAGCTGTGACGAATGTCATTGACACGCTCACACGAGGACTTCCATGGGGCATTCCAGAAGTTGTTGTAACGGTAAAACAAGTGCATTGCAGCCTGAGGAGATTACTTCGAAGAGGACTAGAATTTAATGTGTGCACTATCAATAAATGTGCCCATACGAAGAAAGTCTGGAAACATATTTAATGATCCTTATATATATATATATATATATATATATATATTAGGACCTTGAATAAGTTCTCGCTAATTTTTCATGAAAAGTCATTTTTATTTTTAAAAAATTAGTAAAACACATGTCTTTTGAAGTAATGTCCATCGTTTGATACTACTTTTTCCCAATTTTCTGGCAGCATTTGAACTCCACGGGTCGATCTATATTTTAGAATCTTCATAAGAATGAAAGTGCTGCTCAGTCAAACCACGTGCCATCGATCGGAACAAGTGATTATCGGACGGGGCAATGTCTGGTGAAAATGTCGTTTGTGGTATGATTTCCAATTTAATCGTTTCCAAGAAGGTTTTCACCCATTTTGTAACATGTGACCTTGCGTTGTGACTTTGTCGTGTCCCTGGCCCGAATAGCGGTCGTTGTTTTCAATGTTCGGCTTAAACACACCAATAGTAACCGACAGCAATCTCCAGTGATGGTTTCGGTCAGTTTTAGCAGCTAATAATAAACTACACCCAGCTAATCCCACCAAATGCAGAGCAGAAGCTTCGAACTATGGATATTCGGCTTTGCTGCCGATGTTGATGCATGCCCTGGCCTACCCCACGATCTTCTACGCTTAAGATTATCGTAGTGGATCCGCGACTCATCGCTGATCACGATACAATGAAAAAACCTTCGCTTTTTGCAGTTGAAGCAGCTGATCACACGTGACAAGAGGCTGTTCGACGTCTCTCAGCTTCTACTCGTACGGCACCCAATGTCCTTGTAATATAATGGCCGAGGGATTTAGTTTTATGCCTTTTGGTTGAGTTAGGCTGAGAACCTTTCGGCTCAGCGCATGGGTTAGTTAGGTGCAAACTTGAGCACAGGTGTTGACGCGCGCGCGGGGAGGATGTGGCGTTCACAGATGTCAAAATAAAAATCCGATAGAAAGGTTGACCAGTGGATGTGAATGACGTCATGCACCGGAAGCGCGTGCGCGGAGGATTTTTGGGATTTTAAAAAAGTTAGTTAATGGAGTTGAGTTAGTACACCGAACGAGAAGGGTTGACTTTCGCTTGCTCGCGGAGGACTTGGGCATGTGTCGCACGAGATGGAGGGTGGGGGGCAGATGAAAAAGCCAGAATAGAAAGAATGTGTATCTCTCTCCTTATGTCGAAGAGCCTTTAAACTCAAAGGTTATAAAAAAGTTTCGTACCTGAACTAAGAAGTCGTAAGTGTTTTTCGTGTTTCGAGATTCCTATGTTCAGTGTATATATGTTATGAACATCCCATGTACATTTCGCATATCCGTATCATGGCTATGGTACATCGTTACTATTGGATCATTCCAAATGTTTTCAAACGTTTTAAAACTATTGAGTGACCAACTCCTAAGGATTCTACAAGTTCAGCTTCGCGGCGCCGAAGCGTTCTTTATCTTCAACATCAAAGTTATTAATTTTGAAGGTTCTAAACCAATCTCTGCATGTTATATCCGACAGATCATGGTTACCGTAAGTCTCCACTTGAATTCTGTGTGCTTCCGCTGCAGATTTTTTAAAAAATAAAGTAGTGTTGTAAAAATCCCCGCAAATAGAATTTCTTTGGCACGAAATTCAACATGTTTAACGCGATAAAAAAACAAAGAAAGCTGCTTACATATCAGCGAAATGACATTCTTTGAACTTCAAGCTTTTTTTTATCAGACTTATAGATGCATTACCAACTGAAACTACATTTTTGGGAACGCCATCTGCTGTAAAACAGCGAGAACTTATTCAAGGTGTTACTTATATATATATATTTCATTAAACATAATAGACATTTTATGTCTACATATTTTCTTCTGGATCCGTTCGAATTCCCGTATTACTTTTATCGTATTCAGGGGGAATTGATTGTATTGTGCATAGGTGTATGTATCCCTAGTACTTTCTGCCCGACTTTGGGCCATCATCAGGGGAGGATCTATTACAAAAGTGATGTAACTTTTGTTTTAGCATATTACTACGATGTAAGAGCGTTTTTACCGTTGACGATTATGGCGTTTGCTTTTAAATGGGTTTCTATTATTAGTGTCAGTAGCTAAAGACATTTAAGTACGTTAGCACTGGTTTGAAAATTAATTCTATTAAGTGTCGGTTGCATGTTTCTAATATGTAGTGCTTCGAGAATCTATAGTTTTTGTTTATTATTTTGATGTTCTAATATTGTTGTGTTGTCGGTGAGAATTTTCCGTAATTGTGTTGTTGGGCATGAATGTTTTTTTAAATGCTGAGCTATATATATATATATATGACCTTCTCTCGCCACTCCTCCCTATCGTTCATCGCCCTAGGTAGGTCTTCAGGACAACATCCCGTATCCTCACATAGCTGCTGAATGTATGTTCGTGCTGGTTGTCCTGCTTTTGCACGGCCATGTGTGGGGGTCCATAAGAGTACATCTCTTATGAGTTCGTCCCTGCTTCTCCAGCAGTGTCCTGCATGTCTGGTTCGTCTAACTTGAATAGTTTTCGTGATAGGGGGCAGGTGGCCGTACAGTTGGTATCTTGTAGGGTGTTGCCGCCAGGACTTGTTCAAGATTGCACGTAGCATTCTTGTGTAATTGCCGTCTAGCTTCTTCTCCAGCCGTTTTGTTAGCGTCCATGTAGTGCAGCCTTTTGTGACCGATCAATGTCTTCATTCAGAACGCCAACTTTCTTTGAGTTGCAGACAATAATATTTGAATTCGCTTCGCTAAACTTGTTGGAACAAAACCCAACATAATTTAAGAAATTGTTTCTCTTCTACACTTTTTGTAACCAATCAGAATCAAAGATAGATTAATCCACTTTGGATCAAATTTGGGGCCAATCAAAATCTTATAAATAAAGTGACAAGTTGTCTGATTTTCTTAGACGAAGCTTGATGATTTTTATCATTCAGGCCGATATGTCTTCCAGTCTTCTTCAGGTGTCTGTCGAACTCGGGAACCTACACGGAACTTCGAACCACATCCTTTATTTAATCCACGGGGGTCACGTGTTCTGATTCCGTTAACCATAACCGGGTATAAGTGCTACGTATTCCTGCATTGTTTCTCGCCTGCAGTCGGGACTAAACCTGCAACCTCCAGATAATTGTCTCTTTAGAAGATTACGGAACCCATGCATATAATGGTTACGCTATGTGTCCTACGGCACAATTCAGAGTGAATTTTTGGGACTTATAAACTTAATGTTCTTACATCACTATGATTTTTTACTTGAGCTCATATTCCGATTAAAAAAAGATTTGGGCTTAGGTAAAAAATCCTCAAAATTCATTCTGAATTGTCAAGCAGGACACATAGCGTAACGGTTATAGGCGAGTAACAAAGCAAATCACTTAATTTGTTATCATTAGAAATATTTGTATAAATATAACATCCTCTCCTGCTGATTATATTGCCAGGCATTATGCGTACATTATATACAGCGTTATAAAAATTACTTTCCATCTACATAGTGACATACACATACAAATATCTTTTGCACACACAAAATATATTATGTAGTTTTAAAACGAAACAAATCATTATTTAAATGCTGGAACTATGGTTAATATCATATTGGGGTTTATTAACGTATTAACAAATATTACCTTTTCTAATCAAGAAAAGAGACTGTAGCTTTGTTTTTTTAATTGACTTATCACCCAAGTTAATGAAATGGAATTTATCAAATTATTGTTATCCCTGTGGATTGGAGACTTGGCTTTCCACGTCACGAATTCGTTAGTCACGTGAGAATTTGCACCCCAGTTCTTTCCCTTTTTTTACCTTCGTTCCTCAAACGGGGTAGACGAGGGTTTTTTTGTTGAAAAATGGACATAATTTTTTTTTCTTCGTTAAACAAAATGGAGACGTTGTTTCCAATTTTGCTGTGGCACTCTATTTCATCTCACCGTGAAAACTAGAAGACAAGTAAGATATTTACATTGCCCTTTTTATGACTTCTCTCACGCATGCCTATTGGTGAAACAGTGTGTGTAAGAAATTTGTTTAGGAATATGTTCTTGTTTTAACATTTGTTATATTGTTACATGTACCTATAAAATGTCTTGATTGCTTATATGAGTTTATATTGTCTTTCCTTTCCGGTTATTCGGCGTTAGACTTGGCTTGGCTTGGTTTGGTTTTATGACATATTAACCATTGTAGGTTATTTAATGCCAAATCCTCTTTATACATATACATTAAATATATAGGGTGGGACATAGAAGATGACCAATTTTGAAACGGCTGCTATTTTCGAAATTGGTCGTCTTCTCTGGCCTGTATATAATTTGGTTTGGTTGGTTTTTATAGCATATCAAACATTGTAAGTTATTTAATTCAAAACCATCTTTATACATTTATGTTAAATCTATGATTTGTAAAAATATTTCATGGATAACATTTTTAAACGATCCTAATCTCATTCTGTTGGACTCAGTTAAATAGTTCCAATATTGCAATGTATTACTAACAATTCAATTAAACATGAGTCATTTGTTTACACACAGTTAAATGATCAAACAGTTCAATTTCAAACAATTCAGTTTTGCATAAGACATTTGTTTGCACTCAGTTTAAATGTTAAACAGTTCTATTTGACCCACAGATAGGACACAGTCAGGTGCTACCACTCCGGGCTAGAGTGGACCTGGGAGTGATTGCAATGAAGGGATACTTCGCATTTCCCAAAGCTCTAGCATTACTGCTGCCTCACCATCAGATTGTTTAATATCATATTCAGGTGGGTGGGGGTTCTTTATCCCTCAGCAGAGATGCAGTCAGTGTATTCTGCTGTCCCAGCCGACGGGGCTATCTGTGGATATACTAATGCTATTATTGTAACAAGACAGTTAAGAATAATCGGTCATAAATTTCTACAACATTGTTTTATTCAATCACTAGTCATTCCCCCCATCTCTATCTCTCACTCTCACTCTCTCTCTTTGAAAATATATATATATATATATATATATGTGTGTGTGTGTGTGTGTGTGTGTGCGTGTGTATGTGAGAGAGAGTTTCGTTCATGGGCACACCATGTAGTGTAAAGGTTAGAAAGCAAAGTTAGCAGACCATTTAAAGTGAGTGCCCCATAATTCTGGCCGCAAGTTAGCTAAGCTTAGTAAACTATATATTTTGTTCATCTGCCTTCCAGTCATAATCAATTAGCCTCACACTGGGCAGATGCCACGTTACGATGGGGAGACAGTTTCCAGTTTTATCTAGAAACATTCCAGGCACACCGTCATGAAATAACATTTTTTTTATGTTAGGTATTGTAATAGATAGCTTTTTTCCTTCTTTTTCTTTCTGTCTTTACAGAGGATAATCTTTCATTTATAGGGGGTAGAAAATATTCTTTCTTTTATATTTTTCTTTCTTTTCTTTTTTCTTTTCAAGTAAAAACCTTTCTTTAAAAAATGTCTTGATCATTTACGGGGAATAATTTCTTTCTATCGTTATTTAAAAGTTATAATCTTTCTTTTTAAGCTTGAAATATTTTTTCCTTTCATTTCTTTTTATTCCTTATTTCTCAAAAAAGAAGATTCTTTCTTTCTTTTTTTTCTTTCTTTCTTTCTTTCTTTCTTTCTTTCTTTCTTTCTTTTTAAAGTTCTTTTTTCATCTAAAATCATTTCTTTCTTTCTTTCCTTTTAAAGTTCTTTTTTCATCTAAAATCATTTCTTTCTTTCTTTCTTTCTTTCTTTCTTTTTTCATCTAAAATCTTTTTTTTCTTTCTTTCTTTCTTTTTAAATTTCTTTTTCATCTAAAATCATTTCTTTCTTTCTTTCTTTCTTTCTTTCTTTCTTTCTTTCATTCTTTCTTTCTTTCTTTTAAAGTTCTTTTTTCATCTAAAATCATTTCTTTCTTTCCTTCTTTCTTTCTTTCTTTCTTTCTTTCTATTTTCATCTAAAATCCTTTCTTTCTTTCTTTCTTTCTTTTTAAAGTTCTTTTTTCATCTAAAATCATTTCTTTCTTTCTTTCTTTCTTTCTTTCTTTCGTTCTTTCTTTATCTAAATTCCTTTCTTTCTTTCTTTCTTTCTTTTTTTTTAAAATCATTTCTTTCTTTCTTTCTTTCTTTCTTTCTTTCTTTCTTTCTTTCTTTTAAAGTTCTTTTTTCATCTAAAATCATTTCTTTCCTTCTTTCTTTCTTCCTTTTTTAATCTAAAATCATTTCTTTCTTTCTTTCTTTCTTTTTAAAGTTCTTTTTTCATCTAAAATCATATCTTTCTTTTTTCTTTCTTTCTTTCTTTCTTTCTTTCTTTTTAAAGTTCTTTTTTCATCTAAAATCATTTCTTTCTTTCTTTTTTTCTTTTTTTAAAGTTCTTTTTTCATCTAAAATTCTTTCTTTCTTTCTTTCTTTCTTTCTTTCTTTCTTTCTTTTTACAGTTCTTTTTTTAATCTAAAATCATTTCTTTCTTTCTTTCTTTTCAAGGAATATTATTCTTATTCTTTTTCCTTCCTTCCTGCTTTCTTTCCTTCCTACATTGTATCTAGTAATATTTTCTGAATTTTTTAAATGAGGCTTGATGTGCATTATTTTGGTGGGGATTTTTTTGACTGCTGTCTTCATCTTTATCAATGAAATGCTGTGTTTCAAATAACAACAATAAAGATGAGGACAACAGTTCAAAAAATCACAACCAAAATCAAGTAATATTCTTCCTTTCTTTTCGGGGGATATTTGTAAAATCTTTTCTTGGTAGAGATATTTCTCCTTTTCGAAAATGTTATTTCCTTCTGTCGTTTCTTCTGGCAATTCTGAAAATTCACCCTGCCCACCTGATACAAATGTGTAGGCACTTGACGCAACGGTTATAGCTTTAAAAAGGAATCCGGCAATCCGAGTTCAAATCCATTCAAAGCCTCTTCGTGTTTCACGTCGTGCTTATATCCTTGGGAAAAGCATGACTCAATTTCTTCTCCCCACCCAGCTATAGATAAATAGTAGGGGAGACATGGCTCTTTAGTCTTAGAATGGCAACCAGTCTAGGAGAAAAAAAATGAATTCAAAACTGCTTATCTCCGCTTAAAATTAACCTTGTGTCACATCCCGTTCGGTGCAGATGTATTTAAAGGGCGCCTCCTAAAGTGTAGTTGTTAGTAAGCTAGACTGGCAGACTGAGTTCAAGTCGCGTTGGGTGCCTCATTTATCCGACCTTGCGCCACAACTAAGCAAAGTTTAGTAGATAACTACAAAGATACATTTCTTATCCTATAACTCCCAAATCGTGGCCCAGTCAGGTGGGGCTATAAGAATACACCGACTGCTTCTCTGCTGAGAGGTAAGACTCTCGCAACGAGTGTCCTGTTTATGACACTTAACAATCTGATGGTGAGGCTCCAGTAAACTGGAGCTTTGAGGAATGCAGAGTACCTCTTTATTGCCATTGCTCCCAGGTCCACTCTCGCCCTGACAGGTAGTATCTGATAGGGTCCTATCTATGTGTTAAATAGAACTAAACTGTGTGTTTATGCTAAAATGAATCGGTTAACATAGAGCTGTTTTGACATTTGAACTGCAGACTCATGCTAAACTGAACTGTTTTTACATCTAACCGTATGTAAATAAGTGATTGTTTAATTGAATTGTTGGTGATGCATAGCAATACTTGCAACTATTTAACTTTATTGAATAAAATGAATTATTTGAAATAGAACTATTTTTAGCTGTGGGAAAACAAAAAAAAACTGTACTTATGTTAGACTGAATTGTTAGAAATAGAACTGTTTAATGTATAAAAATGGAGTTGGCATTAAATAACCTACTATGGTTGATGTGCCATAAAACCAAACCAAACGAAACCAATTAAAAGTCGTAAAGTCATTGCGAACTCGTTATGAGTGGTTACTTCAATCTATTTTCTCTCACATGTCCCATTGCCTCGTTTTAGTCGTGTGGGGCAAAAGTTGTGTGTCTTGAGTTGGAATAGCCAGGAGGACCCCATCTCTCCTTTAACTCTTCAATGGATTTGAGTTTGGAGTTTCAGGTTGAAAATTTCAGTCTGCCTAAATATTTACCTATAACTGGATGGAAAATAGTTTCCTAAGGGTAAAAGCGCAATGAGAAATGCAAACAGCAGGGTTTGAACTCGCGTAGCTGGGCCCATTTCCTACGATAACAGTTGTCTTCTACGAGTTGTGATTTAGAAATTTGGAAGTGGATGAAAGTTTTATAGTAGGAGACGTCTGTTATGTAATGAGCTTCACCCTCTCGGCAGAACTTAGAATTTACTTATTATGACGCTTCGAGCACCTCCATCAGTCTATTACGAAGACTAACTATGTTGTCTGAATACTGTATAAATCTTTATGATTAGTCTTCACCGACTCGTGACAGGCAAGAGACAATGCACGTGGGTCGTTCCTCAGGGACAGTCCTCTGATCAACCCCTCGCTCAACTCTTGTTTTATTTATCCAAATCCCCAATTAAAATTCTTTACTAGGGCTACTGAGTAGTAGTTGGTCTGTGGTGGCCCTGTCAGTAGTAAAGTTTGCATTACGGCCTAGCACCCACCCTAACAATAATTCAATAGGCTTTTTCGTCAATTTGGGGGCACGACGAATGACTTGGTGGTCTTAGCAAAATAAACAAAATGTGACAATTATAAAAAAAAGGGGAAAGAAGGGCTAAATTATCAAAGCAAAAGAGGAGGTGGGCGTCATATCAAATGTCCGTCAGCTGCTGACCTCAAACTTCTAAAAGCTGGTCCTTAGAGTATCTTGTTGCATGACATTGTCGAAATGTTTTTTTTTTAGGGTTAAGAAAAAATGTTTTGTTAAAAAACTGTTTATGTTACAGTGGTGAGCAAGTTTGGGGACACGGCTCACGTAGTGTGATGGTTAGCGTGATAGTTTTGCAGATGTTTTTAATCCCTACTGAGTTCGATCTTTACCGGGTTCCATATTCTAATCGCAATGCTAGACTTACGCATGAGCTATACATTCGGGGTTCATTTAAAAAAAGGTAGCTATTATCTGATCATTAGTTTTTTTGCTTTTTAACACTGATTCATCAAATATATATATATATATATATATATATATATATATATGGATAGTTTTTTTAGACAATTATCAAATAGTCTTTATTGTTTAGAACTTAAGTGCCATAGTTTGTTAAAAAATATCTTTGATTATACTTATATTTCCTACTTAACAAAAACATTCTCTTTGCAGTATATTTTATTGCTCTACATTTACGCTTACTGGATATATATATATATATATATATATATATATATATATATATATATATATATATATATATATATATATATAATGGTCTCAAATTTCAGATAACTTGGATCCTCTGTAGGTAAAAATTCTGCCCTGTCCTGTGGTCTTTTGCCAAAATTAAGCCATGCTTAGGTTTTAGTGTACATATATAAAAGTTTGAATAACAGAAACTGAGTCACAAAGTGCCACTGACTTACTATCGACGCAATTCCAACTTTATATATATATGTATATATATACTGAGAAACTTAAATGTTGGTAGATGAGTCATCGGTAGATAGGTGATTTAACACCTGGTAAATTGTCGCCTTGTTAAGCAGGAAACGCTTTCCTTCGAAAAAACCGACTCGACACAATTTTTTATTTTCAGTTTATCACTATTTACATTGACGTAATTGTAAAAACTGTGCCATAACTACAAAATGAATATTTCTTTTTTTTCACCTGGAAATCATAAATGAATTAGACTGGTTCTATTGGATGGTCGTAACCCCATTTGCATATATAATAACCTGATATCGAAATAATATTAATTCTCGTATTACATACTTTAGAATTACCATTTCCTGTTTTCAAATCCTCCCCTGGTTCACAAAACATAACAAGACAAAAAAAAAAAAAAAAAAAAAAAGAAACCTCTGAAATTTGTTTTCAAAAGCTGGCAAAAAATTATGAGTCATTTCTATTTTTTAAAATCATTTTTTAATGCATTTTTTCCCTACTAATGAAGGAAAAGACTTTTCAAAGCATCTGACAAAATATGACTGACAAAAGAAAGGATTCGTCAAATATCAGACACCTGATCCAAAAGAGATATTTTATGTTTGTTTGTTTGGGTTTTATAGCATATCAACCTTTGTAGGTTGTTTAATGCCAAATCTCTTTTTATACTAATTAACAGATCTATTTCAAACAATTCAGTTTACAATGAATACACAGTTTAATTGACAAAAACATTTCTATTTTTAGCTATTCAGTCGAACAGTTCTATTTCAAACAATTCACTTTAGCATCCAAAAACAGTTCCATTTCAATCAAATCAGTTAAGCATTTTAGTTCTATTTGACCCATAGATAGGACCCTATCAGGTGCTACCACTTCAGGCCAGAATGGACCTGGTAACAATGGCAATGAAGAGGTACTCCGCATTCTCCAAAGCTCCAGCATTACTGGAACCTCACCGGCTGAGAGTTTAGTGTCATACTAGGACACTTGTGGGGGGGGGGAGTTCTACACCTCTACAAAGATGCAGTCTGAGTATTCTTCAGCCCTAGCCGATTGGGCAGAGATATTCTATGGTTTTATATTCCAAATACATTTGCGTATGGTAACTTTAAGGATAAGATCTTTTTTGTTATATACATTTATGAGCAGATTAATATCGTTTTTCTATGTGTAAAAGTGGTATATTTGGTAATAGTTATTTTCATGAACTGAGATAGTATTTAGTCACCTGCAGTAATTTATGCCTTCTCATAGATACACACAAATACACACACATACACACAAAAGCAAACAAACGGTGTTACATCATGTTGCGCGTGACACATGCACATGCATACACATTCACACAGAATCATACATACACAAACATAAACTCATACATACTCATGTATACATAAACACAAACATACACACATACATAGCCGCCTGGTTGGCTGGAGCTGTAGAATACGCCGACTACACCTCTGCAGAGGGGTAGTAATTTACAAAGCTCTTTGCTTCGATGTGGCACAAGGCCGAATGAATGGGGCACCTAATGAGACTCGAACTCACTCGTGTAGGTTTGCTAGTCTAGCTTGCTAACCGTTACACCACCAGAGGTGCCCTCTGCAGAGGGGTAAGACCCCCCAATGGATCCACCTGTTGTCCGTGGACGGTGACTCGTTAGGTTTGAGGACAGAATCCTGGACGTTGAGCAATTATTGTTCCGGCGACTGAGTGATCAATGACTTACACCACACTATTTTGGTCCTTATTTGGTCTGACAGATGGTCGGATTGGCCTGATCCGATTAATCAGTTGGTCATGTCAAGCCCTAGCACCTAAATGGTTTATACCGACCGTACTTTTAAATATGTTCTTGCAGCAAGTTCTTAAGTTCTTTTAGGTGTTAGAAGGCGGCGGCTGAGGGTCAATCGCGATGAGATAATAGGAATTTGAACAGTGTTGAGAACCTAAAATTGGCCAGTGCTCGAAAACCTACTCTGAGCTTGAGTATACTGGTCGCGTCTCCCCCGTCTCAACCAAGGCGAATGGGTTTCCCCCTTGGTACATTCCCAACACAAGTTCAATTCCATGGTTGGTGGTGAAGCACAGGACCAGCGAAAAATATACAGCATCTTCAAATAGAAATACTAAATGAAATCTGTCAGTATCAAACTCGGAGAATGAGGCAGCCGACTTCTTCAGATTCATTGTTAATGAATCTTTGGAGGAAGTCTACCTAGCTAAATTCTCACCTTTCCGCATAGAAAAAGTTATTTCTACAAGGGCTACTCCGAAAACTGTTAAGAAAGCCCGGAACAGAAACTCGCTAGTCGAAGTAGACAGCCGGAGTCAGTCAGAAAGCATATTAAAAATGAAAACGTTTCATATGACGAAATGCACTGCTTACCCGCATGAGAAACTCAACACTTCCAAAGGAGTTATCAGGAGTAGGAAGTTGGCATTGGCAATAGAAGAGGAGATAGCACCAACCCTGTGAAAAAAGGGAGTTACAAATATAAGAAGAATCTCCATTAGAAAAGGCGAAGAACGAATCCAGACCAACACTTATATCCTGACATTTAATCAGCCAGATACTCCTAAAGAGATGAAGATAGGCTATTGTCTTGAGAGAGTTGAGCACTATGTCCCCGCGCCTCTGAGGTGCTTCAAATGCCAAAAATATGGGCACCTCAGGGAAGCCTGTAGAGGACGAAAAACATGAGCCAAATGAGGTGAAAAGGACCCAGACCACTTCGAAGAAGATTGCTTGAAGGAAATTAGATGTGCAAACTGTCGACAAGATCATCGGACTTACGTAAGATCTTGCATTGTTTACAAAAAAGAAAAGGAAATACTTGCGTTGCAACACCAGAGGAATGTGTCCTTCCAGGAAACAAGGAAATTTGTAGGGAGCTACATGAGAGAAAACAGCTACACCTCTGTTGCCCAGAGGGTGGATCCAACCAATCAAGACAACAAATATAGAACACTCGTGGATAAATTGATCCAGTTAGAAGCAAATGATTGGCCAAAGTTTCGGGAGTACCTGAAAAGACTACACTCGGCTGAATTTTACCAAGCACCAGCTCAGCAAAATATCGGGAATGGAGAGAGATACAATGGTATAATCCAAACAAAAACACATGTAGGATCTACCACTTGAACACAAACTACTAAAAGTGCAAAATGTCCAGCAAAACAGCCTTTACATAAGTCTCCAATCCGTCCACCAAAAAGCATTAAAAACAGACAAAAAACTTGTCTTCTATGAGACCTGAACAACTTAAACAAAAATAACAAGCTCCAATTAGCCAAGCTGGGAAAATATGAACACCAAAGTGAACAATTGTAGACCAGGAAGCACATTCAAAATGCCCTCAAGAACAAAGTTGCCTATAAGAATCAAACAGCGCAATGCTCAGGGATCGACAAAAAACCCTTACAAAGAACCTATAGTACAGAAAGTATGGATAGTGACACAGACGGCATAGTTGTCTGGCTTAATCTTGAAGAAGTTTTAAATAACTACAATTCTTGAAACCACTTAACTGTGGGCAAACTTATAAAGTCACTGACCTTTTTAAATGTTAATCTCTTATATATCATACAGATCCATTTACTGACTGACTGATGTTAAATTGTTACTGTTACGTAGCAACTCGTAATAATTTAATTGTGTGAAAACAAATGAGCTAAAGTAAATAAAATGATTTGTATTTAATCGAAATACTTGAAATCATTTAACTGAAGAAAAATGTGCTCAGGTTTGTTCAAAAATGTTATGAGAAAAATGTTCACTCCCCATGTCTATTTAATATATGTCTAAACAGGAATTGAACAATTTGAAGAGTTTGATATGACATAAAAACCAAATCAACTTATGAAGAACTGTTTTTGACATTTGAACTGCCTACTTATGTTAAGATAAATTGTTTGAAATAGAACTGTTTTTACATTTTACTGAGTGTAAACAAAACTGTACTTATGCTAAACTGAACAGTTTGAAATAGAACTGTTTATATGTATAAAATTGTTTTGGCATTAAATAACCTAAAATGGTTGATATGCCACAAAACCAAACGAAACAAAACAAAACACATACATAGATAACTACACATAAAACTATATAGAGAAATATACACACTTAAGTACGGAGGGGTCTCCCTGGCTTAGAGGGTAACATGCCGGATTACAACATCGTAGTAAACGAGTTCGAATTCCAGTTACGCTAATACATTGATTTTTAGACGAATACCATTAGGAATGGTATGAATCCCCTTATCCACCCAGCTATAGGTTAAATAGTATCTCTTATGTAAGGATGGCTTTGATATTAAATAACCAACGAGGGTTGATGTGTAAAGACATCAAACCAAAGATAGACATAGATTTATCTGGAAATGTCGATTTATTCTTTAAATTCGTGCTAATATAATGCATTTGTTTCATAGATTGTATATCAATTCAGCTAGAATATATATATATATATATATATATATATATATATATAAGCGCATTGAGAAAAAACTTTGAGAACTATACAAGAATGCTACGAGCTATTTTGAACAAATGCTCGAAACAAGATTGTTATGAATTAGTTGAAGTCATATAATTGCTTCCAAAAAAGAAAACCATCGGCTTTAAATAACCCTATAAAGGTTGAAATTTCGTAAAAACAACCACCAAAACAAACAAGCATCTCTATGTTAATATGTTTTCACCTACCTACTTGAAACTTCTGAACCAGTAACCACCGAACTCGATGCTAATATAATGCATTTGTTTAATAGATTGCATATCAATTCAGCTAGAATATATATATATATATATATATATATATATATATATAAACGCATTGAGAAAAAACTTTATGAGAACTATACAAGAATGCTACAAGATATTTTGAACAAATACTCGAAACAAGATTGTTATGAATTAGTTGAAGTCATATAATTGCCCCCCCCCCAAAAGAAAATACACGGCTTTAAATAACCCTATAAAGGTTGAAATTTCGAAAAAAACAACCACCAAAACAAACAAGCATTAAATTTTCGACGATCTTCTATGTTGATATGGTTTCACCTACCTACTTGAAACTTCTGAAGCAATTAACACCGACCTCGGTGCTTATGAATTCGCTAAGAAGGAAACGGAAAATATATGAATATCCCCTTTTCTCTTTTACGATAATGATCGCCGATTTTCTTCTTCTCGTGGTTCTCCAGTGTCTTCTTTTATATTGTACACAGTAACCCAGGAAAAAATATTTCGTGTAAAAACCCTGGGTTTTTCTTATTGCTCCTTAATTATTTCCTGTGTTTTTATTTAGCAAAGTAATATAATCAACCTAAAGAGTAAATTCAGCATTTCCATTTTCTCTCGCAATTGTGCAAAAGAAATTGTTGCAAGGGCGCATGCGGAGTCTTATTCGTTGACGAGCGAATGCACGTAAGAAAAATTACAAAACCCCTGAGTCATTTTGTAAATAAGAGACTATAAAATTGTTCCTGCGAAATATATAAAGATAAACGAATGAAAAATGAATGAAAAATACAGCAATTTTCAAACACAGCCAGAAGGAAACAATTTTCATCAGTGGTGGCATATTTGTTAAAAGCTTCGCAAAACTAGAGTTTTATTGAGCTTTTGTTTAATAGGTACAGAATAATACATTTTGCCTTTTTACATAAAATATCAAACAGAACCACTTCTCTCGTGAAACTTTGTGATTGCCATTACGGATTCAATAAATGTATGAAACAAGAATCACCTGGGCAGCGGTAGTAATTCTAATGCATCACGAATATATATATATATATATATATATATATATATATATATATATATATATATATATAAGTTTCGAAATGTATATATATATATGGGTTTGCTTAGCATAGAAACAGGGTCAAAGGCACTTGGTGATTATTTGTTCCTCGCCACTACGATCATCAGACTGAGTGCTTTATCAGCGATATTGAGCACGCCTTCTTTATAAATATACCAATTTGTAAAACTATATTATTTATATACCGCTCCTAGGAAACTGGTTCAGCACTCTAGCTTTTTTATACTTAATTGATGATATCCATATAAGCTCTTACAACGATATTGGACCCTTTTTCGTGATAAACATAACAAACTATATTACTGTTTAATTAATATCTCTCATTCTCTCGCTCTCTCTCTCTCTCTCTCTTTGTCTCTCTATGTATGATATCAAAATATAAACATGATAATGGCAACTGTCAGTTTTACGATTTTATGAGCATCAGGCGACAAAGAAAAAATAGAAAAGGCTTTCATTATTCTCAGATGATCAAAAAAACGTGGAATTGACAGTTGCAATTAACATGCTTATTTCCAGATATGTGATACAAAAATAGCTTTATCATGAATATGAAGCACTGTTTCAGAATAGACAGTCGGACAATAACAGTAAGTTGCCTTATATATATATATATATATATATATATATATATGGTCATCCACAGACAGATCTGTTTCGTTCAATCAGAACTCATCAGTGTGGCTAGACATATTAGCTTCCCGTAGCTGGGATCGAAACCCGGTTGACTCAAACGCCAATCCAAGCTTCTAACCCTCAGACGTGAGGAGCCAGTTGCAGCGAAGCAAATTTTAAACGGTTATGAATCACAATTACTATTGTTTACATACATCCGTTTAACGGCTACCGAGACCACAATTCATTTATGAAGAGACTTGCAATAAACGCTAATGGCAACACGATTACTTTATTCACTAGAGAACTCAACCCTACGGGGGTAGGGGAGTATGTACAGAGATAATGTGTTTTGAATTATTCAGACTGAGAATATATGATGGGATTTATATAATTCTCCAGGAGTGTTTGATGTATGACTATTAATATATGATTATAAAAATGTATAAGAATATTACGGTGTTTAATATGCTATGTTGTATCATCTGAATTATATCTAATTTATTTTTCAGTAGTTCCATATAGATTCATGGTAGATACTAGTAATTAGGAAAAAACAAGAAAAACGTGAAAATAGTATCCTTATGTAATAAAAGAAGCCCAACAAATACCAACGCACAGAAACTTAAAAAAAGCAGAAAGAGAACTCACAAACACATACCAAAAAAGAACTACGCGAATGCATTCAAGATCAGATCAATAAAATTAGAAACTTGGGAGAATATAGACAATCACGAATGACATAGCAGACAGTAAATAAAGTGAGCAAAAGGAAGATCACCTCGAGAGCAAAAATAAAAGCTGCCAACCAAGAAAAAAGAACACAGATGTGAAAAGAACGTTACAAGAATCTGCTTGGAAACTCCTCTAAAGTCAAAGATAAACCTATTGCAATAATCATTAATAAACATCTAAACATCAAACTTGTTTACTCAAGAAGAACTCATAGTTGTACGGATAAAAATTAAAAATAGAAAAGCTGCAGGCCTCGACGAAATACTTCTAGAAGTATGGAAGACTAGGAAATTTGATGACTTACTGTTTCGATTTCGCAACGCCATATATACAGAAAATACAGTTGATAGTTGGATAAAAGGCCGCATCATCACCTTCACTAAGAAAGGTGACCTCGGAATCACCAAGAACTACAGAGGCATAACTTTTACTTCTATGGTGGCTATGGCTTATAATACTCTGTTTCTTAACCGTATCTAACCTTAAATTGAGAAAATACTTCGGAAAAATCAGAACGGTTTTCGAAAAAATCGATCCACAACATCACAGATTCTAACAATCCGTCGAATCTCAGGAGTTTATGCAAAAAATCTGGAGGCAACACAACTATTTGTAAATTTCTCCAAAGCATTTGGTTCCATACACAGGGGGAAGATGGAGTAAATAATTCTAGCATATGGTCTCCCCAAAGAAACAGTAACAGCCATAATGATACTCTATAAAAACACGAAAGTTCGCCCACCGGATGGAGACACAGACTTCTTTGACATTATTGTGGGAATTCTGCAAGGAAATACATTAGCACCATATTTGTTTATAATCTGTCCAGACTACGTACTTCGAACGTCGTTATATCTAATAAAAGAAAATAGCTTTATGCTTAAAAAGGTCAAGAAGCAGAGGATATCCCGCAGAAACTATAACGGACGAAGACTATACAGATGGTATCGCGCTTCTTGCAGGAGATCAAGTGACAACTTCTTCGTTACCGCTTTATCTCGACAATCAATTTTTAAATATACAGATACCACTTTTCAAAAAATTACAGCTCGAGTTAAAAAGAAAATAAAGACGAGACCAAGAAAGAATTCCATAAAGAATTAAAAATGAAAAAAACAAAAAAAAAACAAAACAAAATAACCTCTCTGCCAAGGATTTAAAAGACAAATAAAAGAACTGTTGTCTATCAAAAAGTATGGCAGTCGAGACCCCCCCCCTCTGCCAAGATTTAAAAAAACAAATGAAATAACTGTTGTCCATCAAAAAGTATGGCTATGCGCAGACCCCATTAAAGAAAAAGGAAGAAAAGAGTACCTATAGAGAACAAGACAACTTCTAGAAAACAAACTCAGAAGCAGAAATCTTATCAAAGGAATAAATACCGGGGAAGCCTCCATCTTGCTAGATACCCAAGACCCTTCTTAAAATGGAGGCATAGAAATCAGCAAGATCAACAGAAATAACTAAAGGACCAACAGAAAAAAAAAAAAAAAACGACAATAAATTCTAGAAAGTTCGATGCTTGAAATTCTCCTGGATTCTAAAATACAAACGGATCACCAAATCCCTGCCAGAAAACGAAACCTCGTGTTAATTAACAATAAATTGTCATCTAGTGTATTCACTGAATGCAAATGAAGGAAGGCGAAAAGATAAACAAATATGTGAACCATACCAGAAAACAGTTGTGGAATATGAAGGTGACAGTGATAACAATTATATGTGGTACCTTCAAAATAGTTTCCCAGAATTTTGCGAAAAAATTGAGTGAACTGATAAGAGTTAAGATCAGCAAGAATACTTAGGAAAGTCCTAGAAACCTGAGGAGACTTGCTGTCATTGACTTCAGTTAAAAATCATCAGTTAACCTGATGTGAAAAACTCGTAAGGAGCAGAAAAAAATAAATTCTTTTTTTTTAAAAAAAAATAACATAATATCTTGAATATCGAATGCTAGCAACAAAAATTCTAAAAATAATTTGAAATTTCGATTTAAAATCTGTCATCGCGTTATTCGTTTCAACTGTTGCTATAGCGAATTTGGAAGCTCAGGATTTGAAAACGAAGAAGCCGAGAGGAAGAGGGAAAGAAAAAAATGTAAGTTTGAAAGAAATGTAATACAATGAATGTGCCAATCAATAATATATCTGAGAGCTTGGAAGGATTCCATACTCGTTCGCATTCCTTGTGTAAAAAGACAATTTCATCACTTGACAAGCAAACCTAACATCACAAGACTCTGTGGAATTGTCATATCGTCACCAGGATGAGTATCTGTAGATTCAGTCAAAGAATCAATGGAAAAGATTGCCTTCAGTGAAGCGGTTATCACATAAAAGAAGGCGAAATTGTTGTACATCGGATTGTCGTTGTCACAGTTAAAATCGTGATTCAGTAGAAGCTGTAGTACTAATATTAAACAATACTTACAGCTATTACTTCTACTATTGCTAATAATAATAATAATAATAATAATAATAATAATAATAATAATAGGTACAATAGCAACAATTGCATGGATACTGTATGAATAATTAAAGCAACTAACTAAGGAAATAGCATGCGATATGATCAAGATGTAACTAGAAAGGGGAAACCTCAAGTGAGAAACAGAATTTCTTTTGATAGCTGCTCGAAACAATGCCACAAGAACCAATTATATCAAAGCAAAAACACACACACACACACACACACACACACACACACACACATATATATATATATATATATATAATGACTACTAATACTAATACTGCTAATGCTGTTGCTGTTGCTATTGTTAATAATAATAATAATAATAATAATGATGATGATATTGGTTCCTGTCTAGTAGACCACAGAGATTATTATTATTATTATTGTAACAAATACCAGGATCTTGCCATACGGCTAAACAGTAATACCAATAGTTGGTAGGACACTTAGATCATTCCCCAAGAATATGGAAAAGAGACTCGATGATTTGGAGATTAGAAGAAGAATTGTAACCATTCAGACCACAGCACTACTAAAACAATAGGCCATACGGGGACAAAGACGAAACGATCAATCACATAATTAGCGAATGCAGCAAATTAGCATAGAAGGAGTATAAGGCAAGACACGACTGGGTCGGCAAGGTGATCCACTGGGAAATGTGCAAGAAATTTAAATTTGACCATACTAACAAATGGTATATGCACAACCCAACACCTGTCCTAGAAAATGACACACATAAACTCCAATAGGACTTTAATATACAAACGGATCAACTAATCCAGACCTTATAATAATCACAAAAAAAAAAGAGAATTTGCAAAATTGTCGACTTTGCTATCCCGGCGGACCAAAGAATAAATCTGAAGGAATGTGAAAAGAAGGTAAGTACCTCGACCTTGCTAAAGAATTGAAAAAGCTGTGGAACTTGAAGTGATGACTGTACCATTTGTGATTGGTGCTTTTGGCACAATAACTAAATGATTATTAAAAGGCTTGGAGGACTTGGAAGTTTGCGGACGGGTAGAGACTATCTAAATGACAGCATTGCAGAGAACGGCCAGAATCCTGAGACGAGTCCTGGAGACTTGAGGAGTCTTGCTGTCACTCAAACTCCAGTGAAAAACCATCAGCTAACACTGATATGAAAAACTCTAAAGGAGTAAACAATACTACTACTACTACTACTAATAATAATAATAAGGAACATGAAGGTGACAATTATACTAATTTTGATGACTGCTTTTGGTACAGTAACTAAAGAATTGCTGACACTCAAACTCTAGTGAAAAGCTCTAAAGGAGTAAATAATAAGGAAAAGGATAATAAACAAAAAAGCAAAAGTACAAGGACTGAATCATTTAAAGACACTTAGGAACAAAAACCGATATCGATATAGTAAAAGCTAATCGATGATTGAAAAGTGTTGGACAAAAGGTAGAGACAGAGGGGTTAATCATAGAAGCACAGGACGAGAGCCTTCCGACAATAAACTGTCAGGTAAATATAAAAAAGGATCAAACCCAACACGTAGACTGCAAACAAAATCAATTGAAAATTTAGCGTTGCGTAATTCGTTTGTTTTGTTGTTTACTGGCATACCATTTTAATGCAAATCCATCCTTCAAGAAGAACAGTCATGGTACTATTTAACCCATAGTTGGAAGGATAACGGGGTTCATACCTTTCCCAAGGGTATTTCCCCGAAAGTGAACGTGATAGTTAGATTGGAGCTCGAACTCACTTACTACGATTCCGCCGTCCTGCCGTTTAACCATTACATCACGAAGACACCCTAGCTACATAGTCTTAACACCGATAGAATATAAAGAAAGACATGATAAACTAAGACATTATATTCATTGGAAAATAGGTAAATACTATGGAATACTGAAATCTGAAAAATGGTATAAATACAAACTAGAACCAATAAGAGAAGCCAAAGGAGTTATTATTTTCTGACACTTTTCTCTCTCATAGAAAAATAAAGAGGAAAAGAGCAGATATAGAGGTTTAACTCAATAAAAGTAAAACATGCATTTTAAATGATATGTCAGAGTCAGTAGATAATGACATATAACGTTCGGTTTGGTTTTTTAAAGGCATATCAACCATTGTTGGTTATTTAATGCCAAAGTCATTCTCCTAGAAGCTCAGTAGTGGTACTATTTAACCCATAGCTGGGAAGGATAAGGGGGTTCATTCCTTTCTCAAGGGTATTTGGCTGAAAGTGAACGTAATAGCGCGACTGGAGTTCGAACTCGCTTACTACGATCCCGCAATTCATCGCTTTAACCATTACACCAAGAGGACACCTCCAATGACATATAAGTCAAAGAGTATAATAAAAAAAGTAAATACAAAAACCTAGAAATAGAAATTAGAAACATGTAGCACTTTTAAAACTTCCACTGTGCCAGTAATTGTAGGAGCACTCGGTATGATCATGAAAAGAAGAGATAAATACATAAATAAGATATCTGTCAGTTTCAGCCGATATGAAAAAAAATTGCACTTTGTGGAACTGCTTAATTCCTTAGTATATTTCTATCAATGTGACTGTCGAATATCAATGTTACTGAAGAATATCAATGTAACTGAAGAATATCAATGTAACTGATAAGTATCAATGTGACTGATGAATATCAATGTGACTGAAGAATATCATCCAAACGAGATAGAAAAATCATAATTACGTCGAATACATATAATCATTTACCTTCCCTCATCCAAGGTCTTGGCTAAAGACCAGGTGAAAGATTTGTAAGAAAACGAAAGTAAAGATGGATATTAAGTAATATAACATAGACTACATGTGACAAGAAAAGAAGGAGGAGGAGGAGGAGGAGTCGCCAGCAGAGAAGATAGCAAGGCGGATTCAAGGACTACATTAAAAAGACCAAAGACAGATTAGTTACATCTGACAATAACATCACTTATTCTAAAAGGAAAAAAAAATAAATACGACACAGAAATGGGAAGAAAAATAACTGCATAGGAATTTCAAGGGACATCCTGGTGAAATCTCACCCAAGAAGACCAGTACATGATTACGAAAGGGAAATTTTTGGAGAGAAGCTGAATCTCTTCTTAGAGCAGCTCAAATTAATGTCATGAATATCAATAATATTTAAGTAAAAATCGATGATACGCATCAGAATAGCAATTGTAAATCATATGGTGATCATATTTACCAACCCCTCCGCTCGGGCAGGATATGACACAAGGTCAGTTGTTAAGCGGAGTTTAACAGGTTTGAATTCAGAGTTTTCCTTCTCCTAGACTAGTTGCCTCACCCAGGCTGAAGAACCTAGTCTGCCCTGCTATTTACCCATAGCTGGAGGGAGAATATTTTGGATTCATACCTTTCCCAAGGGTATTAGTGCTATGTGAAATGGAATCAGTCAGGTCCAGGATTTGAACTCATGTCGCCGTGTCCATATCCTGCGACGCTAACCATTACACCACGGGCACCTCCATATCATATGGTGATAGAGACAAAACGATTGATCACTTATTAAGCTAATGCTGTAAATTAGCAAAAAAGGAATTCAAGACTAGTCTTGATTGGGTGGCAAAGGTGATCCACGAGAAATTATGCAAGAAATTGGAATTGGATCATACAACAAAATGGAGTATGCACAAACCAGAATCCGTCTTTGAGAATGAGATGCATAGCATTCTCTGGTATCATGAGATACAAACAGATCCCCTAATCCTGGCGAGAAGACCAGGCCTAGTAGTAATTAAAAAAAAAAAGAAAAAAAAAGCTATTGGTGAATATGCCGTATAGTAGACTTTGTCGTTTTAGTGGACCACAGAGTGAAAGTCAAAGAAAGCGAAAACGGAGACAAGTACTTGAACTTTGCAAGAGAACCAAGAAAGCTGTAGAATATGAGAGTGAAGGTGATGCCAAATGTATTTGGGGCACCTGGAATGATTCTCAAAGTCTTGGAAAGGGGATTGAAAGAGTTGAAAATCGGGAGATCAATCGAGACCATCCAAACTACAGCATTGTTGAGATCAGCTAGAATACTGAGAGGAGTCCCAGAGAACCCAGGGGACTTGCTGTCACATAGAATTCTGAGACATGAGCTAACACTGTGATGAAAAACATAAAAAATATAAGTACCTAGACCTTGGTGGAAGACCTGAGAAAACTTTGGAACATGAGAATGACGGTGATACCAGTAGTAATTGGTGTGTTCAGTACAGTCACCAAAGGATTGGTACAGCGACTAGAAGGACTTGGAAATAGGACAAGTGGAGATCGTCCAAACTACAGCATTATTAAAACCGGCCAGACTAGTAAGAAGAGTGCTGGAAACTTGAGGAAATTTGCAGTCGCTCAAACTCCAGTGAAAAGCCATCACCTAACACTGGTGAGAAAAACTTGCTAGAAGTAACATAATAATAATAATAATAATAATAATTAGAAGAAGAAGAAGAAGAAGAAGATGAGGAATAAAGAGAAGAAGAAGAAGAAGAAGAAGAAGAAGAGGTATGACAATTAGGGAGTGATTTTATTTTAGCGTGTATTCTGCAGTCCCAACCGACTGGGCCTGACAATGAAGGGGTACTCCACATTACCCAAAGCCCCAGTATTACTAGAACCTCACCATCAGGTGAACAGGACACTCGTTGGGATAGTCATATCCCTCTGCAGAGATGCAGTCGGTGTATTCTGAAGCCCCAGCCGACTAGGCTAGTACCTGTTAGGATCCTATCGATGGATAAAATAGATCGGTTTAGAAATTATTCGTATTACATTGGAATACTTGATATCATATATCTGCAAATCATTTGTATTCAGAATAATTACTCGTGACTAGAAAATTTTTACTAAGGATTATTATCAGTTACTTGACACTATATAAATATATGCACTAAAATTATTGCTATTTGATTGAAATAATTACTTGAACACATGATTATTAGTATTTGATAGGAATACTTGAAATCATACAAATGTGTTCAAATAATTTGTATTGGATAAAATAATTTATATAACTGTGCTTAAAAAACTCCGAAGAAACAATTACGATAAAATTGTCCATAAAAGCGTACGATGGACTCATAAACTAAACTCATTAATCAATAAAAAAAATCTGAAAATATTTTAGGAAGGAATGAATGAAAAAAAAAAAAAGAAATTAAAAAATCTATATAATAATACATTTACGGTAAATATATGAACAAACTTATATAATAACCTTCTTGTGTCATATATATATATATATATATATATAGTGTTTCAGAAAAATTTATATAATTTCGTATTGTAAGAACTTGAAGGACTTTTGCTTTAATGATTTTCAAATGTATAAAAATGAGACTAATGTGACATGTTTTTGTCCTTCCAGGTATACAAACGCTTTTCATTGAAAAAGAAGAACTGTTTGAACATTAAACATAGAATTTTGACTTTTTTTTTACCGATGCTCTTGAAATTTAAGATCATTTGAACGTGAATTGGTTGTTATTACACAAGGAAATGGCATTGCCTTTTCTAAAACATGTCCTATATCTCAAATGATATCAATTTTTTAAAAATACTCTTGCCCGGACCAAACGTTTTGTTGCAGCAGCTGCTTAGACTGTGTCTACCAGTCTCGTATCGGCCTTATCTGCAATAAATATATCTGTAGTTGGCGAGGACCGGTTTCTTCTTGATCTTCGTTTCACGAAGCCAAGCCATGATATCTATCTATCTATCTATCTATCTATCTATCTATCTATCTATCTATGTGTGTGTGTGTGTGTGTGTGTGTGTGTGTGTGCTTGAAAGTGCCTGCGTAGAGGTGTCATGATATTGTAACATCGTTCAACACGTAAGAAGAAATCGGCTCTCTGGGGTTGGATTACTGTTGAAATTTTACGCTCATAGTCTTGGAAAAGAAGACATGAATTATATTTTTTCCGTGCTCTGTGCCATCAAAGAAAATGTCTTCTCACTGCCATGTCAAGACGGTCAGCGGGAAAGTAAATGAATGCGACAGAACCTAAGTAAATGATTCTTTTACACCTTTAACTACGTAGTTAGCAACACAAGGAAAAAATCTGTTTAACCATAGTCAACCTTGACAGTTGTCAATTTACGATTGAATGTTTTTTAGCGCTAAATGTCAGCCGCTACAAATAGACCATTCTCTTTTTACAAGTCCAAAGTCACAAGACATTTCAGAGTCGATATTCATGTTTGATAGCGGATTTTGAAGACACTTAAGATAGATTAAACGAAAATGAGTGAAAAAAAACAAAACAAACAAAAAAGGAAATATCTCCCCCACCACAAAAAAAATAGCCAAATAAAAAACACTGCAAAACAAAAAGTCATGAAAGGGTAATTATTTCTTTTGCTAGACAAGTTACACGAGCCATCTTCGCCATTCGCACACAGAAAAGCTTACTTTGATGTGAATAGGCTGACTTGCACCTCTGACATAACACACTTGTCCATCAACAACAACACACACACACACACACACACACTCATACACACATATGCACACACACTCACACACACACACACATATATTTATATATATATGAATTCAAGCACATACACACACACACACACATACACACACATATATATGTATATGCATATATGCATAAATATATATATATATATGTATATATATAATTAAATTTCGGCATTAAATAACCTATAAGGAGTTGATATGCTATTAAACAAATAAACGGACAAACACATACGATTTACTTATATACATCACATGCACATATATACACTATCTATATACGTATATATGTATATATATGCATATATATATATATATATATATATATATATGTATATATCATCATCATCATATGGCGCGGGTAGCACGGATATCCCTGACCCTCTCTCGCCACTCCTCCCTATCGTTCATCGCCCTAGGTAGGTCTTCAGGACAACAGCCTGTATCCTCACATAGCTGCTGAATGTACGTTCGAGCTGGTCGTCCTGCTTTTGCGCGGCCATGTGTGGGGATCCATAAGAGTACATCTCTTATGAGTTCATCTCTGCTTCTCCAGCAGTGTCCTGCATGTCTGGTTCGTCTAACTTGAATAGTTTTCGTGATAGGGGGCAGGTGGCCGTACAGTTGGTGTCTTGTGGGGTGCTGCTGCCAGGATTTGTTCAGGATTGCACGCAGCATTCTTGTGTAATTGCCATCTAGTTTCTTCTCCAGCCGTTTTGTTAGCGTCCATGTAGTGCATCCATATAGCAGTATCGATGTGACCGCTGCCTGGAAGAAGCTGCGTTTCATTTTATCGGTTAGGTCTGATTTCCATATAATCGATAGCCTATTGATAGCTGTCCATGCTTTCGTTAGCCTCGTTTCGATGTCCTTTTCGGTTGATTCGACGCTGCTTCATAGGTACGTGAATTTGTCTACTAGTTTAAGTGGGGTTCCTTCTAGAGTGGAGATGTCCCCCGTTTGGTTATAGCACATATATTCCGTTTTGTGTGCATTAACATAGAGGCCTATGCTTGCTGCTGCTCGTTCCAAACTATGCAGAAGAGTTTCGGCTTGGTCAGGTGTATTTGCCAGTATCGCTATGTCATCGGCGTAGTCTGCGTCGGTAATTGTTGTTGCGGGGTATCTTCTGCTTCTTTTCTTCGTCAGTTCGAAGCCATTCTCTTTGATTTTGTCAATCGATGGATATGTATATATATATATGCATATATATATATATATATATATATATATATATATATATATATGTATATATATGTATATTTATATATACATATGTATATATAGAAGCTAGACGGCAATTACACAAGAATTTTGCGAGCAATATTGAATAAGTCCTGGCGGCAACACCCCACAAGGCACTAACTATACAGCCACCTGCCCCCATCACGAAAACTATACAAGTTAGACGAACCAGACACGCAGGACACTGCTGGAGAAGCAAGGACGAACTCATCAGTGATGTACTCCTATGGACCCCCGCATATGGCCAAGCAAAAGCAAGACGACCAGCTCGAACATACATACAGCAGCTACGTGAGGATACGAGATGTAGCCCTGAAGACCTGCCAGAAGCGATGAATGATGGGGAGAAGTGACGAGAGAGGGTCAGGGATATCCGTGCTAGCAGCATGACTTCATGATGATGATGATATGTATATATATATGCATATATATATATATATATATATGTAATATACGTTATATATATAATATACATCTATATATTATTTAATCCAACTATATATATATATATATTGTGAGCGACCGTTTAGCGACCGCTTATCTTCGTCTGAAATGGAATTGGTAAATTAAGTTCAAATCCTAAAACTTACTTTTTGCGTTTCTTTTCGCGCTAATGCACGTGGGAAATACAGGATCCACATGTTCGCCTCTTAGGCCTTCTATGAATACCAGGGCAGACTGAGTTCTTTCGCCTTGTAAATGTTATATAGTCATCCACAGCATCATAACGACACAATAATAAAACAGACGCAAGGACAAAGACGCAGGAAGGAAGAAAGACGCAAGAAGGAAGGACACAGGAAGAAATGACGCAGGATAAAGACGCAGGAAGACTTCTTTTCAAATATATTTACCTCTCACTTTATTGCAAGCTTCTAGAAAGGGTTGTTCATGGTTTTGCATGTGAGAGGATGCTGGAGACTGAACATAAACTTCATATTTTGACCCCACTGTTATGACCGTCACGTTGTGTCTTTCTTGTTCTCTTAGATGCTCAACCAGAGGTCTTTAGGGTCCACTGCTGGATGCTGGCTTTCTTTACTGCATCTTAGCATCTTCTCTGGACCCCAGCTCATCAGGGCTTCAAGCCCCATCGGCCTGGTGTGGCTTTCCTTACCACATCTTGTCTCTAACTCTCTGGAAGTCTGCTGGCAACTGCCTCGGGGGGTTTCCGAGTGCCCCCTCGGTCGGGTGTGGCCTTCCCTACCACATCTCGTCTCTAACTCTCTGGGAGTCTGCTGGCAACTGCTTCAGCACCCCAAACTCAACTGATATAAATAATAATTCAACGCCCACACGATCGCCTACTGGATCTTTGAAATCGGATGTTTAATCGTCATCAAGCGGAAATAACTGTCATGCAGTTCAGAGGTTACTCTCTTCCGGTGCATCACTGTAGTGGCACAATGGGACCTTCACCTTGTCCCATATCATAGGCCTTAATCCGCCCACGCTATCTCTTTCGATTACTGGCCATTGGAATGTGTCACTTCCTTCCGGTGTATCACCTTGGAATAGCATTTTTGGGCTGGGTCGAAGGTCAAAATATAACATAAAGGCAATCAGTCTAGGAGAAGGAAGACTGAATTTAGACCAGCTTTCTTCTGCGTAAAATTGACCTCGTGTCACATCCTATCAACGATTGAGAGGTTGGATAAATCATCATCATCATCATCATGTCGTGCTGGTAGCACGGATATCCCAGCCCTCTCTCGCCACTCCTCCCTATCGTTCATCACCCTAGGCAGGTCTTCAGGACAACATCCCGTATCCTCACATAGCTGCT
>OY757905.1:71946460-71988960 GCA_963585895.1 Sepioteuthis lessoniana | reverse complement strand
ACTCTCCGCTCGAGCCGGATGCGACAAGAGGTCAGTTTAAAGCGCAGTAAACCAGGTTTAAATTTTTGAGTTTCTCTTCTCTTAGACCGGTTATCATACCAAGTGCCCGTGGTGTAATGGTTATCGTCGTAGGAAATGGACACAGCGACTCGAGTTCAAATCCTGGACGAGAATGATTGCATTTCACATAGCACTAATACCCTTGGGAAAGGTATGAATCCAAGTATTCTCCCTCCAGCTATGGGTAAATAGTAGGACAGATTGAATTCTTCAGCCTTGGTGAGGCAACTAGTCTAGGAGAAGGAAAACTCTGAATTCAAACCTATTAAACTTCGCTTAAAAATTGACCTTGTGTCATATAATGCCCGAGCGGAGGGGTTGGTAAATTGGATCATACCAAGGTTGAAGAGCCCAGTTTGTCCTGGCTGACATGTTCGTTGAAGTATGTATTTGCCCAACCCCTCCACCACGAGCTGAATGCGAGACAAAGTCATTTTTAAGCGGATTTTTCAATTAAGAGTTTTCCTTCACCCAGACTGGTTGCCTTACCAAGATTAAAGAGCCCGGTCTGTCCTCCACAGTCAATTTTTTAGTGGAGTACAGCTGGTGTTAAATCAGAGTTTCCCTTCTCTTAGACTGGATGCCTAACAAAGGGTAAAATAACCCAGTCTTTCTATTTACCCATAACTGGCGGGGAGGAAGAACTGATGGATTCAAAGGTTTCCTTAGGGCATTAGTACAAAGTAAAAGGTAAACAGCCTATGCCAGGATTTGAACTCGGGTCGCCAATTCCATTTCGTACGACGATAAAAGTTACGCTCCTTGTTTTTATTTTTCATTTTGAAGTACAAGTGGGTAGGTTTCAAGCTTAACTCAAAACAAGCATTTCGAATGATAATTTTCAAGTCGAGCATATCCTCCTCATTCCTATATTTGCAGCTACATAGTCTTCCTACTTCTCTGTTTAACCTAAGATAATACTCAGCAAATATCAGTTGATAACTTATGACAAACATCTCCCATTTGTATGTACACAGATGTGCGTTAAAATGGTGTTGATATATACTCTGACTGACTTATTACAATATCCTATGGCGTGTCTGTGTGCAAGGGATATATATACACACACACATATATTTGTGTGTGTGTTTGCGTGCTTGTATGAGTGTACATATGTGTTAAGAGAGAGAGAGAGAGAGAGAGAGAGAGAGAGAGAGAGAGAGAGCATCGATACGGGTGTACCGTCGCTTTTGTTTACTTATCTCAGCCTCGAGTTCAAATTAAAGTTGGACGCTAAATTAGTTGTCCCTGTCATATGACCTGCTAACATTTCCAAACTTTTCATACCTGTTCACATTTGGAGCCGGCAGTGTCTGTATTTCGGGTGATGGGTACAGCTAAGTCACTTAGACTATGAAGTTAAGGGCAGATTTAGAAAGAACTTGGTCATATTCTTATGAGTAAGGAAAGGAAATATGATCTGAAGCTTAAATCAAACAAACCACCCAGTCGATGATGCTTTGAATATTGACTGCTCTGCTATTTGTCCTAGGTCATCAGCGAGATGTAATAGTGTGCAAACAAATGACTATCATTACATAGACAATTACTTGAAACCATATGATTATTAGTATTTGATAGGAATACTTGGAACTATACAACAGCGTGTAATTATTTTTATTAGATTGTTGGTTGGTTGTTTGGGTTTTATGGCATATCAACCTTTGTCGGTTATTTAACACCAAATCTATTTTTATGCAAATAATCAGTTCTATTTCAAACAATACAGTTTAACATGAGTACGCAGTTTGTCAAAAACATTTCTATTTCAGGCTATTCAGTTTATTCAAACAGTTCTAATCTAGCTATTTTAATTTGGTATCAATACAGATTTTGTTTACGCACAGTTAAATGTCAAAACAGTTCTATATTTAAAAAAATCAGTTTAGTGCAAGTAGAGTTTCAATGTCATAAACAGTTTCATTTAAAACAATTCAATATAGCATAAGCACACAGTTTAAATGTAAGTATAGTTTAATTGTCAAAAACATTTCTATTTAAAACTATTCAGTTTAGTCAAACAGTTCTAATTGAAACAATTCAGTTTAGCATAAGTATGCAGTTAGTTCTATTTAACCCATAGATAGGGCCTATCAGGTGCTACCATTCCAGGACAGAGTTGACCTTGGAGCAATGGCAATGAATGAGTGCTCTGTATTCCTCAAAGCTCCTGTATCACTGGAACCTCACCATCAGATCGTTTAGTGCCATATCTATGACACTCATTGCAGAGGTGCAGTCGGTGTATTCTACAGCCCCAGACGACTGGGCAAGTTTATATTTGATAGAAATACTTGAAACCATTCAACTGTGTCCAAACAAATGATTATTATAAAATAAAAATAACAGAAACCATGTAATTATTAGTATTTGATTGGGAAGCGTAAAACCATAAAATAGTGTGTAAATCATTTGTATTAGATAGGGTTACTTGACATCATATAACTGCGTGTAAAAAGCACCAAAGAAACAACGAAACGAAAAACATTAATATGAATATAGAATAAATGTTATTCTCAATCAATTAATTAATAAATAAACCCAATTAAACACAGAGTGTGTGTGTGTGTAGGGGATTAGGTAAATACGTTCTTCAATAAACATATCAGCCAGGGCAGCTAAATTTCCTCATAATTATCTAAACAAGGTTTCGGAAGAGGTATTAAGTAACGAATTTGCATATTTTAAATATTAGATTAGTTTTTTTAATGGTCTAATGATAACAAAAACGAAAGAAAAACGTTCTCGTATTTACAAATTGCTGTATTTTTCTTTAAATGACCCCAAGAACCACGCCCTCAACGACTAATGTCGAGAGGTTAAATTGTGGTTGTATTTTCTGAGATTCCAGTTGGAAGATCCACCCGTTTACACGCGCTTAGAAATGCATATTAGCTTGTATTCGTTGTGGGGATGGGTTAATAAAACTGAGGACGATCGTGTTTGTGCTAAGCATTTGTTTAAAGTATTAAGTTGATTATCTATCTATCTATCTATCTATCTATCTATCTATCTATCTATTCCTTCCCATTTCGTGGTTAGTTCCTTCGGCGCAGTGATTAACGTACTGAACGGCGATATCGTAGTAAACGATTTCAAACTCCAGTCACGCTATTACATTCACTTTCCGACTTATAGCATTGAAAAGATGTTAACCTCCTTATTCCCACCAGCAACGGAATAAGCTGTACCACTACTGTTCTTATTTAATGGTGGCTTTTACATTGAATAACCCATGAAGATTGATATGGCATTTAACAAAGAAAATGAACCAAACCAACCTCAATCTCAGTCTATTCCTTCCTATCTATCAATCTATCTGTCTCAGTCTATTCTTGCCCATGACAATTTGTGTTCTGGGTATAACACTTAATTGCCTCTGATTGTCAGACTCTACTCCTGAAGGTTTGGGGAGTGTGGAGTACCTGTTCATTGCCATTACTTCCAGGTCCTCTCTAAGCCGGAGTGGTTGTACCTGTTAGTGTCCCACTAGTAGAACTGTTTAACCATTTAACTGTGTGCCAACAAATGAAATGTTAGTGTAAGAAAGCAATACTTGAAACCAATTTAACTGTATCCAAACAAACAAGCTCTGGCTTTTTAAAAATCTTATCTACCAGATATTTGTTTAAAAATCCTATGTATGTGATATATATATATATATATATATATATATATATATATATATATATATTTGTGTGTGTGTGTGTGTGTGTGAACAGGATTCGGCATTAATTAACCTGAAAGGGTTGATATGCCACGAAACCACCCACCCAACCAACCTACCAACCAACCATTATGATCTATCTATCTATCTATCTATCTATCTATCTATCTATCTATCTTCTGGGTCTGTTTTCTAACTGGGATACTAATACACCTGGTTCGTGTAACAAATAAGCTAAGTTTAGTAAAATAACTGGGTCCTTTGTGTGGTGTAATGTTTAGATCATTGTTAGAGATACCAATTTTCACAGCGAACCCTATATTTCTGCCGTTGTGTCAAACTCAGCTAAGCTAAGTAAATAATTTCTGAATCTATTTTATATTTGTCGTTTGTTTTAGTTAATTCGCAAGTGCGAATATATATCCTGGTTCAGGTAGGGACTGGTATAAAAAAGCAGCGAAAAATGTACTATATTATTTTAGTTAGAAGAAATTATTTTAATTTCCCTAAAATACTGGGTAGCATTATGTATATACATACATATATGTGTGTGTGTTTGTGAGTGTGTGTGAATGTGTTTGCGTGCTTGTATGAGTGTACATATTTGTTAAGAGAGAAGGTGAGAGCGAGAGGATGAGAGAGAGAGAGAGAGAGAAGGAGAGAGAGAGAGAGAGAGAGAGGGGGGGAGCTAGGAGATATAGGCAGAGAGAAAAAGAGAAGGTGAGGGAGAGAAGGGTGGTGGTGAGTATATACATAGATACATATATTTACACACTCATATATATATATATAAAAAAGTAAAGTAGGCGACCATAGTCGAGGGTGACCCGAAGGCTCCCTTTTCGATAGCTTACTACACCAAGGTGTAGGAGAAGGCGCTACTCATTTCCCTGGCTTGCTCCACTTTACCCTTGATCCGTACCTTATAATGCTGAGTGTTAAGCAAGGAGGCATCAAGTACCATTTTTTTGAGTCTTTGGTATGACTCGACCTGGGATTGAACCCAGATCTCCCGGGCCATTGGCGAACACTCTAACCGCTAGGCCAATGTCCGGTTTATATATATATATATATACATATATATATGTATATTTGTGTGTGTGTATGTGTGTGTGTGTTTGATTGTGTGAATGTGAGCGGATGTATGAGTGCACGTATGTGTTTTATTGATGTAAGAGAGAGAGAGAGAGAGAGAGAGAGAGAGAGAGAGTAGAATGGAAAGTTGTCAAGAAAAATATTCGTATTTAAAAATAAAGTAACTTGGAAGGCCATACTTGTAGGAAATGGACATTTGGGCGTAAGAATGATGAATTTCACTCTAAAAATAATCATATTACTATCATATTTTAAGCATCATGTTTTAAGCAACGTGTTTTATGCATCATGTTTTAAGTATCATTGCTTAACCATCACAGCTTTAAGTGCTCTGTTTCAGTCATCGTGATTTTTAAGTATGTTTTAATCTACATGCGTATATATATATATATAGAGAGAGAGAGAGATAGATCGATAGACAGAGAGAGACAGAGAGGGAGAGGGAGATATAGATAGATTGATACATTGATAGATATTATATTGTGCAAAACTATTTATCTCTACACAACTGATATTTATACTCACATTTATATGAAGAATAATATCTATCTATCTATCTATCTATCTATCTATCTTTTTGCTACTTTCCTTCCATTTTCCTTTCCACTCTCTCTCCTTCTCATTTTAGTGAACTCTCTTCTCTCTTCATTTTCCCTACTGTTCTCAATGTCTCCTATTTCTTCTGTTTTTTTCTTTATCAATCTTTTTATTTCTCTTCATCTCTATTAATCTTTTCCTCCGTATTTTTGTCTGTCTCCCGTTTCTTTCCCGTGTCTCTCTCACTCAAACACACAATGGCTTTAAGTATATACTAAAAAATACAGGTATATATTTGCCTATAATATATATATATATATATATATATATATATATATATATATATATATACCTTTGAGTGTTTTTGTGTGTAAATAAGTGTGTTTTTGTGCATGTAAATGAGGCTGTGTATTTGCTTCAGTGTGTACGGAAATAAGTGTGTGTGTGTGTGTGTGTATGTGTGTGTGTGCATGTGTGCATGCATGTGTGTGTGTGTGTGCGTGTGTGTGTGTGTGTGTGTGTGTTAATGAGGGTGTGTATCTGCTTCATTGTGTATGTCAATGTTTTCACATGCCAAAAGAGAAAAGCATTTAATAAAAATGCCGTTCAGAGCCTGAAAATAGCCAACATGAAAGTTGAATCCCGAAAAACAAACACAACTTTCCTCACTTTTAATTCACATTCAAAGTTTACGTAGATAAATGTTTAAAACTAACACAATTAACGCAGTTTGCGGCTCCAAAAGCTTTTTTTCTAAATTTTTCAAAAAGTTTTCTTTTTCTCTACAAAAACACTTACAACAATTTTTCCGCCAAGAGAGAAAAAAAAAACCTGTTGTCGAGTTTCTTTTGTCATAAATGTCGTGCAAAAATAGAACTGACTGAACGAAGAAGAAGAAGATGAAGAAGAGAGAAAGAGAGAGAGAGAGAGAGAGAGAGAGTGGAGGAAAGAGAGTGGAAGAACGATAAGAAGATACAGAAAGAAAGTAAGGATGATAAAGAGGAAGGATGTTGATGAGAAAGAGTGAATTAGAGATAAATATACAGAGAGAGAGAGAGAGAGAGGGAAGGAGAGAGAGAGAGAGAAAGAGAGAGAGAGAGTATTAAAATGAGAGAGATAAAGAGTGGAAAGGAGAATGAAAGGAAAATAAAGCAAAAATGGGATATATATATATACACAGAGAAGGAGAGAGAGAGAGAGAGAGAGAGAGAGAGAGAGAGAGAGAGAGAGAGAGAGGAGGAGGAGGAAAGAGAGGGGAAGAACGATGAGAAGATACAGAAAGAAAATAAGGATGATAAAGAGGAAGGATGTTGATGAGAAAGAGTGAATCAGAGATAAATACATATATATATATATATATATTTATATATAGAGAGAGTATTAAAATGAGAAAGATAAAGAGAGGAAAGGAGAATGAAAGGAAAATAAAGCAAAAATGGGATATATATATATATATATATATATATATACAGAGAGAGAGAGAGAGAGAGAGAAGGTGAGAGCAGAATGAACTTGAATTTGTCTTTAACGACAAAAGACCCGTATCCATCACTGATACTCTCGTTGTCTTATTTAACCCTATTCTGTTGTTTCTGTATTCTCTGTGTCTGTTTCTTTCTTTCTGTCTGTCTTTCTCTCTAATATCGACATCATATGTGTATAGGAACACAGATATTAGCATAGAGAACAATAACTAAAATATCATAATTCCGGCAATGGAGGGACTTTTGTGTTGGCATCTGCATTGAAAAATTCAGTCAATATTCCCATTGAAGATGTAGCAATGCTACATAGTCCTCTTGGTTTAAAATCACTGAGTAACAAGCTGATATTTGTCACTGCATCCCACCAGACAGAACTTGACACAAGGTCAATGACCCGAAGGTCGATTATAGTAGGAGTTAAGGGGAGGAGAAGGTTGGGCATGAGCCGAGGCCCGAGCTCTGCTGGACTATGACTCTGCTCGCCTACCCGAAGGTGGCCCAGCCGAAGCTGGGAGCCTAACGGTCTCAAGTTTGCTTTTGTTTCACTGTGCCTGCTAGAATGGCATATCAACCTTTGAGGGTTATTTAATGCTAAATCTTGTTTAAATAAGAGTTCATTTGGTTGCGCACAGTTAAATGGTCCCAAGTATTGCTATGTAATACCAATTATTCAATTTACCATCAGCTAAATGGTTTGCACACAGTTAAATGGTTTTAAATATAGAAATTGATTAAATATTTCTATCTGACCCACAGATGAGAACCAAAGAGGTACAACTATTCTGGGTCAGAGTGGACCTGGGAGTAAAAGCAATGAAGGAGTACTCCACATTCCCCAAAGCTCAAAGACTGAAGCATCACCATCAAATAGTTTAGTGTGAGATCCAGGACACTCGTTAGTGAGGGTCTTACCCTTCTGTAGAAATGCAGACGGGGTATTCTATAGCTCCAGCCGACTGGGCTGTAAATAGCTTAGATAAACGAGAATGATGTGTGCAATATTTAATAACAATCCTTGCAGAACAATCGTCTCTTATCACAGTCCCACCAATGCCAGTGAGGAAACGGACATCACCACCTTCAATAACCAGCTATCTTCCCTTGTCCGAAGCATTCCCAAATACAATGTTCTGGTCATTGGTGGAGACATGAATACTCACACAGAGGCCGGACAATATTTTTCGGACACTTTTGTATTCGACTTTCCGAGTACCATAGAGTGGCAAAATTCCTTCAATAGAATAGCATAAACATATAAAGACAATACCTGTAATAAAAATGGAAGAAAATCGATTAGGTAAGGAAAAATATTTAATTTTCATCATTTTTTACAAAACACACGCGACATTATTTTTCGGACATCGTTGAAAAACTATTAATAGTCTGTAATATGACCTTTCTTCTCAATAACTTTTATCAATATATTTTCATAATGATCAAACATATGCATAATAACATCTCTACGTGTTTCTATTATTTGCTTTTTGGCTCCTAGTATTCGTTCCCATAGTTGAGCCTCTTTCTTTATTTCAGGTCCATCATAGACAAGTTGCACAAGCATTTCCCAAACATTTTCTATTAAATTTAGATCTGGGCTTCTTGCAGGCCATTCCAAAGTAGTCATATTCACTTTAGCCATCCATTCTTTCATGAGTTTTGACACATGGATGCTGCAATTGTATTGCTGTAGAATGAAATAATTCCCCATCTATCTTCTTATCCTTGGTAGGGCTTTCTCGTCCAGCAACTGTTTGTAGCTTTCGCTGTTCTGTCGTCCTTTCAGCCACTCCAACCATATATTTCCTTTAGCAAAGATCATACCCCAAACCATAACTCCTCCTCCTCCTCCTCCTCCTCCTCCTCCTCCTCCTCCTCCTCCTCCTCCCATCTGTCGTTTGTTCAGTACAACAGGCTCACCCCTTCTCGACCAAGTACACCATCCATCGGGCCCATCAAACTTGAAACGCTTCTCATCAGTAAATATAACCTTCTTAAAGTCAACATGCTTTGTTAACCACCTTTTAGCACACTCCAGTCTTGCTCCTTTGTGTTTCTTTGTTTGTGTAATTTTTTTCTTAGCCTTTGCATACTTCGAACCAATCCTATGCAGCGTTCTTTGTACTGTTCGGACGTTTACATCCAATTCTCATTTCTCCTTCACTTTTCTTGCTGTAACTTTTTCTCCAGATGTCAAAAGCCGTGTCACAGTCCTCTTCATTCTCCTTTCAGTCCTCTTGCCAATTGATCTTTTCCGACCTCTCTTCTTTTTCCGCTCGGAGTTTGTCTTCAGCGTGTATTCGACCGTTGATTTCGACAGGTTCAAATCCATGGCGATCCTTCTAATGCTGAGGCCATCTTCCCGCTTCTTCCATGCCAAAAAGCGACTTCTTTTGAATGCATTTACCTAAAAAAAACTTAATTGTTTTGCCAAGAAATGTCCGGACTATTTATGCTGTTAGATTGTCTTATGTTAACATAGTAGTAGGGGCGCCAGTGCCCCAGAACAGTGTACGAGCAGAAAATTTGCATACAGCAACATATACATTAACATAGCTCTTAATAAAACAGGATTTTTTGTCATGTCCGAAAAATAGTGTCGCGTAAGTTTTCGCAAAATTCACAAAAAACTAAAATTATCAAAGCCAAACTAAAAAAAATGATTACACCAGTAGTGGATTTTCACTCCTCAACTACGTACTTACAATCTCAAAAGTTTTTGGCACTAGTGACCACCTTGAAGTCCTTTTTTCAAAGTGTCCGAAAAATATTGTCGGGCCCCTGTATAGGCAAAGAGTGAAATAATAATATTTTTGCACGATTCGCCTAACAGAAATGGTGAATAACTGGTAGAGTTTTCTCTCGAGAATCGGCTTGCATGTCTAAATACTAACGCCCCCCACCAAAAAAAAAAAAAGGAAAAAATTATGGACTTACACCAATCCAAATAAATGTAGAGCACAGTAAGATTATGTATTTATAAACAAGAAGTGGATAAAAAACCCTTTGAATTGCGAGGCATTTTTCTCTTTTGAAGGAGTATCATCCGATTATAGAATCGTCTCGGCAGGATTCGCCTGAGTCTGAGTAGAAATAAAAAAACAGTTAATGTTTCACGATAAGACTGGTCCTCACTTGCCAATAATGGTATAGATAATAAGTATAAGGTAACTGTATAAACAATTATATATAAATAACTGTACAAATAATTATATATAAATAACTGTATAAATAATTAGTATATAGTAACTACAAGTAACAAATTTGATAGTTTTCAGAAGATATCTAAAACACCTACTCAGGACGAAGAATAGGAAAATTTTTTAACCACTTAAATAGAAGCAGCAGCCAAGTGCATTCCAACTCGACGAGCCAGAGCCTCGTTCAGAGGCTTTTCAACGGACTGTCTGGCATCCGTGTCGGACGGTCAATGTTCCATGGCAGACTTGACACTTTTGTCACCTTTGTATAGGACTGGACCTTGCTATCCAGTTTAAGCTAAAATCAGGCATCCGTGCCTGAACCCAGATTTGGTTCCATGTCCAGCTAGTCTCATCAGGGACACATTGCACTAAGTGGGCCGATGAGCAGCATAGTCTTGCAAGACTCGAACCTCGGTTCGTGTCCGACCTTCCCCTCCCCTAAATCCCCATTATAATCGACCTTCGGGTCATTGACCTGGTGTCAAGTCCTGTCTGATGGGAGACAGAGACAAATACCAAGTGCATTCTAACTAAAACAAGAGCCACAAGTTGAGTTCCCTGGGAGTCAATAGAAGGAAGGGAAAAACGAGGTAGCTTGACAAATGCCTTCTTACTTTTTAAAAGAAACCTAACAAATGTTAATGCACAGAAACTCAAGAAAGTCCTGAGAGA
Source organism: Sepioteuthis lessoniana (assembly GCA_963585895.1). Lineage (NCBI taxonomy): Eukaryota > Metazoa > Mollusca > Cephalopoda > Myopsida > Loliginidae > Sepioteuthis > Sepioteuthis lessoniana. The sequence continues at coordinate 71,978,245 of OY757905.1, read as the reverse complement.
ACTAACACATAGCAAAAAGAACAATTAAAATACATTCAAGGCCAAATCAGTAAAATAAGAAATTAGGTTGAAGATTACGATTAGCATGGCAGACAGTACATGAAATGAATGGAAGTAATAGCACCCCGAGAGCAAAACTAAAAGTGGTTAGCCAAGAAGAAAGACTTCAGAAGTGGATGAAACAACAGCTGTACGGCCACTTACCTCCAATCTCTAAAATCCATCAAAGCAAGACAAACAGGATATGCAGGACACTGATGGAGGAGCAAGGACGTTCTCCTATGGATGCCTACACATGGACGAGTCGGTCGACTAGCAAGAACTTACCTCCAACAGCTCTGTGTGGACACAGTTTAGAAGACCTGTCGGTAGCGATGGACGGTAGGGATGAAAGGAGAGAAAGAGGCAGTCAGAGAAATACGTGCTATGGTGCGTCTTGTTGATGATGATGAAGCTTAGCTTAGTTATAGCATAGGAACAGAAGTATGGGATACCTAGTGAGAATTAACTCATTACCAGTGGTCTTCTAATGTAGCTTGATAACTATTGCGCCACGTTGTGTGCACAGGGTGCTTAAATACCCAAATAGAAGTTATCATCATCATGTCATGTCATTTGCCATTCGTCTTTATCGTCCATTGCATGCAGCAGCTTCTTTAGACTACATTCTGTGTCTGTGCAAAGCTGTTGTTGATAAGTTCTAGCTGGTCGTCCAACACGTGCTCTTCCGTGTGAAGAGGACCATAGGAGAACGTTGCTTGTGAGTTCGTCCTTACTTCTCCAACAGTGTTCTGTATGTCTTGTTCGTCTGAGTTGAATGGTTTTAGAGATAGGAGGTAGGTGACCGTATTGCTGCTGTTTTGTGGGATGTTGCTTCCAGGATTTATTCAGTATAGCTTTTGCAATTACTTTCAAACTTTTCCCCCCATGCGCTTAGTCAGCGTCCATGTGCTGTATCCATATAGTAGTATGGGCACGGCTGCCGCTTGGAAAAATTGTGTTATATTTTATCGGATAGGTCTGACTTCCATATGACCGATAACTTATCGATAGCGCTCCATGCGTTCACTAGTTGCGTATTGATGTCGTCTAAATACAGCCATCAAAAATTTAGCAGACAGAAGGACTATTATAAAAATATTCTCATCATTTTTTACGGGTACTATGCTAAGATATAATGCAGGGAGGCCGGAGAGATCTACTGGGGTACAGGCGTCAGGCAGTCCGACAGAAACATAGAGAGAAAGAAAGAGTCGTAAATTGTAAATTGTCCAGCAGATCCTGTCTCCTGCATTATTTACCAATGGGGTTGTTCCGCTTTCAATGTTATTGTTCATCTCTTGGTCTGGTAAGGCAAACAGCGGACAAGCCTCAAAAGAATTCGTGTATTTTGTTTGCAATACCTGTCACCTTTTATATCACTAGGACATCTTCATTCAGAACAGCTTACCGCGCCTTGTGCACTTGCAGGTGTAGGTTCAAGATTAGAACGAAACTTCACCACCCGACCCCACTCAACAGAGGGAGTGGGGATTAGATTTAAATAAATCTTGTTTTTACTAAAGTCTTTTTTGATTTATAATAATCAAGAAAAAATATACAGAAAGAAGATAAATTATCTAAAAGAATATTTTCTAATAATTCATTAAGCTTTTTGCAAAGATGTGGCACAAGGACGAATGAATGGGGAAGCTAATGAGATTCAAACTTACTTTTGTAGGTTCGCTAGTCAACCCTACTAACCATTACACGACTCTAGGTGCCCTGAATATTTTCTTATTGGTTGATATGAAGAAATGTCCAGTAAGGGTTGGAAAATGCTGGGTATATTGACGAATGGATATTCAGAAATTTTATTTCATGGAAAGCAAATACTGTTTTACGTATATAAAAGTAAGTTATGTAAAGTTGGCGACCTTAGTCGAGGGTGACTCGAACGCTCTATTTTCAATAGCTACCACAGCAAAGTGGAGGGTGGACACTACTCAATTCTCTGAATTGCTCCACTTTACCCTTGATCCTTACTTTAAAATGCTGAGTAAGGCGGCGTTCAAGTACCATTTTTGAGTCTTTGGTATGACTTGAGCTGGGATTGAATCCCGGTTTCGCAGACCATTGGCAAACACTCTACTTATAAGGCCAATGGCCCGGTAAAAGTATATATGAAACCGTAATTAGACCTCATATAAAATGTTATGCTCAGGTCGAGGCTTCAGTGTCTTGCCATAGAAATAGGCGTATAAGATTAAGATTGGAGAGCATATAAGTAAATTTAAAAAAATTTAACCGGCTCTTTGGCCTAGTGGGTAGAGTGTTCGCCAATGGTCCGGTGGACCTGGGTTCAATCCCAAGTCGCGTCATACCAAAGACTTTAAAAATGGTATTTGATACCTCCTTGCTTAACGCTCAGCAATATAAGGTACGTATCGAGGGTAAAGTGGAGCAATCCAGGGAAAAGTGTTGCGCCCTACCCTACACTTCGGTGTAGTAACTATAAAAAAGGGAGCCTTCTGGTCGCCCTCGACTACGGTCGCCAACTTTACTTACTTTTATTTAAGCAAATAATAATGAGTGTTGATCTAACTGAAACTTTCAAAATAATAAATGGAATTTCTAATTACACTGGTTTACAAAGAAATTGAGGCAAGCACAAAAATATCCGTTTTTACCTAATTTGAGGGTGCTGAATTCAAATTTGAAATCCGTTTTTACTCATCACCTCTAGTTTCTTAGATATGCATAGTGTGCATTTTGTGCATATACGGTATATAAACGCGTATATGAATTCAGGGTTAGTTCTAATATTGTGAGACTTATGGCTTATTTTTTAGTTATTATGCACTAAATGTAAGTGATAGCATTACATTATATATATATATATATATATATATATATATATATATATATATATATCAAGACGGATTTTGACAGTTGAGGCAGCAGTTCTCAATCCACATTCTGGCAGTCATTGGAAGAGGTTGTCTCGCAGGCGGCGCAGGGGTTGTTGTCCCTCAACTATCGTGTTACACATCTTTTGGGTTACTAAATATTAGTATTACATTTTCAAATGCACATTTAATTTTCAACTTTGCTTTCAACTTTGCAGTCCCGATGGTTTGGAGAGAGCCGCGAAACCACGCAGATGATTGTTATTTTTGTTTAACTAATATAACTGGTTTCAATGCATCTTCTAGGAGAAAGATCAAATATCCCAACCTTCGATCTGCTATGAGACCCGTTCCCATTCAGATGATCTTCCTGTACCCACACCTTCAGTAAATAAGGTTCTTCTTTCCTCATCAGATGAAGAAATGCCTTCAAGGGAGGATTCTGCCGAGTCAATATCTTCGGAAGATATTGAGTCTACATATTCAGGAACAAGTGGCAATGAGCTACACTGGATCACGCAAGAAGACCTGAATGATCTTGCTCGTGATTTGTATCTGTCAAAACAGCAGTCAGAGCTCTTGGCTTCTCGGCTTAAACAGTGGAACCTAGTCCAGGAAGATGTAAGGATCACCAGTTTCAGGAATCGGAACAAAGACCTTGCTTCCTTTTTCGACTTGGAAAACAAGTTGTGCTACTGCACAAACATACCTGGCTTGTTTACGTCCCTTGGTTTGCCACATAATCCTTCACACTCTTCCAAGCGAAGTCTCAATGGTGTTCTGCACAACGGGAATAAATATCCCAGCATTCCCATTGCACACACTGTCCATCTAAAGGAGTCCTATGACAATATGGAGCTTCTTTTAGAAGCTATTAAGTACAGCGAGTACCAATGGAGTCTGTGTGGGACCTCAAGGTAATTGGTCTTCTTATGGGTATGCAAGCACTCTTCGCAAAGTACTGTTGTTTTCTCTGTCTCTGGGATAGTTGAGCTGTATCGCAGCATTACAAGCAGAAAGACTGGGGGTCTAGAAGCACTTTTGTTCCTGGCGAACACAGCCTCAAGGAGAATCCTCTGGTGGACATGAATAAGGTGCTTCTTCCTCCTATTCACATCAAGCTTGGTTTGATGAAGAATTTCGTGAAGGCGTTGCACAACAATGGTGCTGCCTTTCAACACTTGTCTACTGTGTTCCCAGGTCTTAGTGCTGCCAAGCTCAAAGAGGGCATCTTTGTCGGACCTCAGATCTGAGAAGTGCTGAAGGATACTGATTTTGAGGAGCTTCTTAACTTAAAGGAACTGAGAGCATGGGAAGCATTCAAGTCAGTCTGTAGTGGCTTCCTTGGTAACACACGCGTACCAGATTACCAAGCCTGTATTGAGAAGTTGCTAAAGTCTTACGAGGATATGGGGTGCCGAGTGTCACTCAAGATTCATTTTCTCCATTTCCTCAACTTCTTCCCGCCAAACGTTGGAGCAGTGAGTGATGAGCATAGAGAAAGATTCCACCAAGACATTACGAAGATGCAGAGCAACTATCAAGGCAAATGGAACCCCGGCATGATGGGAGACTTCTGCTGGATGCTCTTGCGTGACATCCCGGAGGCAAAATACACCAGATCTTCTAAGAAAACACATTTTTGACTGTCTGTGGTACTATAAATTGTGTAATTGTGTCATCCAAGTATATTGATTCAATCAGTGTTCTTTATCTATCCTGTTTTATCTGTTATAAGCTGCTGCAACTCTTGAAATATGCACATATATTCTCTGTTTATACTAAAATGAGACTATTTAAAAGCCAGAAAACTAGAGGTGATAGAGCAAAACTATTTATAAATTTGAATTCAGCACACCCAAATTAACAAAAAATACCTACCTCCATTCTTGCCTCAGACCAAAAATTTATTTTTGTAAACCAGTTGAATTTTTTCTATATTTCACCTTCAAAATGGAAACTTACTGTCCTGACGGATTTAAAAAACTAAGTCTACAAACCAATTGAATTTTTTGGCTTCTAGAGTAATCTATTTTGTTTGTTGGTTTGTTTGGGTTTTATGGCATATCAACCTTTTTAGGTTATTTAATGCCAAATCCATTATTATACAAAAACAGTTCTATTTCAAACAATTCAGTTTAGCATAAGTACACAGTTTAATTGTTAAAAACATTTCTATTTCAAGCTATTCAGTTTAGTCAAACAGTTCTAATTCAAACAATTTAGTTTAGTATGAGTATACTTTTTATTTACACCCTGTTGAATCTCAAAACACTTCTATTTCAAACGATTCAGTTTAGAGAAAGTATTGTTTCAATGTCAAAAACAGTTCTATTTCAAAAAGTTCAGTTTAGGATACAAAAACAGTTCCATTTCAAACAATTCAGTTTTGCGTAAGTACGCAGTTTAAATGTCAAATCAGTTCTATTTCAACCAATTTAGTTTAGCATAAGTATGCTGTTTAGTTTTATTTGATCCAGAGTTAGGACCCTCTAAAATTGCTACCACTACGGACCAGAGTGGACCTGGGAGCGATGGCAATGAAAGGGTACACCACGTTCCCTCAAACTCCAGCATCACTGGGACCTCGCCATCAGATTGCAAAGTGTCATATCAGGATACTCGTTGGGAGGTTCTTACCCCTCTGCAGAAAAGCAGTCGATGTATTGTACAGCCCCTGCCGATTGGGCAAAATTTATTTCAGGAACAAATAATAAGCTCGGTATTCTAGCCGTTCTCGATAATGCTGTAGTTTGGATGGCCTCTACTCGTCCTCTTATTTCCAAGTTTTACAGTCCTTGTATCAATCCTTTGGTGACTGTACCAAGAGCACCAATTCCAACTGTTATAAACGTTACTTTATGGAGGTGCCCGTGGTGTAATGGTTATCGTCGTAGAAAATGGACACGGCGACACGAGTTCAAATCCTGGACGAGACTGATTGCATTTCACATAGCACTAAAACCTTCGGGAAAGGTATGAATCCAATTATTCTCCCTCCAGCTATGGGTAAATAGTAAGGCAGACTGTGTTCTTCAGCCTTGTTAAGGTAACTAGTCTAGGAGAAGGAAAACTCTGAATTCAAAACTGTTAGACTCCGCTTAAAATTTGACCTTGTGTCATATCCTGCCAGAGCGGAAGGGTTGGTAAATATGATATGGTAAACGTTACTTTCATGTTCCACAGTTTTTCAGGTCCCTAGCAAGGTCCTGGTACTTATCTCTCTTTTGCTTTCTTTTAATTTTACTCAGTGGTTTGCCGGGACAGTTAAGTCCACTAAGTTCTCTTTTTTTGTCGACTGTCAGTAGGTCTGGTCGTTCGGCCGAGATTAAGTGATCCGTTTGTATCTCAAAATCCCAGAGAAATTTGGGCGTTTCATTCTCCAGGACGGATTCCGGGTTGTGTTTCTACCATTTATTCATATGGTCAAATCTTTTTCTTCTTTATTATTATTATTATTATTATTATTATTATTATTATTATTATTATTATTATTTACTCTGCTAGAGTTTTTCACATCAGTATTAGCTGATAGTTTTTCACTGGAGTTTGAGTGACAGCAAGTCTCCTCAAGTCTCCAGGACTCGTCTCAGTATTCTGGTCATCCTCAGCAATGCTGTCGTTTGGATAGTCTCTACCCGTCCGCCAACTTCCAAGTCCTCCAGGCCCTTTAATAATCCTTTATTATTATAATTATTATTACTACTACTACATATTTAATTTGGTTAATAAAACAGAGAATCTGTATAAACCATTAAGATGGTAACAATAATAAGCATTGTCCATTTTGGGAAAAGGGATCCGAGCCAGTTTAACGTAATAACTATGGTGTTAAGGTCTTTAAACAAGCCTGTCAGTCGTACCCTTCCCTCCCCTCATCGTCCATCTATTCCGATTCACGCTCTGTTCATTCTCAGAAGCTTTTTTCCCCTAAGGATTGTTTGATAATTTGGTCATCTGTTTTTTGTGAAGTTTCTTTTTTTGGGGCGCATGTCTTGTCGCTTATCAGACAAGACAGAGATAAATTGTTTTAGAATTATGACAAATAAGTCACAGCTTTGACGAGAAAAAAAAAAAAAATCAAAACAAAATAAAAAAAAGCAGAAAAAAAAAAAATTCGTACCGAATTATAATCTTATTCATTCCTTCTCTTACCAAATGCAAGCACACGCGGGTGTTAACCAATATATCGTTTCCATCCCATCAACTTTTTTCTCGACCCACTGCAGAACTCAACGTCTTTAATATATGGGACGTCATGAGGTGGGGTTGACTTTAGAGTTTTATTTGTCCTAAACTGTTTGCCTAACCAAGGCAAGAGATCTCAGTTTATCCTACAGTTTTTACTAATAGTCGTCCTTAGTCGAGGGTGACCTGAAGGCTCCATTTTCAATAGCTACTACACCAAGATATAGGGGAGGGAACTACTCCATTCCATGGATTGCTCCACTTTACGCTTGACCCTTACGTAATGCTGAGTGTTAAGTAAGGTGGCATGAACTACCATTTTTTTGAGTCAACCAAGTTAAATGGTTCCAAGTATTGCTATGTATCACTAACAATTCAGTTAAACATTATTCAATTGTTTGCGCATACTTAAATGATCAAAAAGTTCTATTTCAAACAATTCAATTTAACATAAGTCATTTGTCTACTCTCAGTTTAAATGTCAAACAGTTCTATTTGACCTATAGATAGAAACCTTTCAGGTACTACCACTCCGGTTCAGAGTGGACCTGGGAGCGATATCAATGAAGGGTACTCCACATTCCTCCAAGCTTCAGTATTACTTGATCCTCACCATCAGTTTGTTTAGAGTTATATCAGAACATTCGTGGGTGGGTGGGGGTCTTACTCCTCTGCAGAGATGCAGTCTGCGTATTCTGTAGCTCCAGCCGACTGGGTTAGCATATTACTAAAGGAAAGAAAATTTGGTAAACTGAGTCATTATTTCCTGGATTGGTGACTTCAAGAGAAATGTGAAACAATCGGTCAGACACGGGAAACGCTGCCTGATGAAAAAGATTAATTCAATTAAAAACAGTTTTCTGAAATTTAAAAATAAGAAACGATGATTAAATACCTTGTTATGTTGACTGCAATAAAATTTGATTCTTGCGTAATTTTAGGTTAGGTTAGGTTTCTTTGTTTAATGGCGTATTAACCTTCTTGGGTTATTCAATGCCAAAGTCATACTTCGAGAAGAATAGCAGTGATGGTATTTCACCCGTAGCTTGGAGGATAAGGAGATTCATATCTTTCCCGAGGGTATTTGTCCGAAAGTGAACATAATAGCTCGACTGGAGTTCGAACAAGCTTACTACGCTTCCACAAGTCCAGCATTTTAACACCACGTGGAAACCACCCACCGAGTAGTTTTACTGTGTTCGAGAAAATAATAAAGTGATTAGAAGTATATTACTTGAGAAAATATTGCCCATATATTTGTTTTCGTTAAGTTATGGGGTTAGATATATTAAACTAGGTATCTAGTAAGTTTTTGATTGTTTGACGGAAGGTGTAAAATTTCGGGCACTAAAATCGAATCGAACTAACCATTGAAAGAAATCTACAGTTTCAGAGCATCAATTTTAATACTATTAAAAAAGAACCAGTTTTCTAAACTTATTTCCTTATTATTCAGATTTGCACTAAAATGTAACAAGATTCCCCTTTAAATTAATCAGATTCAATTATTTATTCATACTCACTTTGAACATTTTTTCAATAATACTTCTGATCATGGTTAGAAGGTTTTTAGCAAATTCGTTATGCATTAAAATAAAGTTTGAATACTAATTACGTCACATAGGGGCACCTTTGGTGGTGTAACGGTTAGCCAGCTTGACTAACAAACCTACACGAGTGAGTTCGAGTCTCATTGGGCGCCCCATTCATTCGGCCTTGTGCCACATCGAAGCAAAAGAGCTTTGTAAATTACTAATTACGTCACATAGATTTAGAATAAAACACTACTAACGGTAATAGAATGCTGAGACTTTTTTCATTTAAAAAAATAAATATATTTCTGACCATACAACATCACATATTAGCTGACCATGGTTTAATACAGGAAACCGTTTAACGTTGGCAAATAATCCGACTATAGGTAGAATCATCTACTGAATATATATATTTTTATATTTACATACCGTTGGATTCATTACTATTTTCCCTTATCTATCTATCTATCTATCTATCTATATATATATATATATATATATATATATATATATATATATATATATATATATGAACATGAACAATATTTTCAAAACTGTTATAGAATAAAACTTGAGGGGAAAACTAACGAATCTGTGTTTCATGTTGTCGATCCTCACATCAGCCAAAATCGACACATTTGAAGTCTAAATCTGATGAGTGACATAGTCAAATTCAGTAATGATTTTTTAGGCTGTTTTTATTCTATTTTATAGTTGAACATATTCTGATATTGCCCTGCAGTTTTATGCATAGAGCACTATCATTTAATGATTGAAAAAGCTTTTAGCTTTAAACTATAATTCTAATTATTTGCATTGATACACAGAATACACAGATGTAAATAAATGATCTATCTATCTATCTATCTATCTATCTATCTATCTATCTATCTATCTATCTAATATGTCTATTTGTGTATCTCTGAGAACTCGTTTCTAAAATCAGATCTTATTTGTGTATCTCTGATGTCTACATAGAGACAGACACAATTCAGCATTAGGATAAAAAGAATATTTCGGTATATTCAGATATTATCTAGAGGTTTTTGTAAACTGAAAAGCCTTTCGTTTGTGTCTAAACGTGTTCAATCTTTGTAATCTGACCTTTTATAAGTGTAAATTTCTGAAAAAAGATCTTTGGGCTTCAAATTATTTAAGATTCCTTGAGCAGATTTTACAAGTATACACGTGTAAGAAAACATGGACAGATTTTCTCGACGATTATCGAAATGAGATAGGAGCCGAAAGGAATCGAACGCAGACATGGAGTGACACTATCACCTTATTATCCTCGAAATTCATAATGAAAGAGTGAAAGAAATGTTCATGAAAAGAAGAAATAAGTAGATTTTCCAGCTGCCAAAATCGACACATTTGAAGTTTAAATCTGAGGAGTGACATAGTCAAATTCAGTAGTGATTTTTTGGGCTGTTTTTATTCTATAAAAATAAATGTTAATTGGTAAGTAATGAACTCGAGATTTTTCAGCTCAATGTATGTGGGCGGGGCTTAGAATATACTGAATATACCCCTAGGGAGGAGTAAGAGCCCAAAAGGGGAGTTTTGGGTATAAAACTATACTGCATCAGGTGGTAAGGTTCAACTTCTGGAGCTTTGAGAGTGTGGAGTACTCCTTCTTTGGCATTACTTATAAATTAACCCTTATCAGGAGTAGTCGTATCTGTTAGGATCTCATCAATGGGTTAAATAGAACTGATTGAGAATTATTCATATTTGATTGGCAGGCTATTCAATTCCATATCCCCCTCATACATGCATATGTTAAATGTATCTGATTTGTAAACGAATCATTTGTTTGCACATAGATAAATGGTTTCAGATACTGCTATCTAACACAAATAATTCTATTTTATATCAACTGATTGTTTGCATATAGCTAAATGGTTTCCTTTATTCTTATCTATATGAAGAATTCTATCTAATATGAATAATTTCTTTGGTTTGGTTTCTTCGTTTTTAATGGCATATCAACCTTTGTAGGTTATTTAATGCCATTCTCCTAGAAGAATAGTAGTGGTACTATTTGACCTATAGCTGGGAGGATAAGGGGGGTTCATACCTTTCCCAAGGGTATTTGTCCGAAAGGGAACATAATAGAGCGACTGGAGTTCGAACTCGCTTACTACGATTCCGCAGTCCAATGATTTAACCATTACACCACGAGGACACCCCCAATAATTTCTTTGCACACTGTTAAATGATGAAACAATTCTATTTGACCCATATATGGGACCCCCATTGACAAAACCAGTCCTTTCCTGAGCAGAACTAGATGTGGTGGCAATGAAGGAGTGCTTCATATTCCCTAGAGTTACAGGACTGGATCTTCAGCATCGGATTGTTTAGTGTCATATCAGGACACTCGTTGGAGGGGTGATCTTACCCTTTCGTACAGATGCATTCGACGTATTTTACAGACCCCAACCGACGGGTTTAGTATTTGATAGGAATACTTGACACCAGATAACTGTAAATTATTTGCATTAAGAATAGCTACTCGAAGCTTTATTTGTTTTATAAAGATTATTATTAGTTATTCGAAATCACATAACATTGTGTAAAAATGACTATTATTAATTAGAAATAGTTTCATGAAACCATATAGTTATTAGTATTACACTTGAAATACTTGAAACCAAACAACTGTGTGCAAATTATTTGTATTTGATTGGAACACAAGATACCATTTTAATGTGTGAAAAAAGAGCTGTAAAGAGACAACTCTACTAAAAATGTAAATATAAGTGTCCAATGATCGCAATTCCCTAACCACTATGCATAAAATAACCTTAAATGGGTTGCTGTTAAAATTAATAAACTGATGAGTATTCATAAGGATCAGTTGTCTTTTTTTCGGGCATGATAAGACACAAGAGCAGAAATAGATTGGAAATTGCACCTTTGGAACAGGACTCCTCAATTGCTCTAAATGTTATGCTTATCGGTCAAATTGAAGCTTCTAAAGCAGAGGTTGTGGGGACTGGGTTTTGAGCTTTTTTTCATCAAATCACATGTTTGCGTGAGACGCCTCACGTAAAATCCGATTTTATGTAATATTATTCTTTGTAAAGAGGAAAGTTAACACCAATATCTATTGGGGGTGTCCTCGTGGTGTAATGGTTAAAGCGATGGACTGCGGTAAGCGAGTTCGTACTCCCGTCGCTCTATTACGTTCACTTTGGGAAAGGTATGAACCCCCTTATCCTCCCAGCTATGGGTAAAATAGTACCACTACTGTTCTTCTAGGAGAATGGCTTTGGCATTAAATAACCTAAAAAGAGTTGATATGCCATTAAAAGAAACCAAACCCAATATCTATTTGTTTTTTTCTTGCTTACAGTAGCGTTTAAAAATCGAGCAAAGATATCTAACCAGATAGCGTATGTTCCTCATGAACTATTCCCAGAGAATCCAGTTAAACGTTCAAATACTTTGCAACAGTCCGTTGACCAGGAATGAAAACGTTTCTATTCGTCACCGATTTCTTGCAGATGAGAAATGAACGCAGTAAGTATATTAACCCCAAACCCGAAAGACAATGGCAAACTCAATCACCCGCCCTACCAAACCATGACTTCATTGACAGAAGTTTTTGTCATGCCCATTATGACAAAATGTGACATGTATCGCCCACTGGAACCTGGAGAAATCATCACCACAGAAATTTATTGTTAATGATTCGTGCATGTCACTAGGATATAACAGCAGAAATGCAAAGTTGAGGTAAACAAAAGGGGTGTTTTTCTTCCGTATGACAGTGCAAGACCTCAACCAGCAAAATAAATCCCAACTGGAAAAAAAAAAAAAAAAAAAAAAAAAAAAAAAACATAAGTGAACATCGGTCAGTGTTAAAACATTTGTCTTCCTTGTCTTGTTTCACACAGGAAAAGTAATTTTTGGACGAGATGAAAATGAAAAATGGATTTCTTACGAGAATCGGGTTATGTAGCAGCAAGAAGTCTTTCGACCACCCCCACCCGTGAATCTTTTATCGGTCTCCTCACCCTCGCTCCTGCCCGTGAATCTTGTGACAGTCTTCCCACTCGTAATGAACCTGGTGACCAACAACAAAGGTGCGAGAAGCGGTCACGCGAGATTTAGCAGGCTTTAAAAAGTGTCACTCAAGCTGTCACTTAGTAACTGGCGGATACTGGATGCCTTCCAGAGGACTTACTAAGAGCGATGACCGATAGGAATGGATGGCCAGAGAGAGTCAAAGGAAGAGAGGTCCCCGCGGACTTTCTCGAAACCTATGTATGGCACTAGACCTTGGTGTCTAGTTCAAGCTATAACCCGGCATACGTGCCCGGACCCAGATTTGGGTTCGTGAAACTGCTTGCCTCATCAGGCTCACATTGCACCAAGTGAGCCGATGAGCAGCATAGACCAGCAGGGTTCGAGTTTCGGCTCGTTCCCGACCTTCCCCTCCCCTTTATCCCCACTTTAATCGGCCTTCGGGCTTTTGATCATGTGTCAAGTCCTGTCTGGTGGGAGGCAGCGACAAATAAACAGAGAGAGTCAAAGGAATCCGTAAAGTTGACACATGATGATGATGATGATGATGATGATGATGATGATGATTTGCTTTCGTACTGATTTTCGTTTTTTTTTTTTCTGTTTTCCTGCCATTTTTCGATCAAAGAATTTCTTGATCTCTCTGATAACTTATTTCAGTTATCTCATTCTACTGAGACTGTGTATACACAGTTGAAGCAGTTCAAATCGATAAGCATTGGAAATTGCCGGGTGTCACCTGCCTTAAATAAAAATATAATCTATCCGTTACATGAAGCAAAGATTTCAGCAATTTTATCTCTACTTCAGCCATTTCCTTTTCTAACAATATTCATTTTTCTAGAAGTAGAGTAATCAACGTTGTCTTTAAGGATCTAAAAAATTTTTGATTAAAATTTGTCAATCCGTTATTTGTGCATTGTAAATCGGGAAGAGTTCGTGTCAGAGATGATGAGGAGGTTAGATAATGAGAGAGGTCGAGAATTTTTGTAAATGATGCTGAGAGAATTTGTTTTTGAAAGCGATGTCACTATCTTTTTTTGTCTTCGTTAATTTATTTGCCGTATCAAGGCAGTATAATCTTCTACTTCAGTCGTCAAATTTGGTCTTCTATTGTAGTATGCTACACTTACAATATGTCACCTAATTATTGAGATAGAATTCCTGTCGTCTGGAAAGAGTAAAACTGGTTGATGCTTGTCTCTTAAACAGATGGGAAACTCGACAAATTAGCGGAAGAACGAATAAAAATTCTGCGAAGACAAACTGACAGCTTTAGTTGAGTTTTGAATTTCCTGTTATTAAGTAGAGGAATAAAAATAGATTTTTTTTTGTTTAACTATTCTCGCTAAAACACAACAGAATATTCCTTATTTGATACCTTTAAGTTAGGCATGGTTTCGGAAACCTAACATTATTATCTCTCGGCCAACAATACATATTTATATTATATTTGGTTTAATGATAAATAACTTTCAAACTTCTTATATTACAGTACGTACCGACAATCATTTTAAAATAACAGTCAATTCCTTTTAAAATTGTTATAATATTCCAAGATTTTACTATTGGATACATTTTAGAAATTCGCCATTAGTATAAATGACTATGTTCGCTCTCTAATAACCACCCCAAAACAAAACAAACAAACAAACAAGCAAGCAAACAAACAAACAAACAAACAAAAAACCCTCAACAATTTTTGTTCAATAATTTTCTTTATCCTTGTTTTTTTTTTTTTTTTTTGTATATAATTTTGATATGGCGAAGAACAAGCTTTTAATAATATTCACAGAAATTTTCTATCATGATAAATGTAGAATTGTCCATATCTTATTTTTAGATTTTCGTCCACTAATAGTGGACGCAACTGTTTATTCATAAATTCATGTTAGCATTTTATGGGATAAAAATTCAACCAGATGCGATTTATGAATGAAACCCTTTATTTTGGGCGACTGTTTTTCATAAAGAGAGAGAGAGAGAGAGAGAGAGAGAGAGAGAGAGAGAGAGAGAGAGAGAAACTCCCTTCCTTGACAGATTTTCAAATCGCTTTTATTTATTTGAAGTTTCTATTTATTTCCGTTTATATATATCTATGCTGTTTTTTTTTTAAAAATTTGCCAGCGTATTTCTCATCGGATGTTTTAGCATTGATTTAAAAAAAAAAGAAAGAAAGCGAATAAATAAACACAAAAAAGGTTAAAGAAAAAGAACACCCACGCACATATACACAGACAGATTGATAGACAGACAGAAAAAGAGTCCCATTCATAATACTTAAATATATTAAGATAAATTTGAATTTGCAGGTGTGTGTTAAAATAAAAAGGAAGGATCCTCCTCTAGTCAGTTTAAAAATGTGTTTGGGAGAATGGCGTAAAATGTTCCTTTTTCAATCTTAGAATCTAGCAGACTGTAACCTATGACCTACATTGAAAACTATATATATATATATATATATATATATATATATATATATATATATATAATCTCTCCCTATGTATTTTGAACTTAAATTCTTAAAATGAATTGGCTAAAACAATGTAGCAGTTAATAAAAAAAAGACCAAAAAACAAACACAAAAACAAAAAAACAAAACAAAAAAAAACAAGAAAAAAAAAAAAACAACAAAAAACAAAAACAATCAAAACGAGGAAAAGCAAAATATAAAAGTCGCACGAAAAATGATAGAATAATAACCTAACCATTTGAAATTACAGAATATAAATTAAAAAATAATATTGTGAATTGAATTACTAGAAAATCCGGCGAACACTTACGTACGTGATACGGGACCACTGGACTGCTGTTTCGACCTTATTAGGTCTCAACAGCAGTGTATACTGTGATCTCCACCACTGGAGATCGAACCAGTGACCACAGATTGTTGAGCCAAAACTGTACAACTGAACCATCCGACCATATCACATACAAGTGACGCCAAATTAAGTAGTCATGGTTACTGCGCGGCCAATTAACCTGAATGTATCTTGCAAATTAAATCCATACCCTTTACAGAGGACACGGTCACCTTCAAGGCCACGTCTTCCCAAGAGGATTAGAAATACGCATCCGCGTAAGTATTATGACCTAAAGGGCAAGGATATAGATCTACATGGTAATTCAACGCACAATATAATTCTTCTACTTAAAAAAGAAAATATAGATCTAAAAAATATAGTTCAAGATGTTTTTTATTGAGTACATGCGGAGATCCATTAACAGAAGAAATCGGAGAAGGTCTCTGATCCTTAACCTTTAGGATCGAAAACCTTCTTTAGATGCTTTGGATCCTCAGTACCTAGATTATAGTTATTCTTTGTTTTTAGGCCTGAAGACCAGGAGGCCATCCTTTACGTTCGAATGTCATGAGTTCAATCCTCTTTATTATGATAATATGGCAGACTAGGCTAAGTTGATTCATTGACTAGTTGATTTTAATGGCATGTCAACCCGTCTAGGGTGATTTCATGTTTAAAAGTTTGGGAACCACGTTTATTGGACATTTATATTTACATTTTTAGTGTAGTTGTTTAGAGTTTTTTCAAATATTTCTATCCAATACAAATAATTTGCACTCAGTTTATGGTTTCAAGTATTCTTACTTTATGTTAATAATTATATGATTTCAAGAAATTATTTCTATTTAGTTATTTGTTTGCGCACAGCTATATGGTTTCAAGTTATTAATGATCGTCCTTTGTCAACAATTATAGATTCAAGTAACTATTCGTAATACAAATGTTATAAAAGATAAAGATGGGTCAGAGATACTTCCCTTAGACTCTATAACCTATCCCCAATATCTCGTAACACATTTGATAAAAAGACAAATAGAGTTTCTTAAGAAACAACAGTTAATTTAGAAAACCTTCTACTCCAGATTTACGATATGTATACATATATTTGGCGGATAAGAACATGATTAAATACGAACAAAGCAAGTCAAACATTGATTTAACAAAAAGTTTAATTATAACAACGAAGTGAATGAAAGAATTGTCAAGCATTAAGTGTATCTGTGAATTTAAGAATTGCAATCAAGTTACATACATAAATGAGTAAACATGATTAAAGACATTCCAGTTATTTCTCTATTTGTACGGGTAATGATGTATGCAAGGAATTCTTTGGAATACGTGAGTGTATGCAGTATAACATCGGGGATGGAGATATTACAGTTTATCTGTATTGACATTTCTCTCACTTTTGGGTCTTGAATTCTACAAAGAATCATATCAAGTTTTCTTTCATTCTTCCCGCTTTGTCAGCTTTGGACGAATCATATGAAGATATTCATACTTCTTCATTCAATAGAGGAGGAAGACTTCATTATTTTATTTTTTTTATCTCTGAAGTTGATGGCGTAAATCGAAGTCAAGGAATTTACAAAGATTTGCTTCAGGTTTCATTACGTTCCGTGTGGTCACTGAATTTCCCCTCAACTTGAACAATTTTGACGCCGACAGACGATTTACTTCTTAGCTGCTCTGCGCCGCTAGTTCAACTGTTGTTTCTTAATCAATTCGCATCCATCGGCGCAACCGTTTCTCTTTTGGCGCCATAAGGTAGGCTATTTTATTTCCGCTGAAAAATACAGGGGAGAGCATAAAGATCTGCGGTTTTTGAGGGTGGTGGTGGGAGCAGTCATGTTTTATTCATATTTTTAATTGGCCCTAGCTAGCCACATTCGCCGACCCATTCATTAATACAATATATATGCAGCCATCCTTCACCAAACACGCTGCAGCCACCAAAATACCATATTCGCTCAGTGAAAAAAAAAACCTACTTAAAACCCCGAGTGAAATAGATGATTTTATTTACTGGGATGATTATTTACAAGGATGTAATTGAGATGGGAGAAAAAAACCCGAAAAGAGAAAAAGAAACAAAAAAAAAAATATCCCCGTTTGGTTGCCCTTCCATCTCCTCTTTTACGATATGGAGGACGACTGTTTTCCAGTGTCCAAGAACACCGAAAACAAGCCGGACCTACCCTAAGTGGGAGGGGGTCTAATGTAATGGGACTAAAGAAGAAGGCAGGGTTGGGCGTAGCGAGAACAGGTAGCATGAATTTATTCTGATGAGGTTCCAAGATCTTCAGAAAAAGTGGGCAGGATTAAGGGTTGAGGTATGAAAAATAGGGATGGGGAAGATCTTGGAGACTAACAACTTGGTGACGGGGATGATGACTCACAACATATTGCTAACTAGGGATTAGAAGGGAAAAAACCTACTTACCATGGATTGGGTCCCGAAGGACCAGGACCGTAGTTGCCATGTGCAGGAAGAGGAGGGAAGGATGACTTCAACATTGTCCCATTTCATACGAGCAGGATCGTTGCATTCACCCACCTTTTTTCGAATGTTATGCGTTCCAAGCGTTTTCTATCGCATCTGATCTTGGCCCTAAGCTGATGCCTAAAGAACAATATCAGATCACGATAAGAAAAGTTAACATTACCATACAATCCCTTCTTTCGCATCGTCCAAATCACCATTCTGGCTACAGCTAGGATCGCGAGAAACACTCCTCTCACCTTGAAACGAAGGAAAAACGTTGCCCACAACGTAACCAACGTCGAGCAGCATGAGCTGCTTGGGCTTGATGCGAGCCGTCCACTCCCCGACGTGATCTCAAAACGGGCGAACTCGCTCGCAGTAGTAGAAGGCGTGCTCAGCTGTTTCTTCTGTTTCGCCAGGTGAGCGAGAACTCGGAATTATTCAAGATGCCCGAATCTGGCCCCCAGTTCCAATGGGAGCGGATCTCCACCGTCGTCCAGCCGTGTCGCTCTCTGTGAGGGTCCGAAGCGAAGCCCCTCACTAGTTCCCGAGACAGTTCTTTTCGAGGCCGTGAAAGGTCACTGGACTCAAGAAGTTTGCGGAGGGCCGCTCGGCATTCGCAGACAAACGGTGCTTCGCCCATCGGCCTATGTCAGCCTTCGGCCTATGTAAGCCTTCGGCCTTTGGGTCTGACTTGAGGTGAGGGAATGTATCGCTTGACTTTCGTCTCCCCACCGCGTCCCCCGACAAGGATCAGCCCAAGTAAACAAGACTTTCAGCGAGCCAGCGGCCCTCCAGATCAGGCTTACCTAGACCCCCATTGCGTGTGCGTTGAATGCAGACTTATCTGCGGACCAGCGGCCTTCGGCCTCTCCAGAGCAATCTGGTGGAGGATCGTTGTAGCACCAGACGACGAGCCTCAGGCTGAAAATTAGTAAAGGATCAAGGGGAAGATGTACGTGGTGCACGTCTCTGCCATGCCCTTTAAAGACAACCTCCATCGAAGCCAGGTGGCCACCTAGGCATCTACCTTGGCCTGTACTTCAGACCAATTGCGCTCCAGTCGGAGGTCGGGCCCGAACCACATCCCGAGGATGCGGACAGGTCCACCACTCCAGTAGAAGAGCCCTGGCAGAGTATCGCTACCTGTCCAGGCACCGAGCTGCAAACCTTCACTTTTGTCAAAATTGACCTAGGCTACTGCTATTCGTCCGTATTCGGCAACCGCCTTCTTCACAGCCTTTATGTCTAGGCAGCGGGACACAAAGACGGTGATATCATCGGCTAACGTTGAAACCCTTGCTGTATGAGGGCCAGCAAAAGGGACACCATGCAGGGCCGGATTTTCCCCCTCACCCCAAAGCAGCGGCTCCAAAGCGAGGACATAGAGAAGAGGTGACAACAGGCAACCTTGCTGGACCGACCGCTCAAGAACGAACCCCTCCAAACGCTTCCCGTTCACCTGCACCACTGTCCGATGGTTGTGGTACATCATGCTAATCCATTTGCAGATCTCCGGTTAGATTCCGGCAGTCTCCAAAACAGACGACAAAAACCGATGGTCAACTCTATCAAAGGCCTCGGACTGATCTAAATTGATCAGCGCGGCTTTGGTGCCATAGGTTAGGGTCCTGATTGGTCGACATAATCTAATCAGTATTCCCTTGTCACCTCTTCAAATATCTGCGTTGTTACTCAGCTACTGCTGATACATTGATAATCACACTATAATGTAGGCGTAAAAATGTTACCATATATGGAAAGAATCAAAGAGGGACCTTGCTCTTTGGTAACCTTCACGCAAGTAATTTACAGTTATATGAAACCAAGTATTCCTATCAAATACAAATGATTTTTAACTGATCTGTTGGTTGTTTAATGGTATATAAACCTTCTTGGATTATTCAATGCCAAAGCCATCCATCTACAAGAGAAGTAGTAGTAGTACTATTTAAACCATAGCTGGGAGAATAAGGGGGATCATACCTTCCTCAAGGGTATTTGTCCGAAAGTGAACCAAATAACGCAACTGGAGTTTGAACTCGCTTACTTTGATTCCGCAGTCCAACGCTTTAACCATTACACCACTATGACACCCCCGGACTTAATTGAGCAATTATTATTCATCTAAGATAATTTACTCGCTTCGCAATTAAATATAGACACGATTCAGTTTGAATTTGTTTATGCCTTGGTTTGAGATCAACCCATTCTCTCATCGACCTTTATGATGACAGTTTCTCAAAAAGTCCTACCATTGCGACATAGGAAAAAAATGGAGGATTAAACTGAAAAGCAGCGACAAAGATAACATTCGACTTTTCTGCAGTTATCTTTATTTTATTTGTTTAACATTTAAGTTATTTAACAAAAAATCTTCGGCTGTTGTTGGTAGGTTGGCCTAAGATGACTGCATACAACGATAATCGTCATAAAATGGTTTGAATTAAAGTTTCACTTTCCAAGACCACAGGGTTCAAAAAGATTTCCCACGGATAATGTTCAGTTTTCTCGTCCTTCTCATTTTCTATTTCACTTTTCTATTCTTTCTTTCTTTCTTTCTTTCTAATTTCGTTTCTAACTAGTTTTCTCTTTTATTATATTCTTTTTTTCTTTCTTTCTGTCACTTTTTTTTCTTGCTTGCCTTCTTTCACATATTTCAGTTCTTTCTTTCTTGCTTTCTTGCTTTCTTTCTTTCTTTCTTTCTTTCTTTCTCCTATTTCCATTTTTCTTTAACATATTTCTATTCGTCTATTTTCGTTTCTGACTTTTTTGTCAGAATACAACTGTGATATTTTTCCATGTACATCCGGTATCCAAAAATCCTCGTTCTTTTATTCTCCTAACAATTGCTATTTTCTTTTCCTTTAATGTAGAGCCTTGCCAAGAGTTTTAAGAAACGACCGGAAGCCAAAACTTGATCCTGGGACTAATCTCTTCCGGTGCAGGCAGCCCAGCTGAAATGTTACTTTTAAATCTTCTGCAGTCTTTTCATTCTGGCGACATTTTATGAGTATTCAAAATTGAAAAACACGAAACCCCTGTGAATATTTGCTATGCGAGTATATCATATGAATAACCGAAAAGTCCTATTGTTCCACGTGAGCTTTTAATAGCATTAAACACAAATAGAAGTTGTCAAAAAGGTTGCAGTCACGTTTTTCGGTTGAAGTGTTTTTTCTTTTCTTTTGTATGTATAATCCCGAAATGGCTGACAAAGAGTAGGGAATCTGCAGCTTTAAAGCTTTACAAATCTTCTTATCAAATTTAGCTGTTTCATATACAGGGTGCAGAAGCAAAACATGAAATAATTTTTAAAACGTTTATTAGTGAGATCAGTCCTATTTCTTTTTTAAAAAGCGATATATCTAAATTTTCATAACTCGCTACAAGAACTGTTTTAAAAATAAAAATTAGCCCAATATGAATGTTATGGGGACATATCCTACCATACCCCAAAGATGGACTCGTCCAACCTAAACATATTCTCCGAGATATTTTGACCGACGGACTGCAAGCCGAGCACGGATAGTACTTCCTTTGTATGACTTCCTTTTTCTCCTAATACAATAACGTTTACCTATCACCCGTTGTTTGAGTTGTTCTTTCGCCGGTCTTTTCTGAAGTCCACGACAATGAATAAGCAAGAAAAGAAACGACAAACCAAGCATAAGTTTCTTTGTCTACCGTATACAAAGCAAAGAAAAAAAAAATTGTAGAAAAAGAGCTTTTTAAGGAAAAGGGGGAGTGAAGGATTGAACAAAAAACTAAAAGAAGGCTTTCTAAACGCTTTATGGTGATTAAGACGGACCCCGCAACGTCAATAAGAAAATGACTAATGAATTGAAAATCTACGAGAAAACTGTGAGGACAGCAAATGAACAAGATTTAAGCCCAGATCTTAACCTCTTAATTACGCTATATGTGGCGTCTTAGAAAACAGGACAAATGCAACTTCCCATAGAAATATTGGTTTGTTTAAGACTGCTATTGAGGAGGAACGGACTAAAATACCTGAAGAATTTATATTGAAGGCATGTAAATCGTTTCGAAGGCGTGTTGATACAAATATGGAAAAAATGGTGGCTATATTGAGTAAATTTACTGTTTTGTGTCAATCTTCATATCTTGTTAATTTTCTAAAATTAAAATTAATCTTGTTTTACAACAGAATCGTTTATTATTATACTAGAATATTCTTAATTTTACTTCTGCACCCTGCAGTCCTTTCTTTACGATTTATATTGTATGTATATGCATATTAACAGGCTGGACGGCAATATTGTGGGAGTTGCTCGTGGTGTAATGGTTATCGTCGTAGGTAATGGACACGGTGACGAGTTCAAATCCTGAATGAGGCTGATTGCTTTTCACATAGCACTTATACCCTTGGGAAAGGTATGAATCCAATTATTCTCCCGCTAGCAATGGCTCAATAGAGCAGACTGGGTTCTGTATCCTTGTTTATGCAACCTGTCCAGGAGAAGGAAAACTTTGAATTAAAACCAGTTAAACTCCGTTTAAAATTGACCTTGTGTCGAATCCTGTTCGTGCGGAGGGGTTGATAAATACATACTGCAACATCGTAATAAACAAGTTCGAGCTACTGTCACGCTGTTACTTACTAGCAGGCATCAAAATATTGGAGAACTTGTATTCAAAATATGACATAATACTCAGTATGTTATCTCATCATGTTATGCGTTTCTATGACTTTACACTGAAAAATTAACGTCTATATCAAGAATCGTTGGAGCAGCTTTTAATGTTATAACTTCTTGCGTGCTTAGCATTACGGTTATCGCCAGAGGGAACAGAATTGGTGACTCGAGTTGTAATCCTTATGACCCTGTCGGCTGGGACTGTAGAATACATCGACTGCATCTTTGCAGTGGGTTACGATTCCTCCAATGAGTGTCCGAGATAAGATTAACAATCTGATGGTGAGGCTCCAGTAATTCGAGAGCTTTGGGGAATGCAGAGTACCCCTTCACTGCCATCGCTCCCCGGTCCACTCTGGCCTGGAGTGGTAG
The DNA here is from genome assembly GCA_963585895.1 of Sepioteuthis lessoniana. Classification (NCBI taxonomy): domain Eukaryota; kingdom Metazoa; phylum Mollusca; class Cephalopoda; order Myopsida; family Loliginidae; genus Sepioteuthis; species Sepioteuthis lessoniana. Next base: position 71,955,277 of record OY757905.1, on the reverse strand, counting down.
TACCTGATAGGGGCCTATCTATGGGTCAAATAGAACTAAACAGTGTACTTATGCTAAACCGAATTGCTTGAAATTGAACTGTTTTGACATTTAAACTGTGTACTTAGCCTAAACTGAATTGTTTGAAATAGAACTGTCTATATGTATAAAAATTGATTTGGTATTAGATAGCCCACAATGGTTGATATGCCATAGAACCAATCCAAACCTAATCTAATCCTTGACGTGGCTGAGTGCGTTTCACTCTGCGCTAAAACCTTTGGGAAAGGCATGAATCCATTTTTCTCCCATTATAGTTTTTCATAAATAGTGGGGCAGACTGTTTCTTAAACTTTGGTAAGGTAACTAGTCTAGAAGATGGAAAATTCTGAATTCAAACCAGCTGTATTCAGCTTAAAGATTGACCGAGTGCTGCATTCTGCTTGTGGTGGAGCGGTTGGGTAAATTTAAACGTCTCGGGCGGTAAGGTAGTTATGGGCGAGTAGTTTTCCTATCTTATCATTATGGTATACAAGGCATTTTAGGTGATGAGACAAAGCAAAGAGGTTCATATTTTTTGTCCACTAGTGTATGATGACGGGATATCTGGTTTCTCATGGTTTGAAATGCTGTTTTTCCCCGCTGTACTTGAACCCTGATCTCTAGCACCGATTTTACCGCAAACAGAGTTTACGATCCACTTTGCTGCATTAATATTAATAGGATTTGTAAGCGGAGAATATCAGAAATAAATGCATTACTTTGAAGTTTGGATATTTGTATATCTTTTTAAATAGTTTTTTTTTTCTCCTGACATATGGTTGATAATAATTTCCATTCCTCAGTTACGTGTATTACTTTCGTGAATAGGTTGGTTTGAAAACGAATACATGCAGATGTTTTTCTAAGCGGGACATGAATATATTTATAAAATATACAACTCTATATTTATCTCTTTATATTTTCCTAATTCAGTATTTTGTTGTTATCTGTTTATACAAGATACACACACACACACACATACATACACACACACCTCTCTTTCTTTCTTTCTTTCTTTCTTTCTTTCTTTCTTTCTCTCTCTCTCTCTATATATATATATATATATACATACAAGCAAGTGTATGTATACGAAAGCTGATCAATATAAACGTGCATGAGAGTACACGAGAGCGGATCATTTATTTAGTAAATTTTGGTAACTAATTTTTACCTTCCTGTTGCCAGGACTGTATTCCCTGCTAAGGGGTAAGACTCCCACCCCAACAAAGAGATGTCTTATATACATGTATATGTAGTTGGGATACAACGAAACAGTCTGTCCGTGGATGACAATATATTGTTTGTTTGTGTTCATATATATATATATATATATACGTAAAATTATATTGCACGTTTTGCTAAAATAAAGAATGAATTATACTGGCTGAATTATATGTCTACGTTGGGTGAGAACTCAAATCTTGGTTTTCAGCTGGTTATTTTGTAATCTTTTTAAAAATATCTAGGGAGTACCCTTTTATTGCAATTACTCCCTGGTCAAATCCCTCCAGGAGAAGGGGCAAAACTTTTCAGAGTCCCATGTTTGGGTCAAATAAATTTGTTTAAAAACTATTTGTATTCAAAAGGACCAGATGCACCCCCCCAAAAAAACCCCCCAAAACAAATTAAAAACAAAACCTTTTAAGAAACTGAACTAAAATGTAAATTTGAACGTACAATGAACACTATTCCCTCACCTCCAGGAATAAAATAATCCAAGACGGTTTTACATGCCATTAAGACATTCAACCAACAATTTTGTTTTCCAATGTATTATGGTCAATCTATGTAATTAAGGAAAAAGGGCCGAAATAAGCATATTAACAACAAAGATGACAGGGTTTAAAAAATCTTCTGTGTAAAATTAATGCTTTTTTAGGATTAGATTACAAATTTATTGATAAACACCCCTACCAATATATAGAATATATGAAAGAAGATGCAACATTCTTCAGAAGAATTCTAACTTCTGCAAAAACAACTTTCTAAAAGGTTTTCTGGGTGAATATGTTAAATGTTCGGACATATGGAAAACTTCACAAGTTAACAAAGAGGGTTAGATTTCGATCCTATACGCCTCTAGTCACAAGAAATTTATAAATCAAAAAATGTTATCGATTTATGGGAAAGCGTCATCATCCTCATCATCAAGTCGGGCTGACAGCACAGAGTCTTTTGACTTTCTCTCTCCATCCGTCCCTATCTGCCATCGCCTCTGGTAGGTTTTCTAGATCGCATCCGGTGTCCGTACAGAGATTATGTATGTACGTTTTCGCTGGCCGGCCCATAATGGTGTATCTATGAGTGAGAGTCCATCGGAAAACGTTGCTCATGAGTTTGTCCTTACTTACCCAGCAGTGCTAAGCATGTGTTCTTCGTCTTACTTGGATGGTTTATGAGATGGCAAACAAATAGCTGCATGGTTGTTGTTTTGTGGGGTGCTGTTTACAGGATTTGTTTAAAACTGTATGAATCATTCTAGTGTTGTTTCCAAGCTTCTTTTCTAAGCGATTCGTTTGATTCACGGTGGGGCAACCATACAGCAAAACTGAAAGTATCACGGCGTGGCAGAAATCTCGTTTTATTTTATCTGCGAGATCAAATTTCTATATGATCGACAGCCTGTCAATAGCATTTCAATCTTTACATATATCTAGGTTGATATAACTGTAACGAGGAAATATGACACCCTAATATATTTGGCCATCAACGGACGATGGTAGCAGGCAAGAATCAGTAAGCAGAATAATAGAAAGAGAGGCTGTCTCTCTCTCTCTCTCTCTCTCTCTCTCTCTCTCTCTCTCTCTCTCTCTCTCTCTCACCCTTTCTATCATTACATGGTGATGTGGGCGTGGGAGGGCCTCACTCTCTATTAGCCATGTGAGTATCGGCGGAGAGGCAGGCCTTCGACCATGATTGGTACCGAGGAAGAGCCCGCCAAGAAAATTAACACGTGGTGAATATTCAAACTACGGAAACTAAGTTAGTTGCCGTTTATTCCTCAAGGGATAAAGACGCATAAGGAGTTGCCTTTGTTCGTCGAAAAAGCAAGAACATAATTTGGGATATGAAGAAACCCAAATTTCAAAATAATGCCGCGCTGAGAACCCTGAGAGAAAAGAAAAAAAATTATCTTTTGAATGAATCAGCAGTCCGAGATATGGTAACCTCGTTAAACGAATACCCAAAGAAAAGACTTGTTCGCGAAAAAAGGAACAATAATTAATCCTGGTCTTATCTGAAATACGACGTGTATCCTTCTACCAACATGTTATGGAAACACAATAACGAAAGAAAAAAGAGAAGAGAATAAGCTTCACAAAACTCCAAGTAGGTGAACATACAATTTAAGTATATTCAACTTTATCCAGCTACATTCATGCGGAAACGATAAACGTGACATTTGGAGCATGATCTCTGCCATTAAATCCCATAGATTGCAGGAAAGCGGAACGTGTCTATCGTTATCGGACTGCCTTCTCACCTTCCGCCATTAACAGATATTTTATGGAGGACCCGTCCAGGGATAAAGATATTTTATGTGGGCTTAGTACGCGATACGGATATTTTAGTGGAGGTTCCTCCGAGATACAGAAAGACTTTCTCGCTCCTGACTCTTACCTGAATTGTTTTGTTTTCTTTGTTTCTTTCTTTTATGCAATAAAAGAACATTGTTATTAATCTTGTTAACTCAAATACGTCAATTCGGAGTCCTATTTTTATCGTGGAAGAATTGTATTTGTCGAAGACCTTGTATTTGATGGTGAAAGCTCGCCAGTTAGCAGTGTTGACTTTTAATGGTTTACCTATAACTCGCCCAGTGGCTTTAAAATGTGGTTCCGCTCGGGAGTTGATGGTATCTGTGACACTAAATAGCGTTCGGCAGACCACAGCCAACGTCTGTGCCCTGCATTAACTGGTGGACTTGGCGGGAACGAACAGCACCCTGTAAGCCTGCTGGGCACATGGCGGTGTAACAAAACATTCAATCGATGAGATATTGCTACCGAGGTATACTAATTGCATAGGCTTGCCATTTAATGTGGAGATTGCACCATCTTATTTAAAACACATGAATTCTGTTTTATCTGAGTTCATAAAGAGGCCAATATGTCTTTTTGTTTGTAAGATTTACAAGCGGAATACGTACATCATTGGAAAGTGACTAGAGTTCACACGATACAAAGGAATAGATACTTGATTAAAGTCAGCTCATGACACAATCATTTCAACTGCTAAATAATATCTCTCAGAGTACATTTTTTGCTCAGTCGGCTGGGACTATTGAATACTCCGACTGCATCTCTGTAGAGGGGGTAAGACCTTCACACGCCACAACGAGTGTCCTGCTTATGGCACTAAACAATCTGATGGTCAGGTTCCAGTAATGCTGGAGCTTTGGTTAATACGGAGTACCCCTTCATTGCCATCACTGTCAGGTCCACTCTGGCCCAGAGTGGTAGCACCTGATAAGGGTCGTATTTATGGATCCAATAGAACTAAACTGCGTACTTATGCTTAAATAAATTGTACGAAATAGAGCTGTTTTGATATTTAAATTACGTACTTATGCTAAGCTGAATTACTTTAAATAGAACTCTTTTGATATTTAAACAGCGTTCTTATGCAAAACTAAATCGTTTGAAATATAACTGTTTTTGACATTGAAACTGTATTTACGCTAAAGTGAATTTTTTGAATTAGAACCGTTTGAATAAAATGAATAACTTGAAATAGAAATGTTTTTGACGATTAAGCTGTGTATTCATGCTCAACTGAATCGTTTGAAATAGAACTGATTATTTGTACCAAATGGATTTGGCGTTAAATAACCTACAAAGGTTAATATGCCATAAAACCCAAACAACCAACCAACCACAGTACAATTTTTCCACGTGACAATCTGAATTCTCGTAATAAATACATTTTTCTTGAGTGAATTATCTTTCTCTGAAATTATATTTTTATGTTCAGCAAGAAGAGGAAGACAAGTTTTAAAAATTGCTTTAGCGATTTTCTTAAGTTTGTAAATAAATTTAGTTGACTGACTACACAAGCAATATTATGCAAAGCAAACTTCAAAGATATTTCTTTAGACAACGAAACTGTTTGATGTAGAGCTACGAAAATTGTTATGTCTACTTACTTGACCCAGTGGAAGATTTAAACATAAAAATATGTTCATCATTTGCGAAGGCGATTCTTATCAAGAGGGAGTCTATAACAATAAACAATAATTTGCAATTGGGGGAAGCCACGTTGCTGCAAGACGTAACTAATTGCACAGTTTAAATTTTCTAATTTGTAAAGAAAAAAAAAAACAACCTCCACCAAAACAAACAAAATGCTAATTGCTTGTTTCCTAAAATTATTATTTATTTTCAGATAATATTTTAGAGATAGCTTCTCAAGTTTTTAAATTCTAATTTACAGAGAATTAAAAAATTTTTTCGAATATTCATCCATAGCCACTTTTAAAAATGTTTATAGGCACTTTTAAAATATCAATTCATATTGAAGTTTTTCCAGCTTTTAGATTTGACTTCATAAGCAGTTTTTCATCCTTTTAAATATGACTTTACTGGTAGATTTTTTTAATGTCTGAGATGAAAAATATTTCCATAGGATTGTTATCTTGTTAGGATTAGCAATCCAGAGAAAAACAAAAAATATTTAAATCGACAAAACTCTTAAGTGCCTCTCACTTGTACTAAAGATAGTTTTTTTTACAAAACCTCGAAAGATTTTACTCAGAATGAAATAACTAACTCCAAAGGTTCATTACTTACTGTGAACGACTTTTGTGAAGTGAAGATATATGAGTCAACAGCAATATTTTATTCGGATCTTTAAAAAGAGTTTAAACACAAGTTGACTTATTTATTTTTGTAGGCAGTGTTTCCAAGAGGATGCAACTGTCTTAGTACAATTCAAATTATTTCAACTTTTGTGTAGACCAGCAAACAGTACTTAAAGACAATACTAACTGCAAATATAGCTTTTTAAAAAGTTTCCTGGCTAATCTCGAACATGTCGTAAAGGTCTTTGGCATTGAACAAAGTTGGTTGGGCTGAGTGTTTTCAATACTAGTTTCACTCAATGTATCAACAAATCACAATATTGTCGACTTTCAGGAAAAATCTAACCTTAAATTCATCTCTTTTCGAGATTGCAAGATTTGTTCTGGAAATACGTTTGTTGTTGTAAACACATTAGAATTGATACTCGATTAAGATTGCGCATAATGCAATCATTTCAACCGCTAAATACTGTTGTTTCTGAAGTACAGATGTAATATGTTAACGTGACCTGCAGGTGTTGAACACAGCGGATATTGTTGACAGATACATTGAAAAGATCGGGGTGATTACTGGAATGTCACCATGTCCTGCAGGTGTTGTTGTATCGGCGGATGTTGTTGACAGCTTCATCAAGCCGAAGATAATATCAACAAAGTGATTATCGGAATATCACCTATGGATGTGGTTGAACTCGACGAATGGTGGCGGATATGTCTGCCCATAGAAGTGGCTACCGGGAAACACAGAGTAAGTGAGCTTGGGCAAGTAGCCAATTGGGAACAAGCAACACATGGACGTGAACCGTAACCAATGGAAAACAAAGAAGTGAGACGTAGGCGTAACCTTAACTAATGAAAAAGAAGAATTGCTGAAGGTCACGTACTGAAGATTACGAGGTGCATACGATAAGTTTCCAGACTTTTTTGGTGTAGGCATTTAAAATTGTCGAAGACTTGAAAATTCAGTATGTTATTGCTATACATCTTATAAGATGACTAACCAATTTTTATGATTTCAGGTTCAAATGAACAGCTACAGTACGAATTGGAATACACCCTACTAAAGTCTGATTGTCACAGCTGGTGAATTTCAAAAATTCAATCTGACACTTAGAAGAACGATATGCAATAAAATTCTGTTTTAAACTTGGAAAAAATACCACAGAAACGTATGGAATGCTTCAGACTGCTTTTTGACCTTCTTGCATCCTTATTACAGACTATTTGACCAAGATGGGCATCAAGACAGTTCCTCGCCCTCCCTATAGTCCAGACCTTACTCGCTGTGACTTTTGCTTATTCCCTAAGCTTAGAGGCTGTCGTTATGAGACAGTTGAGGAGATGAAAGTGGTTCTGACGAAGGTCATTGGCACGCTCACACACGAGGACTTCCATGGGGCCTTTCAGAAGTTGTTGTAACGGTAGAACAAGTGCATTGCAGCCGGAGGAGATTACTTCGAAGGAGACTAGAGTTTCATGTGTGTACTATCAATAAAAGTGCCCAAACGAAAAAAGTCTGGAAACTTATCGTATGCACCTCGTTTATAAAAAAAAGTCTGTTGTTCACTGGCTCTTCCGACTCCCGACGACCTCTTCGTGTGAGTGAACTCATTGAGATTGCTCTTCTGCTCCACAGAAGTATCATCGTCAAGAATAAAAAAAATATAATCTTATATTTTTATATATTCGTGTTCCACGTTGTTCATCAAGACACAGCTGTACTATACAACACAGTGTTGTGATGACTAATATGAAATAACTCGAGTGTTCTCTCTTATTTTATCCTTCAGTTTGAATAGTTTACAAAACCCTGTACATGTGGACGTGTATCTGTACTTGTATGCACAGCTATTGTAGACATAATACGCAAATCTCTTTTTTCTTACGTGTCTGAATCTTTTATAGCAACAATTTCTATTTTTAAATACATGGCGCAAATTTTTAATTTGCAACAAAGATTTTAAAATAACCAGTGTTAAACCAGGATTTGATCTCTCACCCAACGTAGACAGGTACTTCACCCATTATAATTTATTGTTTCATTTAGCAGAACGTACAATACTGATATATATATATATATATATATATATATATATATATATATACCTAAAGAGCAAGAAACTACCAACCTAGATTTCAACTATGGATCATTAGGATAATTCTGACTTAAGAGGGTTGACTCAAACGACATTTTATTAATAAAGTAGTCACCAGAAAGAATATAAGATTAGCATAAACAAACAAAGTAAAAAACGAAAACAACAAAAAACACATTCATAAATGCTTATATATATATATATATATATATATATATATACGCTTTTATAGATGAATATCGACACCAGAAAAAGTGATAATTAGTTTACATACGGATAGTAAACACGAAGAAGTTCTTTGATTAGATCGGCCGAAACATTGTAAAAAGAAGAAAAATAACAAAAAGAATGTGTTCAATTTCTCAAAAGTATGCCCAATAATTTCATAGGTCCATCTAAATTGTAAAAATTATTTCTGTAATAAATAAAAAAATGGCACATCGTCGCGAGATTTAAGTTAGTGCAATATCGTTAAACTTTTTTGTGAATAGATAAATTTCGAGACCAACTTTTCAATTTTATGATGATAATAATAATATGTGCGGGTCTTCGTTCACTTTCACTCCGATTTTTATTGTTTCTTAAAGGTGATGATTATTAAATAACTATTGAATTCTGATTTTTGTGTAAAAGTATAGTTGGCGACCGTACTCAAGGGTGAATTTAAGGCTCTCTTTTAAATAGCTACTACACCAAGGTGTAGGGGAGGGCACTACATCATTCCCTGGATTGCTCTATTTTAACCTTGACCCGTACCTTATAATGCTGAGTGTTAAGCATGGCGGCATCAAGTACCATTTTTTTTTTAGTCTTTGGTATGACTCGACCTGGCATTGAACCTTTGTCTCCCGGACCATTGAAGAATCCCGGTCTCTCGGACGATTGGTGAACACTCTACCC
>OY757905.1:71913960-71941460 GCA_963585895.1 Sepioteuthis lessoniana | reverse complement strand
GTGATTCTCCTTTCCCTGGATTACTCTACTTTACCCTTGTTGCATACCTTATAATACTGAGTGTTAACCAAGGAGACATCAAGTACCATTTTTTGAGACTGTGATTGAACCCCAGGTCACCTGGGCGTTTGGCAAACACTCAAACCGCTGGGCCAATGGACCGGTCTAGAAATTTTACAAAATAATAATATTGTAAGGCAAAAGAGTTAGTAAGGTGAAAGACGTTTGTAAGGCAAAAAAATGTAAGGTGAAAGAATTTTCTAAAGTGAAGGAAGATTGCAAGGCAAAATAAAAAAAAAAAGGGTTTATAAGGCGAAAGAGTTTGTATGGCGGAAGACGTTTGTAAGACAAAAAAAAAAAAGAATATTAGATGAAAGAGTTTGTAACGTGAAAGAAAAAAGGTTGTCTAGCGAAAGAGTCAGTAAGGCGAAAGAAGTCTCTTGATCATGTTTGGTGGAAATGTTTTTTGCTGTGGAAAAGTTTATAAAGTCTATATGGCAAAAATTTTATATTGCGAAAGGGCCTTATATGAAATAGTTTGTAAGGTCAAAAAGATAAAGATTCTGTAATTTGAAAGAAATCTTGTGAATGACGAGAGAAATTTTTAATGAGAATAACTTCGTAACGTGAAAGAAATGCGTAAAATTATTCCCAATGAATAAAATTAAAGAATAGAAAATAGTTAAAAAGGAGGAGTTATTTACAGTAAAACGATTTTTTCTTATACTACAGGCATGTATATATTTATATGTGTGTGTGTGTGTGTGTGTGTGTGTGTGTGTGTGTGTGTGTGCTTGTGCGTGTACAATTTGATTTCTCGGAAAGAGATGATTAAAAGGAGATATTAGATTCAGTAATTATTTTGTTAGATATCCAGAACATTTAATGGGTATTTACTTGGGTTTGCTTAGTCTAGCATGTATATATATACACACACACACACATATATATATATATATATATATATATATATATATATACACATAAGGAGAATCGCTATATATATATATATATATATATATATATATTCTTCTATATATATATATATGCAGAAGGCACTAAGTAAATATATATATATATATATATATATATGCGTGTTTGTGTGTGCGTAAAAAGAGGAGGGAGAGGAAAATAAATCTAACACCCAATAGTAACATCAATATAAAAATCTGCACGAGTGAGTTCGAGTCTCAGTGGGTACCTCATTCATAAGGCCAAGTGCCTCATATGTTCTCTGGCGAAAGAAACAAACTGGAAACATACACGTGTGAAAGAACGAAATAGATAATTCTTAAAAAGCTCAAATCTCTTAGTGGACCAATTCAGTTTGAAATATATGTAAATAAATATATATAAGATATTGGTACATATAAATTTCTACTGACAAATGCCAAGTGATAAATGCAATAAGGAGATAAAAATAAATGAAAAAAAAAAATTATTGAAATCAAAAGAGCCCTTTCATCCGATATAGCGAATCTATGAATGTGAGTCTTTTGTAAAGGAGTAATTACCGACTCAAGACATTTCTTTCACGTTACGAGGGGGTGTCCTCGTGGTGTAATGGTTAAAGCGATGAACTGCGGAATCGTAGTACGCGAGTTCGTTCTCCAGTCGCGCTATTACGTTCACTTTCGGGCAAATACCCTTGGGAAAGGTATGAACCCCCTTATTCTCCCTCCAGCTATGGATAAATAGTAGGACGGACTAGGTTCTTCAGCCTTGGTGAGGCAACTAGTCTAGGAGAAGGAAAACTCTGAATTCAAACCTGTTAAACTCCGCTTAAAAATTAACCTTGTGTCATATCCTGCCCGAGCGGAGGGGTTGGTAAATAGTACCGACTCAAGACATGTATCATACATCAAAATGAAGCTGGTCCCTGCCAGGTAAAATTCTATTGATTGTTCTTTCTGGTTGATTTCTTGTCAAGAGGAGAAATCTCTTAATGGACTTATTCATTTAAATATATATATATATATATATATATATATATATATATATATATTCCCCTACCCCCGTAGGGTCGAGTTCTCTGGCGAAGAAGTAATCGTGTTGCCATTAGCGTTTATGGCAAGCCTCTTCATAGATGAATTGAGGTCTTGGCAACCGTTTGAACGGATGTATGTAAACAATAGTAATTGTGATTCATAAACGTTTAAAATTTACTTCGCAGCTAATATCTCCTCGTGGCTGAATGGTTAGAAACTTTGGCTTGGCGTTTGACTCAACCGGGTTTCGATCCCAGCTACGGGAAGATACTGTCTCGCCACACTGATGAGTTCTGATAGAACGAAACAGATCTGTCTGTGGATGACTATTGTGATATATATATAAATACATATATATATAAGTTATTGGTTCATATAAATTTATACAAACAAATGCCAAGTGACATATGCAATAAGGAGATAACAATAAAGGGAAAAAAAACATTTATTGATATTGCAAGAGCCCTTTCATCCGATATTTGTCAAGCGAACTTATCGGAAGTCGTTTAAAAAATCTAAACAGATTAAATCGACATTTATTCGTCCTAGAGGCACTTTACATCTTATTTTACAAGTCAACACTGTGCAAGCAAAATCCAAAGCACTCTTTAGATTTAATAGGAGATAATTGTTGCTTAACTTGAGATAGTTTTAATTAATTTTCCCCCTCTCCATTGGTCTTGCTGTACCATTCTCATTTTCACCCCACTTTTAATCAACTAATCTGTTTACATATTTTAAACGACTTCCGATAGGTCCGTTTGACAAATATCGGATGAAAGGGCTCTTGCGATTTCAATGAAATTTTTTTTCCATTTATAGTTATCTCCTTATTGCATATGTCGCTTGGAATTTGTCAACCATGCAGTATCTTCCTTCTAAAATATCGGCATAGACAAAAGGCGTTGGATGACTACATTCTCAAATCCTGTCCAGATTTTCGGTTGTAGCCAAGAGCATTCTCGGTTGTCATCCAAGAGCATTCTTTCGGTTGTCATCCAAGAGCATTCTTTCAGTTAACGAGCCATTATATATATATATATATAAGTACCTAATGGGTCTGAAAAAAACTAGCTAGGTTTTATCTTACCGGATTATCAGGGTCAGCTTCATCCTGATGATCCAGAAAGGTAAAACCTTGGTAGATTTCTTCTGACCCATTAGGTACTTATAATCATTTTTACTCTACCTTGTATCGAGCATTTTCTTCGTTTACTCAGAGTTTTTCTTTTGGGTAGACATTACGATATTCTTTGAATTTTTTCTGACAATACGTATATTTTTAGTCTTTTCCGTTTTTTATGGATTTTTCCCCAGATATCAATTTGTGCATTTGTTTATTCATAAGTTGGATCATTTGGGGTTTTATTTCAGTCTGCCAGGGTTAAAGTTAGGGATTAACCGAAAATAGAAATACATTATATATATATATATATATATATATATATATATATATATATATATATATATATATATGATGTGTGCGTGTGTTTATTTGTATGTGTGCATTTATTCAATACCGTACCATGAGCATGATGAGACACAAGGCCAATTTTTAAGTCGAGTTAACTGGTCTGAGTTTTCCTTCCTAAAGACTTGTCTTACCAAGACTAAAAAAAACCCCAAATATTACCTACTATTTACCAATACATAAATATATATATATATATATATATATATATATATATATATATATATATATAGAGAGAGAGAGAGAGAGAGAGAGAGATTCATGCCTTCCTAAAGTCATTAACCGTAAGAGAAACGCAGTCTCCACAGGCTTTGAACTGTAATCAATTCCATTTCCTACGACAATAATCTTTACACTAAGTTCTCTCCCTCTTCCTCTCTCTCTCTCTCTCTCTCTCTCTCTCTCTCTCTCTCTCTCGGTGTTTGTGTGTTAGCTATATTCAATGAGAGTAACGCTTACATTATTGCCTGGCGTTTGATAAATGTTAACTACTATTACTTATAAACGTATATATATAGAGAGAGAGAAAGAGAGAGATTCATGCCTTCCTAAAGTCATTAGCTGTAAAAGAAACGCAGTCTCACCAGGATTTGAACGTCAATTCTATTTCCTACGACAAAAACCGTTACACTAAGTACTCTCTCTCTCTCTCTCTCTGTATGTGTGTCTTAGCTATATTCTGTGAGAGTAACGCTTATATTACTGCCTGGAGTTTGATAAATCTCTTTGTTATTTTAAAAGCACTATATGCAGATGGAGAAACGATAATTATTCTAATTTTAGGTTAAAAATTGAAATTTACACTACTTAATTACCATATTTTTCACTTGCTCAGATATATTTACTTTGTTAGTGGAGAAAATGACTGAAGCTGAGATCAGAAGAGGTTCACTAGTGGCAAATTCAAAAAAAGAAAAGCAGACATTTTGCCAGAATATACCAAGTTGAAATGCAGTCAGCGCAAAAATACTAAGATGTTTATTGTTTCATTTTCCCTTACTGCTAGAATTGGCTGTGTAAATACATACGTGATGATAAGAACAAATGAAAATTTTGACGTAAATTCTTTGTTTGGAAAAGACTTACCCACGAGATCTACCTATCTAACTTATACAATATGTGTGTATGCATATATCTGTTTTAAAATAATAAACATTACAGGCGTTTAAATTTTCGTTAGTGTGGGAAGTATGAGTGACTCTTTCTTGGTATGAGTATATTTGCAAAAACATACGTAATATATATATATATATATATATATATATATATATATATATATATATATATATAACAGATGAAAGATAAGAGTTTGAAGTTTAGTTTTTATTAGCTTTTCCTTGTTCATGAGTGAGATGTCGTAAATGAGGATAAAAATGGCTTATAATTGTTCGAAATATCTGATGTTACAATCTGATTCGGACAATTATTAAGTGGCCTTAATTCTCATTTCAGACGTCCCACTCGTGAACAAAAAAATAGCTAATAAAAAACACTACAGTAAGTCCTTATCTGTTATCGTTAATCAATTATGACCACAGGAAAGTCTAAATAGACACACACTCAAGCAAACATATTATATATATATATATATATAGGCGACCAGAAGGCTGGGTTGAGTGTTCGCCGGGAGACCAGGGTTCAATCCTAGGTCGAGTCATACCAAAGACTTAAAAAATGGTACTTGATACCTCCTTACTTAACACTCAGCAAAATAAGGTACGTATCAAGGGTAAAATGCAGCAATCCTTGGAAAGGAGTAGCGCCCTCCCCTACACCTAGGTGTAGTAGCTATTGAAAAGGGATATATATATATATATATATATATATATATATATATATATATATAAGGTAAATTGCGCAGACCTATTAAATTTTATTTGATTATATAGGGAAACCCAATATGTTTCATATTAATCATATTCATTTTTCATTCCTTAGATTTGAAGAAAACTTATATATATATATATATATATTGGTGGAAACTTTCTGGAAGAATGGTACTATTTACCAACCCCTCCGCTCGGGCAGGATATGACACAAGGTCAATTTTTAAGCGGAGTTTAACAGGTTTGAATTCAGAGTTTTCCTTCTCCTAGACTAGTTGCCTCACCAAGGCTGAAGAACCTAGTCCGTCCTACTATTTACCCATAGCTGGAGGGAGAATAAGGGGGTTCATACCTTTCCCAAGGGTATTTGCCCGAAAGTGAACGTAATAGCGCGACTGGAGTACGAACTCGCGTACTACGATTCCGCAGCTCATCGCTTTAACCATTACACCACGAGGACACCACGAGGACATTCTGGAAGAATGGTGAAAGCTATAATGAACAAATTCTGGCAACAACATCCCACAAAGCAGCAGCTGTACGGCCACCTCCCTCCTATCTGGAATACTATTCAAGTGAGACGAACAAGACATGCTGGACACAGCTGGAGAAGTAAGGACGAACTCATAAGCGACGCACCGCTCTGGACCCCTTCATACGGACGAGTGAGTGTTAGACGACCAGCTAGAACTTAACTTGAACAAATATGTGCGGACACTGGATGCAATTGAGAAGACCAACGGGAAAATATGGACGATAGAGACGAGTGGCAAGGGAGAGTCAGGGAACTCCGTATAAGATGCATGAGATAATGATGGTGATGATATATATAATTAAGTGATTAATTTTTCATAAACTATATTACAATTCAGATGGTGTGAAAAAACCTTGATGGTACAATTTGCTAATAAAAAAATATTATACAAATTGGTATCCGGGAAAAAATTCCATAAAAAAAAAGAAAAGACTAAAAGCATATGTATTACTTGAAAATGATAAACCAATAACGCATACCTGACCAAAAGAAAAAAAAAAACACCAAGAGAATTCCTTAAGTTAAATGTAAGAGTGCTCAGTAGACTAAGTATGATTGCCCAGTTGGCTGGGGCTGTGGAATACACCGACTGCACCCCTGCAGAGCGGTAAAACCCCATCCCCAATGAGTGTCCTGGATATGATACTAGACAATCCGATGGTGAGGTTCCAGTGATGCTGGAGCTTTGGAGAATGCGGAGCACCCCTTCACTGCCATTGCTCCCAGTTTCACTCTGTCCCGGTGTGGTAGCAACCGATAGGCCCCTATCTATGGGTTAAATAGAACTAACGGCATACTAATGCTAAACTGAATTGTTTGACAAAACTATATAGTTTGAAATAGAAATGTTTTTGACAATTAAACCGTACTTACATTTAAACTTCGTGCTTATACTAAACTGAATTATTTGAAATGGAACTGTTTTTTGACATTGAAACTCTACTGACACTAAACTGATTTGTTTAATATAGAACTGCTTTGACATTTAACTGTGTGTTAACAAAATCCGTACTTATACTAAACGGAATTAGCTGAATTAAAACTGCTTGACTAAACTGAATAGCTTGACATAGAAATGTTTTTCAAAATTAAACTGAACTTACATTTAAACTGCGTACTTATCCTAAACTGAATTGTTTGAAATAGAAATATTTTCATAAAAATGGATTTGGTGTTAAATAACCTACAAAGGTTGATATGACATAAAATCCAACCAACCAACCAACCTAGTATGAAATATGAATGCCTACTGAGCCAGAAAAAACACCG
Source organism: Sepioteuthis lessoniana (assembly GCA_963585895.1). NCBI lineage: Eukaryota > Metazoa > Mollusca > Cephalopoda > Myopsida > Loliginidae > Sepioteuthis > Sepioteuthis lessoniana. The sequence goes on along the minus strand of OY757905.1, from coordinate 71,934,371 downwards.
ACAGAATTCCTTAAGCTAAATGCAAAAGTGCCCAATACGCTAAGAGTGAAATATGCTGAGTCAGAAAAAAGAAACCTAGGTTTCATCTAAACAGATCATCAGGACATTTCCGGTCGGAAATGTCCTGATGATCCGTTTAGGTAAAACTTAGATTTTTTTCCAATTTGGCAGGCATATATATATATATATATAGATAGATATATGTATACATAAATATTTGTGTGTGTGGGGTATATATATATATATATATATATATATATATATATCCAACGAATGAAAAATGAATTTATACAAAAGAAAACTGCATGAAAAACTATATATGCACACACACACACACACACACACATATATATATATATAAATATACACACACACACACACGCACACATATATGTATATATAAGTTTTTTCAAATACAACGAATGAAAAATGAATATGCATTGAAGAAATAATTTATATATATATATATATATATATATATATAGTAATAAGCATGTTGGATTACTACGTGTTTATACGTTACCTTTCGGCATACTTCGTACTAAAATTCTAATATCAAAGTTTTTTATTCAAAGATATACTTTGTGATACGATTATGGAACGTGATCTTCCCATGTTGGTGGTCCATGAAATTGTTCACAAGAATTTTGAATATCCTCTTGTTGAGTCGCAAAACAATTGACAGAAGGAGATATGATTTGAATTCTCGTTCAGCTACACTGATTCATTCACAATCTCAACAAGCAATAAAACTTGAAATTTACCGCAATGCAAACTGTAAAAGCAAAAAATATAATCTACCTTTTCGAATGCACTCGTTGCTCCAAGCAGTATATTATGGAACCAGAATGTCACTTTAACTTTATAATAAACAACTATGTATACAGAATTAATGGTTTGGTTTCTTTGTTTAATGGCATATCAACCTTTGTAGGTTATTTAATGCCAAAGCCATTCTCCTTGAAGAACAGTAGTGATACTATTTAACCCATAGCTGGGAGGATAAGGGGGTTCATACCTTTCCCAAGTGTATTTTCCAGAAAGTGAACGTAATAGCGTGACTGGAGTATGAACTCCAATTCCGCAGTCCATCGCTTTAACCATTACACCACGAGGACCCCCCCATATACAGAATTAAGTCTCTGAATCGTCATAAACTTCTTCCAGTAAGACAACAGATGCTAAATTCATTACAACAGAGAAAATTAAAAAAAGATTTACCAAAAACCACATCAATTTGAGAAACCCATGAAGTTAGATAAATATTACGTCTTGAAAGCATTACCCTAAATTGACCAACCCACCCATAAATAACATTCTTACCCTCAAATAGTTAATAAAAAGTTAAGATGTTCATGATTCAATTTTTTTTTCCTTTTAGACTTGTCTTCCTTGTTATTAATCTATTCAGGAGAAAATAAAACATTGAAAATGATTCATAAACACATGCACAATCGAATGCCTGGATTTTTAACTTTTAAAGATTAAGTTTCATTCACATGAGAAGACAATGACGTGGTATTCATAAGCCTTTTAGTCTTGAAATATAAGCAGTCATGAAATAAATACCCTTTGATAGTTGTCGAAAGGTAAAAACGAATGAGATTGACGTTTATTACAATCAAATTAGTTTACTTCTAATGTTTATGTATTTATTCTTTCGTTCAGAATATATATATATATATATATATATATATATATATATTGAATTGAGCTCTCGGTAGCCGTTAAGCGGATGTATGTAAACAATTATAATTGTGATTGCGGATGTATGTAAACAATAGTAATTGGGATGCATAACCCTTTAAAATTTACTTCGTTGCTACTGTTTCCTCGTGGCTAAGGGGTAGAGGCTTGGATTGGCGTTTGAGTCAACCAGGTTTCGATCCCAGCTACGGGAAGCTAGTATGTCTAACCACACTGATTAGTTCTGATAGAACGAAACAGATCTGTCTGTGGATGACTTTATAGATATCTATACTCCCTTACCCCCTATGGTTGAGTTTTCTAAGCGAATGAAGTAATCGCGTTACCATTAGCGTTTGTTGCAAGGCTCTTCATATATGAATTGAGCTCTCGGTAGCCGTTAAACGGATGTATGTAAACAATAGTAATTGTGATTCATAACCATTTAAAATTTACTTCGTTTCTACTGTTTCCTCGTGGCTGAGGGGTAGGGACTTGGATTGTTTTTTCTTTAGTACAGGAATAATTAGTGACATAAGAACATTTATGATCTGTGGATCACATCCAACTTCTCAACATACTCAACGTTTTTCTCAATAGCAATGTTCCACCTGCGAATGAGAACATGTATCAAAGATGTTCCCTGTCTCGTAAAATTTTATTGACTGTTCTTTCTGATGGATTTCTTGCCATGAGGAGAAACAGTATATTCTGAGGTGTATATTGAGGCCCTGACAGGCCTTAGAGCAAGAATATGGGTGTATGTGTAAGGACAACCTCATAAAAGATGTTCTCTTATGAACTCCTACACATAGACGTAGCAGTGATGAGATGGATAATGCGATATATATGCAAGGCTCTTCGAAAGAATTGAGCTCTCTGGTAGCCGGAAGGGTATGAAAAAATGTAAACAAAGGCTGCTGCTGCTGTTTGCTAAATATAAAATACCATAAAAAAATTCCCTTAGCCAACGTAGTCCGCTTGTAGCCGTGTGGTCTGAAGCCTTAGTCTATCGTAAACTTGGACGGGTTTCGATTCCGGCTTCGAGCGTCCTGCGTGTCTAGCCACACTGAAGAGTTTTGATAGAACGAAACAGTCTGTCTGTGGATGACTATATATATATATATATAAGGGTGAGTCTTTTGTAAAGGAGTAATTACCGACACAAGACATGTATCATACATCAAAATGAAGCTGGTACCAGCCTGGTAAAATTCTATTGATTGTTCTTTCTGGTTGATTTCTTGCCAAGAGGGAAACAATATACTTTGAGGCATACATTGAGACCCTGAAGAGGCGCAGAACAAGAATCAGGTGAGTGAGACCCAACTTGTCAATTGATGACGTCCTTCTTCAGCAGGACAATGCTCGACCACACACAAACATCGGAACAAGAGAAACAATTACCTCACTCAGGCGGACAACTTTACCGCATCCTCCATACTCACCAGATTTACCACCTTCAGACTACCCTTTCTCCCCACACCATGAAAGAGAGTTTAAGAGGTAAACATTATGTCATTGACGAGGAAGTGAAAACTGCAGTGATGAAGTAGCTCAAAGTACAAACAACAGAATTTTACGAGGCAGGGATACATGCCCTTATTCGAAGGTAGAACGTTGCTACTGAGAGAAACGTTGACAATTTTGAGAAGTAAGGATGTGATTTAGAGAAGACCGCTTTATATTGATGCATGATTCATGTTCCAGTGTGGGTAATTAGTCCTGTAGTAAAGAAATGTGTAGGAGTCCATAAGAGAACGTTCGTTCTTACCTCTACACCCATATGCAGCATGTCTTATTCGCATTATATCATAATGGATATATAATAAATGCGAGATGTATGGTAAGTAGTCGTACTACTATTGCTAGTAGGTTTCTGTTTCGAAGATTTGTTGACAACAGTACGCAGCATCCTTGTGTAGTTCCCATCAAGCTTTTTCTACAAAGGTTTCATTAAAGTCCAAATAGTGCAAATATACAGTAGTACTGACACGACTACAGCTTAGAAGATATACCTTTTTATCTTATCAAATAGATCATATTCCCATATGTTCAATCTATTTGATTAATATTCACCTATGAATTAAGAGGTTATGTTTGTAGATGAACACTTTTTTCATTATTGATGTACCTTTTTTTTTTTTCATTGATTGGCTAATTGAATAATCATAACGGCATGTCAAGTCGTCTTGGGTTATATTATGCTAAGAGATTCGGAAATCGAGTTCAGTATATGTTCATATCTATATTTCTGTTGTTTCTTAAGAATGTTTTTTCGATACACATTATGTCATTTTCGGAGAATTCTCATGGGGAAGTGATTATCGTGCTGGACTGTGACATCCTAGTTAGCGAGTTCGAATTCCAGCCGCTCTATTACGATCACTTTCAGAATAATACGCTTAAGAAAGGAATGAACGCCCTTATCCCCTCAGCAATTGATTAAATGGTATCACTATTGTTCTTCTGCAAGAATGGCTCAGGCATTAAATAACCTACGAAGGTTAATATACCATTAAACAAAAGAAACCAAACCATTGTATCATTTTGTTTGCTTTTGTTTTTCTTTCATTCACACACACACACACACACACACACACACACACACATGATTATATATATATATATATATATATCTAGTGCTCTTGGGAAAGGGATGGATCTATCAGTTCTTCTATCCCAGCTATGGTTAAATTCTAGGGCAGGTTACATTCTTTAGCAATAGTATAGCAACTGATCTTGGAGAAGGAAAACTCTGAATTCAAACCAGTTTTAATCTGCTTAAGAATTGACATTGTGTCACACCCAGCCAGTAGCAGAAGAGTTTGGTAAATGCATACATGTACACGCACTTATTTTGTCAAACATACACATAGGTATATATACGCCCCCTCCCACATACCTACCCAGTTGGCTGCGGCTGTAGAATACACCGACTGCACTTCTGCAGAGGGGTAAGACCCCACTCCCGATAAGTATCCTAGATATGACACTAAACAATCTGGTGGTAAGGTTCCAGTAATGCTGGAGCTTTGGGGAATGCGGAGCACCCTTTCATTGCCATTGCTCTCAGGTCAAATCTGGCCCGCCGAGGTAGCACCTGATAGGGTTAAATTGAACTAACGGCATACTAATGCTAAACTGAATTGTTTGACAAAACTATATAGTTTGAAATAGAAATGTTTTTGACAATTAAACCGTACTTAAATTTAAACTGCATGCTTATGCTAAACTGAATTATTTTGAAATAGAACTGTTTTTTGACAGTGGAGCTGTACTTACACTAAACTGAATTGTTTAATATAGAACTGCTTTGACATTTACCTGTGTGTAAACAAAATCTGTACTTATACTAAACTGAATTAGCTGAATTAGAACTGCTTGACTAAACTGAATAGCTTGAAATTGAGATGTTTTTTTTGCAATCATACCGGGACATTGGCCCAGCGGTTAGAGTGTTCGCCAATGGCCCGGGAGACCTGGGTTCAATCCCAGGTCGAGTCATACCAAAGACTTTAAAAATGGTACTTGATACCACCTTGCTTAACACTCAGCATTATAAGGTACGGTTCAAGGGTAAAGTGGAGCAATCCTGGGAATGGAGTAGCGCCCTCCCCTACACCTTGGTGTAGTAGCTATTGAAAAGGGAGCCTTCGGGTCACCCTCGACTATGGTCGCTAACTTTACTTACTTATGCTAAACTTAATTATATGAAATAGAATTATTTTCATAAAAATGGATTTGGCGTTAAAAAACCTACAAGGTTGATACGCCATAAATCCCAACCAACCAACCAACGAACCAGCCCCCCATATACATACATACATACATGTTTTGTCAAACATACACATAGATATATATATACGCCCCCCACATACGTACATACACATACAGTATTTTGTCAAACATTCACATAGGTGTTGTATACCGATGAATGATATCAATAACTACAATGATAATAATACAAATACAGGCAGTACGAACGAGTTTATTTCTTTCTACCTTCAGTCCTTGGCGACGCGAAGAGAGAGACACAAATCACAAAAGCCCAGGCTAACCATACAATACTGACACCCACATTCTCAGGACCATCTCTTCCAGGTACGACGTCAACTACTCACTCAGTTCACTCAAACGGCTGTCCTGTCAGGGGTGGGGTGGGGTTATTATGACAGATAATGATTGTCATATCCTTTCTGCGCAGGCGTAAGAGTGCACCATCTGACTATGGGACCTAAACTAAGAGACATCGAGTAGTTCTAAGCCTTACCAAACAAAATAAATAAATATAATCAACGAAAAATGATTATTATAAAAAAAATCATTACCTTAATTATATAACACACATAGGTATATATACGCCCCCCCATATACATACATACATCCATATACAGTATCGCAGTATTATTTTTAATGATCAAACTCTACACCATTGAAATTGTGTAATCAAAATATAAATATGTAGTTGTGAAAAAATAATTGCACACAAACTTAATAGACATGTATGTATTTTTTTGTTACAAAGGTGTCGCAATTTTATTTTTGGTCATAAGATATCAATGCTATAAAAATTGGCATCAAATGATATCCGTTTTTGTTGCAAATTTTTTTTTTTTTTAATTCACAATTGATTAGTTTTAACGGCATGTCGACTCGTCAGGGGTAACATTATGCCAAGAGATTCAGTAATCAAGTTTAGTATACGTCCATATTTTAGAGGGTTTCGCCCCCACATTGTCCAATCGAATACATATAATTTTAAAACTTCTATTTGAACCATAAATTGGACCCTGACCCGTGGTACCTCTCCAGGTCAGAGTGGATCTTGGAGTAATGGCAATGACGCGGTACTCTACATTCTTCAAATATCTAGAACTGGAGCCTCATCATCAAATGCGGTTTAAGTTAAACGCCTACTGCGTAGAGTGTTTGCCAATGGTCTGGGAGACCTTGGTTCAATCTCACGTCGAGTCATACCAAAGTCTTTAAAAATGGTACTTGATACCTCCTTGCTTAACACTCAGCAATAGAAGGCACGTATCGAGGGTAAAATGGAGTGAAAGGATTAGCGCCCTCCTCTACACATCGGTGAAGTAGCTATTGAAAAGGGAGCCTTCTGGTCGCCCTCGACTACGGTCGTCAACTTATATATACTCACCTCTCTTAAAGGGATACAGTCAGCATATTCTAAGTATGACAAATATTAGGATATGCTTATTTATGGCTATTACTGAATGTATATATATATATATATATATATATATATATATATATATATATATATATATATATATATATATATATATAGTGTGTATGTGGGGGCTGAGTGTGTTTTGGGTGAGGGTGAGAGAGAATCAGACCGTCTAACGTTATGTCTATGGTTCCTTTTTAAAATAACCGAATCAATTGTTTTCTTCACGTCTGGCCGACTACTCTACTCTTAACAAAATGGCAGTGGTTGGGGTGGAGGCGGGGGCTGATATCTACCTATTAACATTTCGCCTCTCGAGACTAGTTTAAGTCCCCACCCCATCAGTATCGGGTTCCTTATAACGACTCTTAATGACCACAACAGATTGTAGTCTAACCCCGTCGCTGTCAAACGGAGTATGCGAATCAACAGCAACAACAACAACGGCAACAACAAAAAAGGAATCTCTGTTTTGTAGACGGTTTTCTTTTCGTCTCTTTCGTTAATCGCTTTACATTTACCATTTTCGCGATAAGACTGGGACCACCGACATTTTGAGAAATGGAATTCTGTTACAGTTTTGACAAATGCTGCCGTCTTGGAAGTTAAGTTTTCATATCAAAACGTCTTGGGGGGTTCTTTTATACCCGAAGATTTTTCGTTTTAAAAATTCGGACATACATTTTCTAATCGTTTAAAAGAATTCTAAACCAACACCTCTTGAAGAGCTCGTGACCTCAGTGTAAAAAAAAGAAAAAAAAAAAAAGAAAAACTGAAAAGGACAAATGGGAACATTAAGAACTCCAGAAAAGCATTCACTATGGACATATGGAAGAATTATAGTGTAGTACCTTTTGCTCTGCATAGGATCAAATTCTCACTTCTGACAAGGATCAGAGAGTAGTATCAGAGTGCTCTGCCTAGTATCAAATTGTCGGTTCATGGTGCTTCTGACTAGAACCAGAGTATCGTATCTTATTGTTCCGCCTAGGATCAAATTGTCGCTTCTTGATGTTTTTCACTCGGAGCAGAGTGTAGTATCTGAGTGATCTTTTGAGGAACAAAGCTGTCGCTTCTTGTCGCTTCTGACTAGGATCAAAGTGATCTTTCAAGGATCGAATTTTCACTTTTGCTCACTTCTGACAAGGATCAGATAACTGTATCTAAGTGATCTTCCTTGGATCAAAATTGTCGCCTCTTGTGTTACTTCTGGCTATAATTAGAATGCAGTATCTGTATTCTAGGAAAATCCGCGAATATGTTAAAAACTATGAAGCATGAAATATATTGATGAGAAGAGATATTATTATTAAGATTACAAAATTTAAAAATACAAAAATAAATAGATAAATAAAAAGAAAAGTAAAAAGAAGAAAAAAGTCGTATAAATCCGTAGTTGGCTATTTGAAATAAAATTAATCATTTATATTTTGTTTTGGAGACGGAATTGTGATTGTAGTATAAAGTGAACTTGATTTAACGAATTCAATTCCTGAATGAGGCTGTTTATATTTCCTTTCATGCTAATGCCGCTGGGAAAGACAAAGAAATAATTTTTCTTCCAGCAATGCGTAAATAGTGGGGCAAACCTGTAAGTAGAAAAGCCGGTCTAAGAGAAGGAAAACGTTGAATAAGAAACCAAACGGCGTTGGGTGAGCAACTCGACTCAATAGAAGTAGCTCTGTGATCCACAAGAAGTTTAAAGGGATCTTTCACTCACATTATCTCTCGCTCTCTGTCTTACACTCACACACACGCACAGATGTATGTATTTACCCGACCCCCTCCAGAACTGGGCATAATGAATAGAATGTTCGCCAATGGTCCGGGAGACCGGGGTTCAATCCTCGGTCGAGTTATACAAAAGACTAAAAAAAATGGTACTTGATGCTGCTTTGCTCAACACTCAGCATTATAAGTTAAGGATCAAGGGTAAAGTGGAACAATCCAGGGAATGGAGTAGCGCCTTCCCCTACACCTTAGTGTGGCAGCTATTGAAAAGGGAGCCTTGGGGTCACCCTCGACTTAGGTCGCCAACTTTACTTGGTTTGAATTCAAAGTTTTCCTGATTCAAACTTATCCTGGTTGCCTGAGAAAAGCGAATGAACCCAGTTTGTTCTCCTGTTTACCAACCCCTCCGCTCGGGCAGGATATGACACAAGGTCATTTTTAGGCGGAGTTTGACAGGTTTGAATTTAGAGTTTTTCTTCTCCTAGACTAGTTGCCTCACCAAGGCTGAAGAACCTAGTCTGTCCTCTTATTTACCCATAGCTGGAGGGAGAATAATTGGATTCATACCTTTTCCCAAGGGTATTAGTGCTATGTAAAATGCAATCAGTCTCGTCTAGGATTTGAACTCGAGTCGCCGTGTCCATTTCCTATGACGATAACAATTACACTACGAGCACCTCCTGAACCCAGTTTGTTCTTCTATTTATCAATACTTGGCCAAAGAAGAGATGGATTCATGCCTTTACGAAAGTTATTAGCGCAAAGAACAGTGCAAACAGCCTCGTCTAGAATTTGAACTCAGGCCCGCCGATTTCGTTTTCTACGATGATAACTGTGGCTCTAAGTTACTGATGTAACTGTTGTAAATGAGACTCAACTTTACCTGTTGGAATTCCAGGAGCGAATCTTCTAAAACTCATTCTGGTTCAAAGAAAAGAACACAGCTAAAGAAGAAGATTATATACTACATTTTAATCCAGCTCGTAGGACGGGAGTAATAATCTGAGACGATCAATCTTGATTTGGTCTCTTCAATCTAAAGTTATGGTGTTCCAGATTGACAGAACTAGGATACATATTAACATGGTCAACTGTGACTGATGGAAATTAATTGATTTAACAATCAAATAAATGTTGATTTAACAATCAATAGAATGAATCGAGAGACCATAATACATACTGGGTACTGCTGGTTAAGATGTTCTCCTATGGATCTCTAGACATGGACATACCACTGTTGGTCTACTAGTTTAAACTTAAATCTATTAGCTCTTTACGGATAAAGGATTTATTCGCTCTTTTTGGATAGTGGATGCTGTGCAGAGAACTTAGCAAGAGCGATGACAGATAAATATAGCGAGAAAGAGTAAAAGAACACCTTGATAGTAGTAATGTCAGCTTCACGTTTATTACTATCGACGTCTTGATTAGTAATTAAAACGATGACATCAATAACCTTGCAGGTACCAGGGGAGTCCCCGTGGTATAATGGCTAACATGCCCGGAGGTGCCCGTGGTGTAATTGTTTTCGTCGTAGGAAATGAACATGGCGACACGAGTTCAAATCCTGGACGAGACTGATTGCATTTCACATAGCACTAATACCCTTGGGAAATGTATGAATCCAATTATTCTCCCTCCAACTATGGGTAAATAGTAGGACAGACTAGGTTCTTCAGCCTTGGTGAGGCAACTAGTCTAGGAGAAGGCAAACTCTGAATTCAAACCTGCTAAACTCCGCTTAAAAATTGACCTTGTGTCATATCCTGCCCGGCTAACATGCTGGACTGCGACCTAGAAGTAAGCGAGTTCGAGCTCTAGTCGCTCTATTACGTTCACGTACGGACAAATACCCTTGGAGAATGTACCTTCTTATCCTGCCCCAGTTATATGTTAAACAGTATCACTGCTGTTATACAATGATGGCCTTGCCATTAAATTGCCCACGAAGGTTGATATGCCATTAAACAGAGAAACCACATTAACCTTGTATGTAATTGATAGCTTCTGGATTCGCGAACTAAAATTTATGAAGGTATTCTTCGAATAGTGCAAACACGTTGGTGGCTGATGAGACCAATGTAAGACAAACTGGCTCTGCAGAAGCAGAGGAAGGTTTTCGTTGTTATGTTGCAGCACTGTACGTTTGGCAGCATTATTCTTTAATAGTACTTAAATTCTACGGATGTTCTCAAAGAGTGGAATGGCTTTGAGAATAGTGGGCTACCATTATTTTTTAGTAGAGAGCCATAACAACACTCCGTTAAGAGTCGATTTCATAGGAGGTGAATAACTTTTTTAGTGGATCTTTGTATCCCTTTCGTGGCACTTTTTTGATGCGGGTTGATACTGGTTACTTTGGTTTTTTAGGGAACTTCGGTGTTAAGGAATTCGTTGCTCTATTTGATTTTTTTTTCGATTAACTTGGTCATTAATTAATCAAACATTAATTTACAAAAGAAAAATCTGTGAAATACATGCGTATTAACTTTTTCGATTATTTCGGGAACTGATCTGTTTAATTGGATCAGTTTTTGTGGAACAGCCTCATTTCTTGCTGTTCTCGAAGAATGAAGTGGCTTTGTCGATGGTTTGCTGCCAATGATGTCTGTTAGCGATCCTTGACCGACTTTTGTAGATGGTCGATTTCACAGAAAGTAAAAGCCCTTTTAATAATGTTTTTGGGTCTCGTTTGAAACGGTGGCAATTGGAAAGCTTTACGAAAAGTGTTATCTTTGGAAGGCGATTATTATCCATTCTGCCAACATGACTCCGACAATAGTAATTTTCTCAGTTTCAAAGACTTCGATGTCTGTTATAAAGTCACTTTAAATTGGTAGTGGAAATGTACTAGGATGAATCAAAGGTTTTGCAGTATTTTGTTATTTACCCGTTTGCGGATCGTATACATTGAGACCGAAGCGTTCAAACTGAATTAGATTCCTGCTGTGGTTGGTCCTATTTATCCAACCCCTCCGCTCGGGCAGGATATGACACAAGGTCAATTTTTAAGCGGAGTTTAGCAGGTTTGAATTCAGAGTTTTCTTTCTCCTAGACTAGTTGCCTCACCAAGGCTGAAAAACCTAGTCTGTCCTACTATTTACCCATAGCTGGAGGGAGAATAATTGGATTCATACCTTTCCGAAGGGTATTAGTGCTATGTGAAATGCAATCAGTCTTGTCCAGGAATTGAACTTGGATCACCGTGTCCATATCCTGTGACGATAACAATTACACTACGGGCACCTCCAATACACCACGGGCACCTGCTGTGGTTTGTAGTATCATGGTATTTGGTGCACTAACAGGTTGTTCATTACTTATACGTTCTGTATTTGATTTGAAAACCGTACAGATGAACGTGCAACGTAGGCTAAAGATGGAACTTAGACTTTACGAGTTCAAACTAAGCCATAAAACCGTAGAAACAACCAAAAAAACATTTGCTATACGAAAGGTAAAACTACAGTTGATCACAGAGTAGTTAGTAGATAAGTCAAGAAATTGCGTTAAGGTTGCAAGAACCTTGACGATCAGGAAAGGTCAGGGTGGTCGAAAAAACAAGTGTTCACAGCAATAAAAGCAAATACGAATAGATGTGATCTCTTAACACTCCAAGATATTCCCCTTGGCTGACAAGACGAAGGGGAATCGATGTGGCACAGTGGTTAACGAGCTGCGCTGCGACATCATGGTGAGTTTGAACTCCAGTCACGCTATAATGTTCCCTTTTGGACAAATACTCTGAGAAAAGGTATGAACACTTTTCTCCATCAAGCTTTAGGTTGAATAATACCACTGCTGTTCTTCTACAAGGATGGCTTTGGCATTAAATGACCCACGAAGGTTGCTAAGCCATTAAATAAAGAAACCAAACCTAACTAACGAGACAGACTTTGTTGGAATCCCTTTTTCTTGACCTTTCCTTTTGCAGTCCTGTCCTTTGTAAAAGGTGGATACTTAAGACTTGAAATTAAAAGTTCTGTTGAAATTAATTCTATGTGTTTCGTTTAAGAAATGATAGACACAATTTTCTACTATGAGTACACTGATTCTTCAGTTTTGATTTGAATTCCAAGTTGAACTTGCTGCCGACAAGATGTTTGTCTCTGTGGCACTTTTCAGTCGCATTAGAATGTAATTTATGAGGTGCCAGTATTTCGGGTGTAACCAGCTTGTTTTGTGGCTATTTTTATTCAGAAGAACATTGACCATAATGCAGACCTTTTGTTCTGCAAGGCTTGGAAAAAATTCTAACATTAATTTGAATAATTTAATCAAGATGTTTTTGAAATATTTTTTCAGGCAAGAATGATCAACCATTTAGGAAGAATTGCTTTGCGTCTTTATCTGTTTTTAGTTTATAAATAAAAAAGCCTGACGTGCCAACCTTAGTCGCCCAGCAAGAATTTATTTATATCAGCTCTGTACGGACACAGGACAGAGTTTGGAAGATCTGCCGAGAGTGCTGGATGATACGGATGGATGGAGAGAGAGAGAGAGAAAGAGAGAGAGGGGATTGTTATATAAACAGAAATCATAGCTGATATAAGTATAGCTCTACATTTTCAAATTTTAGGATGATGATGAGTATCCTCTAACTGCGCCAATTCGATAATTCAATCTATCAGCTTTATATATCATTCCATGTCTGTATACACCTTGCCTGTCCCTCGGCCTTTTGGCTGGGTGGGTGCGCAACGACCATTGACCAGCAAGTATAACATTGGACGTCGTTGTCCAGTTTAAGCTATAATCAGGCATCCGTGCCTGGACCCATGTTTGGGTCCATGTCCAGCTAGGCTCATCAGGTTCACATTGCACTAAGTGAGCCGATGACTTGTAAAGGCCAGCAGGATTCGTGCCTCGGCTCGTGCTCGACTTTCCCTTCCCCTAATCCCCACTTTAAGCTGACCTTCGGGTCATTGACCTTGTGTCATGTCCTCTCCGGTGGGAGGCAAAGACAAATACATTCCCTGTGGGCATACATTTATCTATATTTCTTGTTAAAGATCTATGTCTTCTTTTCAGTGTGTTGTTTGAATTTTTAAAAATTGATTTTATATCTATTTTATCCTATTTACCAACCTCTCCGCTCGGGCAGGATATGACACAAGGTCAATTTTTAAGCGGAGTTTAACAGGTTTGATTTTAGAGTTTTCCTTCTCCTAGACTAGTTGCCTAACCAAGGCTGAAGAACCTAGTCTGTCTTACTATTTACCCATAGCTGGAGGGAGAATGATTAGATTCATACCTTTCCCATTAGTGCTATGTGAAATGCAATCAGTACCGTCTAGGATTTGAACTCGAGTCGCCATGTCCGTTTCCTACGACGATAACCATTACACCACGGGCACCTCCATTTACATCTATTTTTAGGGTATCGAAGCGAAGATGAATAAATGCAATTTTAATGTCATAATGAACCATGAGTTAAAACTCAATCATCACGCTGTCGAAGACGTCCTCAAAATCAACAGTACTTTGATGACAGGAGCCATCTTCAAAAACAGACAGTGGGTTCCTGGTCTCTACAAAAAAACATTTCTGTTAGTTTGGATATCCAAGATAACCCTGGTAGTCGTCGCAAGCCGGCATTTGACAATGATAAATTGAGAGTAGCCGAGAGTAATCACCCAGAAATAAACACTCAAGCAATAAAGGTTGTGGAGATGGCGTAATCTGTACCAGAGTCGGAAGACATCTACCGCTCGCATATAAGTAAAATGAGGAAAATCAAGAAGTGGGATCCCGATATTTTGACTATAGATTACAAAAAGTAAATTTATTATGTTCCAGCCTAATAATGATGGCCCAGTCGCCTAGGACTGCAGAATACGCCGACTACATCTCTGCAGATGGTTGAGACAATCCCAATGAGTGTCCTGATATGACACTAAGTAATCTGACAGTAAGGTTGGAGCTTTGGGGAAGTACTTCTTCATTGCCATCGCTCCCAGGTCCACTCTGGTAGCACCTGATAGAATTAAACTGTGTCCTTATGCTAAAATGAATTGTTTGAAATAGGACTGTTTATATGGATAAAAATGGATTTGGCATTAAATAACCTACGATGGTTGATATGCTATAAAACCAAGTCAGATCAAACTTAATAATTTAGTGAATATTGGTTTGCTTTCTTCGTGAGTTATTTAACGCTAACTCCTTTTTGTGGAACAAGAGAGGTGCCCGTGGTGTTATGATTATCGTCGTAGGAAATGGACACGGCGATACGAGTTCAAATCCTAGACACAACGGCTCAAAAGTGATATATGGGACGTAATTTCCACTAGTTATTGTGCTAATTTCCAATACAGCTAATTGACTCCTATTTCTTTTTTTCATTAAAATGAATACGCAGACCATCCAAAACGATCCAGACATACTTGGCAATGCTAGAGGAGTTTTTCTTGCGACTCCTACACATGGACACACTTGTGTTGGCCAACCTGCAAAAACTTACATTCATCAGCACTGCGTGGATACTGGATGCCGTCAAGAGGACCTACCATGAATGATGGACCAGTAGGGACGGGTGGAGAGAGAGAGAGAGAGAGAAAGAGAGAGAGAGAGAGAGAGAGAGAGAGAGAGAGTCAAGGGAAACCATGCTATCTGTACGATTTGATGATGATTATCTACCTATGTAATCAGAGGGACAGATTTTTCTTTACATATTTGACTTATTTCCGTTTCCCCTTTTTATGAATTCAGTTTTTTTTTATTTCATTTTAGTTCTTAAGCAAAGTGCAATAAATTGTCCTGTAAATTTTATTCAAACTAAAATCAATAGCATAATTGAAAGTTTTATCAAATTAAAGAAATGACAGCTATAATTTCTGTTTATATAACAATCAGCTCTCAAACATTTTCTCTGATGTTGTTTGTCATCTCAGGCACACCTTCCCCATGCCAATATGAGTAGACAAAATCTTTTTACGTTATGAAATAAATTTCCTAATGTTCTGGTGAGTTTGTTAGTTGTCTGTCATCTCGAGTACACACGCTACGCAAATATGAATCTATATTTTCTATAATATCAGTTATCCCTCAACCACATTAGATCTTTGAAAAATGCCTAGGTACATTTCACTAACATTCTTATGCAGAATTTTGAAAAAAATTGTTATGAAAAATGATTATTTCTACTTTTAGGCTTTTAATCACGAAATGAAAGTGATTAAAATAGTTTATAATATTTTATTCTTCTCTAGGGAGAAACATGACCAGGAGTTGAAACAAACTACCAAATTATAAGAAAGATGTTTGTCACGATAATTGATCAGCCGCGTGCCATAGAAAATTAGAGACCTCTGATTTAGGTGATTCAGGACCAGTTTGAAAAATATGAAGCCAGTCAGTAATTTTCGAACTCATTTTTGGTGAAACAAAGGATTACTATGGTGCACGATCGTAATCCTTTGTTTCACTAAAATACACCATAGTTCATCATTATCAGGATCATCATCATCATCATATCGCGCTGGTAGCACGGATATCCCTGACCCTCTCTCGCCACTCCTCCCTATCGTTCATCGCCCTAGGTAGGTCTTCAGGACAACAGCCTGTATCCTCACATAGCTGCTGAATGTACGTTCGAGCTGGTCGTCCTGCTTTTGCGCGGCCATGTGTGGGGATCCATAAGAGTATATCACTTATGAGTTCGTACCTGCTTCTCCAGTAGTGTCCTGCATGTCTGGTTCGTCTAACTTGAATAGTTTTCGTGATAGGGGGCAGGTGGCCGTACAGTTGGTGTCTTGTGGGGTGCTGCTGCCAGGACTTGTTCAGGATTGCACGCAGCATTCTTGTGTAATTGCCGTCTAGCTTCTTCTCCAGCCGTTTTGAAAAAAAAAAAAATTATCAGGATACGCTCGATGAATTTACTTATTTTGTAAATTGAAAATTCACTTCAAAGGTAAAATTTGAAGATGTAGCGCTATAATTATAACAGCTTTGATTTCTCAAATATATAACAATCAGCTCTCGAACATTTTCTCGGATGTTCTATAACAATCAGCTCTCGAACATTTTCTCGGATGTTCTATTTTCTATGTAGTTGTTATCTGTCATCTCAGGTACACCTTTCCCATGCCAATATCAGTTGACAAAATCTTTTTACGTTATGAGTGTATACTGGAGATGACAGACAACTAACAAACCAGCTTCACACCAGATCAAATTATTTGTTTCAGAGTTGCTTTGACTAATAGTACTGAATGCCAAGCAGCCTATTTTAAAGAAAAAAAATTACCTTTCATTCATTGATAAATTCTGTCTTGGCAAATACAGCTAAAGTCTCGATACTTTTTGAATACACTGGGTGTGTAATATACTAGCTTAGCTAGCGACAGAGTGCCGTCGATGAACTTAGTAGATTCAATGCGGTCGCCAAGATAACATCAACAAAGTGGTTTCACATGAAAGAGAAGAATAAAAGATGATGGCGAGAATGTAATTTATTGCCGGTGGATAGAATGACAGAAATTTTGTTCGCAGATAAGATCAACAAATTACAGGAAAAAAACGGAAGTATGTAAGTTCCGATAACCAGCCATAAACAGAAAAATACGTGGGCGAAGAGGCGTGTTCATGGGACTTTAAAAGACAATAAAAGGTCTGTAATTCTGGACTGAAGGCAGAGACCCACTGGTCACTCATGCAGACCTGTCAGCTCCCCTGTGTGTGTTCTTCAGCCGTCGCACTACTTCACAAAAGTGTCCCCGCCACATAAGAAATATATGTGGGAACACTCCCTAACCATGTAACTGTGTGCAAACAAATGACCGTTAAGCTTAATTATTAGTATTAGATAGCAGTACTTGAAACCATGTAACTGTGTGAAAACTAATAAATGATGTTGAAAAGAATTATTTGTGTTGAATACAAATACTTGAAACTCTTTAACTGTGAGCTTAAATTGATTTATTGTTGTTACTTGGTATGGAATAACAATGAACAGCACTTACATGTAGAAGTCAAAAGTAACATGGCTGCCTCCTTTAAAAGCTAGCCAACTAAGTTCACCTCTTCTATGGGAGAGTGCCTGTATAGCATGTAGATTAGTCCACTTTACTAGGATGGACAAGTCCAAAACATTTACATGAGAGGTGTCTATTCACCTACATATTCTTGTGAAATAGGCAGTCCACTTACCTGCTGGTTACGAGCTGACCAATATTCTACACTTGGAACCATTTAACTGTGTCCAAATTAATGAGCACTGATTCGTTTAAAAATGTTACCTACAAATTATTCGTTTAAAAATCACAGAGTACACAAATTTCACACAAACGTTGACGTCGAAATTATATTTTTATATATCTACGAGTCCTCCGTTGTTTGTCCAGCGGTGCAATATGTGACAAGTGCGGAAGTAAAATTCAGAAAATTCTAGAATAATAAGAAACGTCTCGATTATAATCGAGACGTTTCTGAAGAAGATTTGCTCTAATTTAAATAACAGTTTAACAGCATAGGATATGTTGACTGTATATCCTGCAGAGGAGTAAAAGCTTCCACTTGAAAAATGTAGTGTTCTGAGTACAATACTGAACTGCATCTGATGGTAGGGCTTGAGATCTAGGGGAGATCATTCACATTACTCCCAGGTTCACACTAACCCGGAGTGGTAGTACCCGTCAGAGTACCATTTATGGGTCAAATAGATCTGTTTTAAATTATTCGTTTTTGATAGGACTGTGAACAAAAAAAAAACTCTTAAGAAACAATTGCACAAAAATATAACTATAGAAGTACAATGAACGCAGCTTCCTAATCTCTAGACATAAAATAACCCTCGAGGAACTGAAATGCCGTTAAAGCTAACCCCTCTATCAACTTGATACTTAACTGTAATATCAACTTTTAGGAGCCAATGTACTTCAAAGTCATTTTAAACATCATCATAAACTGGTGTATTTGATAAAAAATTTGCATAAATTTGTATAGGTTCAAGAACTCCTATCAAATACTAATACTTTAGATACAATTATATAGTTTCCAGTAATAACTTATATTCAATAATAATCATTTGTTTGCACACAGTTATATGGTTTCAAGTAACTAAGAATGATAATCTTTACTAAACAATTATACCTTCAAGTAACTATGATTAATATAATTTATACTTAGTTATTATTATAACCTAAAAAAGGTTATTCAATGAGAAATATCCAAAAAAGGAGGTTGGAAATTAAATGGAAATCTTTATAACATTAACAAAATACAATACTCGCCAGCAAGCGTGAAGAAGGTACCCACTGCAAGCGGTAACTACACAGTCAGCTTTTTTACCCTCCTTCACGATCGTGTCTAACGTATTTATGAGGAATGGGGCTTACTCATTAATGTTCACAGGTAAGATATGTAACAGTTATATGATATCAAGTATTCTTATCAAAGAAAAATAATTCCTTGGAAGAAATCCTGTTCTATTTTATCAGCTAGAGAAGTAAGGGGAACTCATAAACAACGTTCTCTTATGAACTCCTACACAGGGACGTGTTAGTGTTGGCCGACCAGTAAGGACTTACATACATCATTACTGTACAGATGCAGGATGCAGTCTAGAGGACCTGCTAAGAGTAGGGAACAACAGGGATTGGAGAGAGAGAGAGAGAGAGAGAGAGAGAGAGAGAGAGACCCGTAATATCAGCACGACTTGATGATAAATAATTTTCAGACAGAGTTGCCCCGTGGATGGAATCCTAACAGATAATATCATTCCGAATCAGAGTGGACCTGGGAGTAATGGCAATGAAATGGTGGCTCTACACTTCTTAGAGTTCCTGAAATGGAGCCTCACCACCAGATGCAGTTTAGAATCAAACCAAAGACACGTGAGACATCAGATGTTTTCTCTATTCACATGGTAGATATCAAGACAACTAGTATAAAAACGGAAGGAAACAATAAAAAACGATACAATTTTTGGCAGGCCGTTAATTGTGCCACCAACGGCCCCCCTACTTTTTTTTTTAATTTCCAGGAAAATAAATTTCCAGAACGAAATCCCGTCTGCCTCTTTTTTTATTTTTTTATTTACTTTTAATTTTTTCCGATCCCACAGAGCAGATAAAAATCTTTCAATATTCACTGCTTTTCTATTTATTTTTACAGAGATTCACAAAAAGACGCCCCTAAACATGGATTTTTTTATATGAAATTTAACGAGTAATGTTAAACTTTATTCAGAGGAAAACCGGATTTACTTACAAACAAGTACATGCATACACATACACGCATAGACAAATATATATATATATATATATAAGTTTATACAAGTAACAATCCACACACACACACACACACACACACACATATATATATATATATATATATATATACACGTACACATAAACAGGAGTGTCCATGGTGTAGTGGCTAACCGGCTGAACTGCAATGTCATAGTAAGCGAATTTGATCTCCAGTCACGCTATCATGTTCACTTTCGGACTAATACTCTTAGGAAAGCTTTTAAACTCCTTATATCTCTCTTCTACAAGGATGGCTTTGGCATTAAATAACCCTTGAAGATTAATATACCATTAAACAAAAAACAAAAAACAAAAACATACCAGAAACTAAAAATTTATCCAAATGTTCTTTTCTTTCACATATATACTTATATATGTATTCCTAGCATAATTCAAAGTGAGTTTAAACGGTGTTCAAATCCTTTGAGCTGACTAGGGTTTCTGTCAGTGTAAGAGAAATACAATACTGAATTCGAAACCAGGATCTGCATTCCCTAACGTAGTCCTAGCTTGTCTTCGACCTTATTCTGGAGACTCCAACGATGTCC
>OY757905.1:71903960-71908960 GCA_963585895.1 Sepioteuthis lessoniana | reverse complement strand
ATTATAATTATTACTCTTTAAGATTTTTATACACCAATCTAAGTCGATGTTCTTTCACTTGCGTCTGTGACAGCAAGTCACCTCAAATCTCTAGAATTCTTCTCAGTATTCTGGCCAATCTCAAAATTGCTGTAAATTGGATGATCTTGGATCTTCCTCCGATTTCCAATTCTTCCAGCCCCCTTAGGAAACATTTGGTTTCGGTTTTAGATTATCGGTTTCTTTGTTTAATGGCATATCAACTCTTTTTAGGAAGATAGGAACCCCTACTGCTCAATAGTAACACTACGAGAAGGGCCTTGGCATTAGATGTAGGTTTGGTTTCGTTTCTTTGTTTAATGGCATATCAACTCTTTTTAGGTTATTTAATGCCAAAGCCATTCTCCTAGAAGAACAGTAGTGGTACTATTTAACCCATAGCTGGGAGGATAAGGGGGTTCATACCTTTCTCAAGGGTATTTGCCCGAAAGTGAACGTAATAGCGCGACTGGAGTACGAACTCACGTACTACGATTCCGCAATCCATCGCATTAACCATTACACCACGAGTATACCCCCGAAACCTTTGGAGATCGTTCCAAGTGTCGTATATTCACAACCATGACCTTCTATACAAACTCATAATACATATACATCTACATATGCATGCAGAACACACCGACACAATAATGACGACGACACAGTTCTTAGAAAAATATACATCTCTCACTTTATTTGAAAGGTTGTGTGTGAGAGGGTGTTGGAGACCGAACAGAACTGCAACATATTGACTCTCCCACTCTTATAGCCATCAGCATTTCTTTCCAGTTCTTCGGGGCTGCTCAACCGGGGGCCTGGAGCCCAGTCTCTCTGGGTGCTGATTTTCTCTACTGCATCTTATCTCTAACTGGTCTGGTCTCCAAACTAACTGACTTCCTGTCTTCACTGAGTTATATAATAGTTCAACACCCCCTTCTTCTTGTGGGCGTCACAATTGCACTCATTCAACCCATCCACGGTCACGTTATAATTCTGATATTCCTCGACAGGATGCACCTGTTATTTACATTGATGCATTTCCTATTTTGACAGATCGGCTTGGTCGTAGGTCCATATACAACACATGGTCACCAATAACATTTGGTATCCCATTCACGATCACGTTCCATGTATCATTATTTACTCCTTTTTATGTTTTTCACACTAACGTTAGCTGATGTTTTCTCACTGGAATTTGAGTGACAGTAAGTCTCCTCAAGTCTCCAGGACTCTTCTCAGTATTCAAGCCGATCGTTGTACCTCTTTATTGTCACCTCATCTAGTCCCTTTTCCAATCCTTTGGAGATCGTTCCAATTGCACCAACTATAATTGGTATCACCGTCACCTTCATGTTCCATAGCTTCTACAGCTCTCGAGCAAGGTTCAGATATTTATCCATCTTTTCACCTCTTTTCAATTTTACTCTATAGACAGTCGTGAAGGCAAAGTCCACTATTCAGCAATCACACGAGTTTTTCATAGGAACTTTGGCTGGTGGTCTATCTCTGGAGTCTGAGTGGCTGTAAGTCTCTTCAGATCTCCAGGACTCGTCTTAGTATACTGGCTGTT
Organism: Sepioteuthis lessoniana; assembly: GCA_963585895.1. Taxonomy (NCBI): domain Eukaryota; kingdom Metazoa; phylum Mollusca; class Cephalopoda; order Myopsida; family Loliginidae; genus Sepioteuthis; species Sepioteuthis lessoniana. The sequence continues at coordinate 71,907,372 of OY757905.1, read as the reverse complement.
CTCAAAAATGATTTAATATGGATGGTTTATAATCTTCTTCTGGTTTCCAGTTCTTCCAGTTCAATTTCCAAGCCTTTAGGGTCCGTTCCAAGTATAATTGGTATAACTTTCACCCTCATGTTCCTCTGCTTCTTTTTATTTACTGGAAAGGTCCAAATGTTCGTTTATCTTTTAGCTTACTTTTATTTTCATTCCGTGGTTCACCTAAACGACAAAATTCACAAGACGGCAACTTCTCTTTTTTTTGTCAATTAACACTAGGTCTGGTTTTCTGGCTGGGATTGAGTGATCTGTTTGTACCTCAAAATTGTTGCATGGTATTAAAAATATGCATACATTTGTATGGTTTTAAATAACTAATACTAATAATCCTAAGTAAATCATGGAAGAGTACTATTTGACCCATAGATAAGGCCCTAAAACTTTGGGCCAGAGTGGACTTGAGAGTAATGGCAACGAAGGAGTACTCCACATATCCTTAAGCTTTACGACTGAAACTTCACTCGCTGATGAAGTTTAGTGTCATACCTAGGATACTCGTTGGAGGAGATTTTACTCCACTGCAGAGATTCAATCACTGATAAAGTTTAGTGTCCTACCCAGAATACACATTGGAGGAGGTCTTACTTCTCTACAGAAGTTCACTCTCTGATGAAGTTTAGTGTCATACCCAGGATACTCGTTGGAGAAGGTTTTAATTCTCGGCAGAAGTTTAAACTGAATATTTTCAGCCCCAGCTGATAGGGAGTGTTATAACGTAGGTAATTATGAAGTTTTAAACTAAATCCATCCTACCTTCCTAAACAGTAGCAACTATATTATCATGTACTAGTAAATGAATAAATTTCTATTTATAATTTCTAGATTTAATTAATAATTTATAAACTTCTTTTGTGATTGAAGAAAAACTTAATCGTTGGTTAGAAGTTGTTCATTTATCTTTCTTTGGTTTGGTTTCTTTGTGTAATGGGATATTAACTCTTTTTAGGTTATTTAATGCCAAAGCCATTCTCCTAGAAGAACAGTAGTGGTACTATTTAACCCATAGCTGGGAGGATAAGGGGGTTCATACCTTTCCCAAGGGTATTTGCCCGAAAGTGAATGTAATAGCGCAACTGGAGTACGAACTTGCGTACTACGATTCCGCAGTCCATCGCTTTAACGATTACACCACGAGGACACCCCTCTTATCTTTCTTTGCGTAATACCCAAGACAAATAATTCGATGAACCTATTTCTTCTGAAAGATGAAAGGTTTGGTTTCTTTGTTTAATGGCATATCAACCTTTGAAGGTTATTCAATGCCAAAGCTATTCTCCCAGAATAACAGTAGTGGTACTATTTAACCCATAGCTGGAAGGATAACGGGGTTCACACCTTCCCCAAGGGTATTTGCCCGAAAGTGAACGTAATAGCGCGACTGGAGTACGAACTCGCGTACTACGATTCCGCAGTCCATCACTTTAACCATTACGCCATGAGGACACCCCCAAGATGAAAGGTGGTCGCGTTCTGTTGAACAGCAACCCTTAGTGTTCTCTAGTTGAGTAACTTGATTTTTTTCTCTAAATCAGTTTGATTAATGCCTTGTATTTATAGTGAAACAACAAATATAATCAAGTATATTATTTTTGGTCTTAATTTAGTAGGTAGTTCATGTAGGTTCATCTCTTACGTTTTCCACAGTCGAATCAACAATGTTTTTTATCATCATCATCATCATGTCGTGCCGCCAGCACAGATATCCCTGACCCTCTCTCGCCACTTCCCCCTATCGTTCATCGCCTCACAGAGCTGCTGGGGGTGTCCTCGTAGTGTAATGTAAATCCCCATCCCGAGTATTCATATTCCCCCCCCTCGCTCGGGCAGGATTTGACATAAGGTCAATTTTTAAGCGGAGTTTAACAGGTTCAAATTCAGAGTTTTCCTTCTCCTAGACTAGTTGCCTCGCTAAGGCTGAAGAACCAAGTCTGCCCAACTATTTACCCATAGCTGGAGGGAGAATAATTTGATTCATACCTTTCCCAAGGATATTAGTGCTATGTGAAATGCAATCAGTCTCGTCCAAGATTTGAACTCGTGTCGCCGTGTCCATTTCTTACGACGATAACCATTACACCACGGGCGCCTCCCGAGTATTTGTGATTGCAACTTTGAAAAAAGGTCTCTGGAGATGATAAGAATTACGTTAGAGAGGAAAATGATGCTTTAATCAAGAAAGCGAATCGTGGTCATTGATGACAGACAAATCAGAAGCAAAGGTAAAAGAAATACTTATCAAATAACATGAAGGAAAACATTCTGATATCAAGATGGGAAGTGACACTGACTTGACGAGTGGGAGATTTTGAGCGATGAACCAAGGCAAAAAGTGTGAGCCGATGGGGACTCTCCCTTAAATAAAAACGAGCATCATGTGTCCGACATTTATCTCACTTGTAATTTATCATCTCCCTTTGAAAGAGAAATGGAAATAGGCGAAAAGAGAGTTTCCACATTTTTTTTGTTATTGTTGTTTAAATATAATTATTATTACCACCCCGCTCTACAGATCATTGAAAAGAATCGTGTGCCAAATATGCCAGGGGATATGTCATGACATCAAAATCTTAAATTTACAGTAAGTGTCGGAGAAAAAAATATATATTAGATACTTATTTGTAAGGATACAAAAACAAGGGCATTATCTTAACATGGTATTTTCAGAGACCACCCCTTGGATGATAGAATATACATATATAAATTTATGCAGAGAACGTATTTACACGCGCGCACAAACACAGATATATATATAAATATATATATGTGTGTGTGTACCTATCCGCAGGTTAAATACATTCTAACATAAACATATAGAAATATGTACGAAATACGAAGATATAAATATATATAGACATATATAATATTGTTACGCGCCTGCAGCCAGGATTGAACTAGGAATATCCAAATGATTAGCAGTGAGAAGCTTATTGAAGTAACGCCTATAAAAATTACGCCATATGCCCTGCTGGACAGGTCGTATGGAACTTTGGGGACTTATAAACTTAATGTTCTTACATTATAAATTACTTTTGTGTATGATTTTTACCTGAATTCATATTACGATATTTTTTTGCTAAATGCATAAACCAGACTCCGTCCTAGAAAATAAAACCAGTAAAATCCTCTGGGATTCTGAGATACAAACGGATCACCAAATCCCCGAGAAAATATAATCAAGTAATTTTGCTGTTATCGCAGACCATAGACTAAAAGTAAAAAAATGCAAAACGATATATAACAATTTGGTTGTTCGAAAAATACTATTCGATTTTCTAATAAGTTGTTTATATTCAGCTCTTATATACAGAGTATCTCAACATACATGGGACCTATTTAACAGCTAATAACTCTACTAATAATAATGTTAGGT
>OY757905.1:71678960-71893960 GCA_963585895.1 Sepioteuthis lessoniana | reverse complement strand
ATGACTTGATAAATAAAGTCTCTAATCGTATAAAACAAGTTTAAGTCTGAGCTTTCTTTTTTATTTGTTCATTTTTTTAATGAAAAAGTAATTTTCTTTTAAAAAAACAATCTTGCCTACAATATTGATTATTCACTTTCAGCTTTCGTATTAAAATCAGTTATGAAAAATATCTAAATTAGTAACTAGAGATCTTTTAAAAGGAAGTTTGTTTCAATTAAACGCTTCGAATACCACCTAAAGAAAAACACAAAACGAAGAGTAAGCAGGTAAACGAGTCATATTTTATTTTTAGAACGTTCGAATGCACAAACAATATTCACACACACACACACACACACACACACACACACACACACACACACACACACACACACACACACATATATATATATATATATATATATATAATGTTGTTTGCCTTATTTATAATGTAAAAGTGCTCAATATCGGTGATAGAGCATGTGTAAATCAAAGTTTTTATTGTGTAGAAACTGAATCAATGGCGCTTAGTGACAGTAAATTTCTCACCTGTACAATCATCATACCAAGTCTTGGTCCGATGACCACGTAGGTAAGAAATTGAAACCGTAAAAGGCTACTGAATCTCTGTGTACGCTATTAAAACTTAAATCTATCTATCTAGTCACACACACACACACACACACACACACACACACACACACACACACACACACACACACACACACACACACTCATGTGATTTCGATAATATTTTTTCCTTTTTGGTATTGCAAATTTTACAAGAATCTGAACGTAGAATTGTTATTCTTAGAAGATGCAATGATTATATAGCACCAATATTGTAAATAAGAATCCCTCTATTATTTAAAAAAAAAAACAGCATTCGAATTTACTTGGGCTTGAATAAGATCTAGAGATAGATAAAGACGCAACTACCTCAGCCACCCAACAGCTACTATGATATTTGACCTATATAGGAACAAACTGAGTTTGATTTGTAGAGAAGGATATAGTCATGGAACGCCTCAGATATTTAAAAGCGTATGAGATTAAAAAAGAGATTAGTCCGTATGTGTGTATTTTATACGATATAAATAGGAGATCAAAAGGAAATTAAGAAAAAAAGTAAATATGCAAAAATAGGCAGAGGGAAGATTCAAGTTGATTGAAACGTAAAAAATAAACAGACAGATAAAAAAAAAAAAGAGAAAACGGGAAAAAAACCCAACTTGGATAGATAGATAGATAGATAGATAGATTATCTTGTTGTGTGAGAAGGCCGAAATAGGACAAAAAATAAAAATCGCCTGATAGATAGATAAATAGATAGATAGATACCTAATCCATAAACTTGACCGAGACGACCGAACTCGGCAGAGCGATACATGTAAATTGCCTGATAGATGGATAGACGGATATATAGATAGATAGATAGATAGCCTGAGATAGGAATAGAATGCTATAGATATGTAGATATAATAGGTAGAGGAATAGAAAGGATAGATACATAGATAGATAGATAGATATGAAGAAACCGAAGACAGGAATAGACTGGCAGACGGACATGCTTAAATTAGGTAGATAGATAGATAGATAGATAGATAGATTTGAATACTCGAAATGGAGACTAAAACGAGAGAGATGCCAGTAGAAAAATCTATTGATATCTGATTTATCTAGTTGAATAAGAGTATCGAAATAGTGATAGATATAAATCGACTGATAGATAGACAGATAGATAGAATACCAGATAGATAAATGGACAACCAAAGATAAGAGCACACACACACACACACACACACACACATACATACATACACATATATATATATAAGCTAAGATAAAATATCAAAGAGAGAGACTGCTACAGACTAAAAAAGCAGATATCGCGAACGGATAGAGGGATGGGTATGATTGGTATAAAATCTTTTTTTCTGACACACAGGCAGATGTAAAAAAGACTGAACAAGCAGTTAGTGTCAGCGACAGGAAAGGGTTTTCCCCGGAAGTTAGCAAAGAATTAATGGTTGAAAGATAAGTGTGAATACAAAAGCATAAAATTAGAAGGCTAAAAGTTAGAAAAGGGATTATATATATATATATATATATATATATATATATATATATATATATATATATATGTTCGTCCTTTTTTGCTTAATTACATACCCACGTTCGTGGATTATTTAATATCGAAACAATCCTGGTATAAGAACAGTAGTGATACTATTTAACTCAGAGTTCGGGGCATAAGAGGGTTCATACCTTTCCCAAGGATATTAGTCCGAAAGTGAATATAATATCGTGACTGGAGTTCGAACTCGCTTACTAGGATGTCGCAGTCCCACACGCAAGGCAATATGCTGGGGATACTCCTCCCAATATAGACCAATGAGTTGCTCACAGATTTCTAAAGAAAGATCAACTTCAGAACATATACGAGAAGGTGTTTTTCAGAGATTCTGCAAGTGAGATAATCATTCTAATCCTATAATAATCTTTCTTATCCACTCCACCGCTTGTGTGGCGTTATAGTCAGCAATCTAGATTAGCAGACCATAGTTAGCTACTTTTATTCTCTTTGGACTCTGTAACTCCTGGGCTTGTGTCGTATCAAACCTTCAAACCTTAGAAAATAACTCATTGGAGGCCGACACTCCTGGTCTTGCATCGCATTTAACCTTAGTAAATAGCTCACAGGAAGCTGAAATTATTAGACTTGTGCAGCCTTTAAGGTTAGTAAATAACCGTTAGCATAGAAAATATATTTCTTCTGGGAATTTTTAGAGAAAACGTTTTCTCTGATAACATTTTATAGCTCTGTCTTACGCTGACTGTAGAAGAAGAAGCATTCAAAAATCGGTGTCCTGATTATGACACTGAATTGTATCTGATGGGGAACCTCTACTTTTACAGCAGTGGGAAGTACGGAGCATCATTTTATTCTCATTACTCCCAGTTCCACTCTGTCTTGAATAGTGGTACTTGTTAAGATCACATCTATGGATCAAAATGAAATTCTTGAAAATCGTTTTTTTTTCATGTTATACCATAATACTGTGTATATTTTTTTTGTAATAAGAATAGGTTTGGTTTGGTTTGGTTTGGTCTTATGGCACATCAACCATTGTAGGTTATTTAATGCCAAATCCATTTTTATATATAAAAACTGCTCTATTTCAAGCAATTCAGTTAAGCATAAGAACACAGTTTAGTTCTATTTGACCCATAGATAGTACCCTATCAGGACCAGAGTGGACCAGGGAGCGATGGCAATGAAGTGATTCTCCGCATTTCCCAAAGCTCCAGCATTTCTGGAACCTCATCATCAGATTGTTAAGTGTCATATAACATTACGCTTGTTTTTTTGGGGGCGGGGGACTTATACTTCTGCAGAGAAGCAGTTGGTGTATTCGATTGCAGCAAGTTCTCAAGTCAGCCTGTTGTTACGACTGCTGACTTGACACCGGGTCTATTTTCTTTTCTTTTCTCTTTCGATGCGATCAGCTACAAATCACGTGATTCATTCATTCTTTCTTTCTTTTTCACTTTCTCAAGTCAGTCTGCTTTTACGACAACTGACTTGACACCTGGTGTACTTTCTTTTCTTTTCTCTTTCGATGTGGCAAGCTATAAATCACAAGTTTCTTTCTTTCTTTAAAAATTATAACAAAAATGGTAGAAATCTCATCTTTCTTTCTTTCTTTCTTTCTTTTATTTCGTTCTTTCTTTTTTGCTTTTATTTTTTCTTTCTTTAAAGATTCCAACAAAAACAACAGAGATGTCACCTTCCGTTCTTCTTTCTTTCTTTAAAGAATCTATCAAAAATGTCAGATATCTCACCTTCCGTTCTTTCTTTCTTTCTTTTCTTTCTTTCTTTCTTTCTTTCTTTTATTTCGTTCTTTCTTTTTTGCTTTTATTTTTTCTTTCTTTAAAGATTCCAACAAAAACAACAGAGATGTCACCTTCCGTTCTTCTTTCTTTCTTTAAAGAATCTATCAAAAATGTCAGAGATCTCACCTTCCGTTCTTTCTTTCTTTCTTTCTTTCTTTCTTTCTTTCTTCTCAAGTGAGCCTGCTGTTACGACTGCTGCCTTGACACCTGGTTCGCTTTCTTTTCTTTTCTCTTTCGATGTGGCAAGCTACAAACCACATGATTCTTTCTTTCTTTCTTTTTCACTTTAATTTTTTCTTTCTTTAAAGATTACAACAAAAAAAAAAGTTAGATATCTCACTTTCCATTCTTTCTTTCTTTCTTTCTTTCTTTCTTTCTTTCTTTCTTTCTTTCTTTAATATTATGTGTTCAGACACACAGATGTATGCACAGAACACTAGTATTTTATATTATTAGATTCTTTGACTGGTATGTTATTATCTGTTGGTACTGATATATCAGAAAGCATATTTTTCATTATTAGTCCCTAATTAATCTATCTGGTCGATTGCTCTTTATTTTTTAATCATTTTGGATATCAAAGTTGCAGACAATAGTAGCTCCTTTTGTTTCGGTTATTGGTTCTGGTTAGTGCTAATACCATTATATTTACATAGTTTTCGATGAATTTTTTTGGATTATTACAATACTGCTTACGAGTTTTTCATACCAGCGTTAGCTGATGGTCTTTTACTGGAGTGAGTGATACCAAATTTCCTCGTGTCTTCAGGACTCTTCTCAGTAATCTGACCAATCTAAAAAAAATGCTGGAGTTTGGACGGTCTTCGAGTTTCCATTCCAAGCCTTTGGGGAGCGTTCCAAGCGCACCAATTACTCAATCGTATCACAGCACTTTTATGCTCCACAGCTTTCTTAGTTCTCTGGCAAGGTCTTAGTATTTGTCTCTTTTTTCCGTTTTTTAAAAATGTTCCTTCTGTGGTCAACTGGGAGAGCAAAATCCACGATACGGCAAGTTCTCTTTTATTTCTCGTAAATTATCTCGTTTTTTTTTAGTCGGGATTCGGTGAATTTCATAGAATTTTTTCAGTCTCATTTTCCAGCCGGCTTGGGCTATATAATACACCGAGAGCACCTCAGAAAAGGGTAAGACCCCTTCAACCAGTGTCCTGGATATGACACTAAACAATTAGATGGTAAGGTTCCAGTAATGCTGAAGCTTTGAGGAATACGGCGCTTCCTTTCATTGCCATCTCTCCCAGGTCCATTGGAGTGGTAGCACCTAATAGGGCCCTATCTATGGGTCAAATAAAACTAAACTGCGTACTAATGCAAAACTGGATTGCTTGAAATAGGACAGTTTTGACATGTAAACTGCTTACTTATGCAAAATTGAATTGTTTGAAATAAAACTGTTTTTGACATTTAACTGTGTGTAAACAATATCTATACTCATACTAAATTGAATTGGTTGAATTAGAATTGTTTGACTTGACTGAATAGCTTGAGATAGAAATGTTTTTGACAACTAAACTGTGTACTCATGCTAAACTGAATTGTTTGAAATAGAACTGATTGTTTGTATAAAAATGGATTTGGCATTAAATAACCTACAAGTGTTGATATACCATAAAACCCAAACAACCAATCAACCAACTATACTTATACTAAACTGAATTGTTTTAATACGAACTGTTTGATTAAATTGAATAACTTGAAATAGAAATGTTTTTGACGATTGAACTGCTTAACTGAATTGTTTGAAATGGAACAGTTTATTTATATAAAAATGAATTTGGGATTTAATAACCTACAAAAGTTGATATGCCATGAAACCCAAACAACCAATCAGGTCCTCTCTGGCCCGGAGTGATTACACCTATGGGTAAAATAGAATTAGACAGGTTCTATCTATGGGTCAAGAAGACTAGACAGGATTGTTTGAAAGAGAACTGTTTTGACATTTAACTGTTTGTTAACAAAAACTATACTTATACTTATCTGAATTGTTTGAAATTTAATTCAGCATTAAATGACCCAAAAAGGGTTGATACACCGTAAAACAAACCAACCAACCAATGAACCAACTGGGCTAGTGCATATACCATTTGGTAGAAGTGTCAAATCATCATTTCATGCGCAATTCCTAATTGTTCCCTTTCCCCATCCAGTCTTATACTCTTTTTACGCTTATTTGCTACATTCACTTAATCTTTTATGAAAATCTATATCCATGTTGATGATTGCGTGAGAATGACTGATTGGTATCAGTGAATTGAATATCAAAGTTAATATTTTCTTAGAATGTAATGTTGTAATATAGTGAAGTTTACATAAAAAGACACGCGTCAAGTAAAAATTCATTCTTACACAACTAAAAACTTGGAAGAAATGAAAATGTATGTTATATTTTGATCTTTGCCACAACGGAATAGAAAACTTTATTTTGTTTCAAACGCAATCTTTAGCTCACGAGTGTTTTTGGTTTAATTTACTGCGATTATTATTTTTCACATTTTGTTTTATTAATCAAATGATAAAAATGATAGCGTTTCATTTAAGGTGCAAGTTTATAAGTAAATAATCTCGAATCAATTTTGTCATATTTCTATCGAACGTTTTAAATAAGTCTTTGTTTCTTTGTTTCTTTCTTTGATCCTCTGTCTGTCTGTCTGTCTGTCTCTCTATATGGAGAAATGGTTGGTTGGTTGGGTTTCATGGCATATCAATCTTTGTAGATTATCTAATTCCAAATCCATTTTTATACAAATAGATCTATTTTTAAAAATCCAGTTTAGTAAGAGTACACGGTTTATATGTCAAAAAGATTTCTATTTAAAACTATTCAGTTCATTCAATCAGTTTTAATTCAGCTAATTCAGTTTAGTATTTGTACATATTTTGTTAACACATAGTTATGTCAAAAACAGTTCTATATTAAACAATTCCGTATAGTGTAAGTAAAGTTTTAATGTCAAAATCAGTTCCATTTCAAACAATTCAGTTTAGCATAAGCACGCCGTTTAAATGTAAGTACCGTTTAATTGTCAAAAAACATTTCTATTTCAAGCTATTTAGTTTAGTCAAGCAGCTCAAATTCAAACAATTCAGTTTAGCATAAGTATGCAATTTAGTTCTATTTAACTCATAGATATGGCCCTATCAGGTGCTATCATTGCAGGCCAGAGTGGACTCGGGAGCGATGGCAATGAAGGGGTGCACTGCATTCCCCAAAGCTCCAGTATCACTGGAAACTCACCATCAGATTGTTTAGTGTCATATCTAGGACGCTTGTTGGAGTGTGGTTACCCATCTGCAGAGGTGAAGGCGGAGTATTCTACAGTCCCAGACGACTGGACAAATGGAGAAATGTTAGATTTTGGTTAATCTGACAAGATGATAAAAATAAATGCAATAAACCCGTTGGTTTGTACACTTTTCCACTTATATCTATCATATATATATATATATATATATATATATATATATGTGTGTGTGTGTGTGTGTGTGTGTGTGTGTGTTCTTTTGAATCAGTGTCTCTTTAGAGTAGATTTACATTTTAAAAAAAAAGCGAAAAGAAAAAAAAGAAAATAGTAAAAAGTAAACATTGATAAATAGATCTGTTGCTTCATACAACACGCTTAAAAATTCCAATAAACAAACATCTATACAAATAAATAAATACAAACGGGCTGAGATAGATAGATAGATAGATAGATAGAAAAGTTGATTCGGTGAAATATAGAATCAGTGATTATATAGAAAATGACACAAAGCAATTGAATACTAAGTTAGAGATAAATATTGAAACAGGAAACAATTTAATAGTGTTATGAGTTTGAAGGTGAAGAGCAAAGAACAAAAGTTGGCTGTATTTATTGAGCGGTGACAGGAAAGAGAGAAGAGATTCGATGAAGTATGGATTGTTTGTGTGAAAAAACGTCGAAAAAGTCTTTTGTGTTGGGAAGTGACCTCCTCACCTGAAATATTCATCTGCATACAATTAATAAAAAAAAGAAAAAAAAAACGGATAAGAAAAAAATAAATGCAAAACCCTTCCCAAAATGCAACCACCCTCCCAAACTCTCCTCCAGAATCTCCAAAAAAAAAAAAAAAAAAAAAAAAAAAAAAACTCCAATGAAAACAAAAGAAAAGAGAGTCGACGGAGCTGATTTGAGGGATTTGATTTCCCACACAATTTCTTTCCACGCTTCCTTCCAAATAAAAGAAAGAACAAAGATGAATAGGTTATAGACTATTTAGAAATCATCAAAAATACAATAGGAGATGAAATAGCGAAATAATGGTTGGAAGACACAAGAGAAACTAGAATAGGGCTTCGTTGTACCTTATTTTTCTACTGCTGCTACCACTACTACTACTACTACTTTGGGATTTTTTACGTACGTTGACTATGTCCACTGCTGAGGGGTAAGGCCCCTCCAAAATAGTGCCCCTAAACTGCATCTGATTGTGAGGCTGCAATCCTGGTGATCTGGGGAGTGTGGAATACCGCTTTTTGCCATAATGACTGTTCAAGCAAACGATTGATATAGCTGTGAGCAAACAAAGATTATTAAATAAAATTATTAGTGTTGGATAAGAGTAATTGAAACCGTTTAACAGTATGCAAACAAATGATTTATATAAAATAGAATAGGAATACTTTATAACTGGAAATACTAATGTTAAATAGCAAAACTTCGGACTATTGTCCTCATATTTGTCGCCATGTTTATCTCAACGTGATAACTGACATCCATTAAAACATGGCTAGTGGAACTAGAGCGATCTACCCCTGTGAGCGAAATAAAGGGTGGGTTCGACATTTCAACCACTTGAAGAAGGCCGGAGCGTACAACAGCCAAAATGTTGTGATAAACATGGCAACAAAGATGGGGACAATAGTCCGAAAAATGTAAATAATGTACATAATAACTCATCTCAGAAACCTGACCAATAAAATGAAACGCAGTTTCTTCCAGGCAGCGGTCGTGTCGATACTGCTATATGGATGCACTACTTGGACGCTAACTAAACGGCTGGAGAATAAGCTAGACGGCAATTACACAAGAATGCTGCGAGCAATATTGAACAAGTCCTAGCAGCAACACCCCACAAGGCAACAACTATACAGCCACCTGCCTCCCATCACGAAAACTATCCAAGCTAGACGAAACAGACATGCAAGACACTGCTGGAGAAGCAGGGACGAGCTCATATGTGATATACTCCTATGGACCCCCGCATATGGCCAAGCAAAAGCAGGACAACAAGCTCGAACATACATACAGCAGCTATGTGAGTGTTGTATAGCCATGACCGCAACCAACTATACAAACACATATGGATATGACATCATAACGACCCAATAAAGACGAGCGACACAGTCTTTTAGAAAAATATACCTCTCACTTTATTAAAAGAGTTGTGTGTGTGAGGGAGTTGGAGACTGAACAAGGACTGCAACATATTGACCTCCCCAGCCCCTCCGGACATAGCCGTGTGTCGATCTTGTTCTCCTGGACTGCTCAGCCGGAGGCCCGGGTGTCCACACTGCTGGGTGCGGGCTTTCTCTACCGCATCTTGTCACCAACGTGTCTGGTCTCCAAACTTGTCTCCAAACTCCAACTAACTGACTTCCTGTCTTCATCGAGTTATATAATTGTTCATTCGCCCACACAATATCTTTGGAATGGCATGTTTGATCGTCATCAAGCGGAAATAACTGTCATGCAGTTCACGGGTCACTCTCTTCCGGTGCATCAGTCTATGACTGTAGCATGGGATTTTACCTTGTCCCATATTGTCAGCCAAGCCCGTCTACGCGATTTCTTCCCATAACTGCCATCGGGATGTGTCACTTCCGCTGTCTTTGGAATGGCATGTTTGGCCAGGTCGAAGGTCAATATACAACATGAGGATACGGGATGTAGCCCTGAAGACCTGTCAGAGGCGATGAATGATAGGGAGAAGTGGCGAGAGAGAGTCAGGGATATCCGTGCAAGCGGCATGACATGATGATGATGATGAAAATGATTAACATTAAATAGAAATATTAGTGTTAGTTAGGAATACTTGCAATCATTTAGTTATGAGCAAACAAATTATTAATGTTAAATAGAATTATTAGTATTGGATAAAAATATTTGAGACTGTTTTACTGTGTGCATACAAATGAGTTCCGACTCATTTAAAAATCATTTTACATACAAACTATTTATATACAAATCATAAATAAATAATATGTACATACATTAACGGACTTTTTCATTTAATAATCCACAACCGTTGATATGCTCTAAAAGATTACAAAACCTTACTAAATGTACCATCAACGGAATTCCTTAAACTCTAGGCATGAAATAACCCTACCCTGGTTAACGTGCCGTTAAATCAATCAATCAATCAATCAGAGAAAAACGGATCACCAAATTTTGGTCAAAATACCAGATAGAGTTGTAATAAACAAAAACGAAAGAACTTGTCCGTTAGGCGACTTCACTTTGTTTCTCTACTTCATTCTCACTTGTTTGTACTTAAAAATTTACTGCTGCTGCTGCTGTTGTTGTTGTAATAGATAATGTGAGAATAACACCTGGTTGGAATAATTTATATATTTTGATCACATTTAGCCTCCAACAACTCACCTGGAAGCTAAAAGGCTACCAGTTGTGTTTTCATAACAAGTTTTCTTTTTATTCAGTTATTAAACAAAACCTAGATATAGGAGTACTTATATATATATATATATATATATATATATATATATATATATATATATATATATAAACAGAAGGTGATTTGGTATTTACCGGTCTTTCTATAGGGACGGGATATAACATTAAATCTTTTTAACGTGAGAACTGTTAATGTCTGGACATAGGGTAGAGAATAAAAATTGTTTTGCTCCCTTTACATCTCTATGAACGTGTAACAGGGAGCAGGGCTTAACCGTGACCCTAGACCTTTTTGGTGCTTTCTTGGGAACAATGTCCCTGGAGCTAAGATTTTTACTTTTTTATCAATAAGAAGAACTTACATTCTGGTTCAAATCATACCACTACACCTGAATGAAACTTTAAAACTAAATATTGAAGGCCAAAAGACTTATCCTATTACAAGGACGCTACTCATGCAGCAAGAATAGCCTGGCAGAGCGCATCCCTCTCTCGGTGAAGGCTAATCTAATCTTGTATATAGTCATACTCATCATAGTCGGAACTTTTGGAGCAATACCGTAGAACCAGTAAAAAAGATACTGGGGAAACTGGAGACCTGGTCAAGAGTTGAGACGGTCCCCATCACTATTGAAGTCAGCTAGAATGCTTGGAAGAGTCCTGGAGAGCTCTGAAGACTTGCTCTCACTAGCCAAGTGTTGAGGCGGTCCTCAGCACGACTGAAATCGGCTAGAATGCTGAGAAGAGTCTTGGAGAGTTCTGGAGACTTGCTGCTACTGGGCATAATTTACCACTGTTACGAACAATTGTACAGAAAAATAAGTCACCCGGCTCGGGAAAGTTTCACAGTATACATGCACAACTGCACGAATACCAAACATTACATATAAGCGAAATCCACGTAGTGTGTTGTCTATTGTGCTGGACTACGACATCGTAATACGTGAGTTCGATCTCCAATCCCTTTTGTTTTTGCCTTCATTTTCGGACTAATACCCTCGAGAAAGGTATAAAACTCCTCATCACTCCAAGTACGGGTTAAATAGTATCACTACTTTTCTTTTGCATTTAATAACCCATAAAAATTTTAATGCCATTAAACAAAGAAACTAAAACGAAATCGCCTCTCTCTCAACCCTTTCCTCTTTCTTCCTCACCAAAATTTTTCTACTCACTCCTCCTTCTTCCTATTTTCTTTTATATTTGCAATCTCTTTCTCTCTCTCTCTCTCAATATATATATATATATATATATCCCGGCATATTTGAGATGTTCCTCAGTTTCCACCCCGACATATTTAAGATGTCTCACTCTCCACGCTGGTATATTTAAGACACTTGTCTCCCTCTTTCATTCCCCTTAACAAACAATTTACTTTAACAAAGGCAACTTTTAACACATGTATATCTATAACTGAAAGTGTAAAGCATATGTACAAAAATTACGTTGCTACAAACAAGCGTATTAATAAAAGATTACACACACATACACACACACACACACTCACACACACACACACATATATATATATATAATGTGACTTCTATCACTCCAGTGTGATGAGAATTTTTTTTGTATAGTAACACGAAACATCATGTTATGAACTCTTCTTAGGAAATATAGATGGGAACATAACAGGTATTACCTCTCCGTGTCGGCGTGGAACTTAGAGTAATAATAGTAATCCTAGTCGAGTAAGAACATTAAGTTTATAAGTCCCCAAAATCCATGCGTGTTTTTCATTCCACCGGTTTGAGTGAGTGCGATTGTTTTCGGGTCTCCAGGACTCTTCGGAGTATTCTAGCTGATCAGAACTATGCTGTAGTCCGTATGGTCTCGAAACTTCCAATAATTTCCAATTCCGCCAGCCTCTTTTCTAGACATCCGGATACTGTTTGCACACCAACTCTTCTTCTTCTTCTTCTTCTTCTTCTTCTTCTTCTTATTATTATTATTATTATTATTATTATTATTATTATTATTATTATTCAGGCCATTGGCCTAATGAGGAAAGTGTTCACCAGCGATCCGGGAGATCGAGATTCAATTCCAGGTCGAGTCATACCTAAGACTCTGAAAATGGTACTTGATGCCGCCTTGCCTAACACTCAGCATTATAAAGTAAGGATCAAGGGTAAAGTGGAGAAATCCAGTGAATGGAGTAGCGCCGTTCCCAACACCTCGGTGTAGTAGCTTTTAAAATGGGAGCCTTCGAATCCCCTTCGACTAAAGTCGCCAACTTTACTCTTTATTATTATTACATACCAATCTCCTAATTAATACGGTTCATAAATAGCTTCTCCAAAGTAAACGTCTACATTATATCATATATTCACCTATCATTCAAATTTCTCGAAATTTTTGTAGCACTTTTTAGTATATATATATATATATATATATATATATATATGTATATATATATATATATGAAGAAAAATTGAAAAACAAAATAATCCAAAATTTGACGAATTCATAATGGAAGTCGACGTCGAACGTTTCGGTTGTAATAACTTTCTCCATGACTTTAAATTCTTCTACCATTACATTAAACATCAATCACTATTTTAACAACACTTTTCATGAATTTAAATCCGAGAAGAATGTTCAACGTCGACTTTCATGATAAATTCCTCAAATTTTGGATCATTTTGTTTTTTTAACTTTTCTTCATACAGCCAGATTTAATTTCCTTATATATATATATATATATATATATATATATATATTAATTCAAAAGGATACATCAAAATGTTCATAGCCAGACAGTTATTAGTTGAATTTTGGTCGGAAAATTGCTGTTCAATCTCTGCGAGTAATGTTCACTATGGAATTAAGTGCAGTGACAAGAAAGATGATTATGTTGAAAAACAAATATTCTTATGAAATAAATGTTTTTGGTAGTCAACTTATTGATCTGTACACTTGGACTCACAGACACCAATGTGTTCGCATATATGGAATATATGAACACATGGACACACATCTACACACACATATACAGATATACACACAGACACACAATCCACACTTATATATTTGTATGAATGTGTTCATATACATGGAATATATGAACACATGCAGATATATATCCATATACAGACACATGCATACGGGCACACAAGCACACCTATATACCTGTGTGAATGCATTTGTATATATAACCCCCCCACACACATATATCATTAGCATCATCTTGTCGTACGGCAAGCACGGATATCCCTGACCCTCTCTCTCCACGTCTCCCTATCATTCATCGCCTCTGGTTTCAGGGTTACATCCCGTATCATCACATAGCTGCTGTATGTATGTTCGAGCTGGTCGTCCGGCTTTTGATTGGCCATATGCGGGGGTCCACAGGAGTACATCACTTACGAGCTCGTCTTTGCTTCTCCAGCAGTGTCCGGCATGTCTGGTTCGTCTAGCTTGGATAGTTTTCGTGATACTATTTACCACCCCCCCCCCGCTCGGGCAGGATATGACACAAGGTCAATCTTTTTAAGCGGAGTTTAACAGGTTTGAATTCAGAGTTTTCCTTCTCCTAGACTAGTTGCCTAACCAAGGCTGAAGAACCTAGTCTGTCCTACTATTTACCCATAGCTGGAGGGAGAATAACTGGATTCATACCTTCCCCAAGGGTATTAGTGCTATGTGAAATGCAATCAGTCTCGTCCAGGATTTGAACTCGTATCGCCGTGTCCATTTCCTACGACGATAACAACTACACCATGGATAGTTTTCGTGATAGGTGGTAGGTGACCGTATAGTTGGTGCCTTGTGGGGTGTTGCCGCTAGGACTTGTTCAATATTGCTCTCAACATTCTTGTATAATTACCGTTTAGCTTCTTCTCCAGCCGTTTAGTCAGCGTCCAAGTAGTGCATCCATATAGCAGTATCGACACGACCGCAGCCCGCGTGCGTTTCATTTTATCGCTCAGGTTTGATTTCCATATGATCGAAAGCCTAAAGAAGCAGAAGGTACCCCGCAAAAACAATTACCGACGCCGACTACGCCGATGACATAGCGCTACTGGCCAATACACCCAACCAAGCTGAAACACTACTGCATAACTTGGAGCGAGCCGCTGCAGGCATTAGACTCCATGTTAATGCACACAAAACTGAATTTATGTGCTTTAATCAGAAAGGTGACATCTCCACACTAGACGGGACCTCTCTGAAACTGGCTGACAAATTCACCTACCCCCCCATATATATATATATATATATAAACAAACACACACAAATACATAAATCTTCCCGGATGAGGCTTTTTACATTTTACCTAACGCTGATACTACTATCTTCACTCCATTTATGGAAAAAAATAGTTGGGCAGACTGGACTCTTTAACCTTGGTATGGCTACCGGTCTCGGAGAAGGAAAACTCTGAATTCGAAGGCCGTTTAAGGAATTGGCCTTGTATTGCATTCTGCTCATGGTTGGTTGGTTGGGTTTTATGGCATATCAACCTTTGTATCTTATTTAATGCCAAATCCATGTTTATACAAATAGTCAGTTCTCTTTCAAACAATTCAGTTTAGAATGAGTACACAGTTCAATTGTCAAAAACATTTCTATTTCAAGCAATTCATTTTATTCAAACAGTTCTAATTCAGCTAATTCAGTTTAGTATTAATACAGATTTTCTTTACACAGTTAAATATCAAAACAGTTCTATATTAAACAATTCAGTTAGTGTAAGTACAATTTCAATGACAAAAACTGTTCTATTTCAAACAATTCAGTTTAGGATAAGTACGCAGTTAGAATGTAAGTACAATTTAATTGGGAAAAACATTTCTATTTCAAGCTATTCAGTTTAGTCAAGCAGTTCTAATTCAGCTAATTCAGTTTATAAGTACAGATTTCGTTCACACACTGTAAAATGTCAAAACAGTTCTATATTAAACAAATCAGTTTAGTGTAAGTTCAGTTTCAATGTCAAAAATAGTCCCATTTCAAATTATTCAGTTTAGCGTAAACACGCAGTTTAAATGTAAGTACAGTTTAATTGACAAAAACTTTTATTTCAAGCTATCAGTTTAGTCAAACAATTCAGTTTAGCATAAGTATGCAATTTAGTTCTATTTAACCCATAGATAGGGCCCTATCAGATGCTTCCACTCCGGGCCAGAGTGGACCTGGGAGCAATGGCAATGAAGAGGTACTCCACATTCCCCAAAGCCCCAGCATCACTGGAACCTCACCATCAGATTGTTTAGTATCATATTCAGGACACTCGTTGGTGGGGGTCTTACCCCTCTGCAGAGGTGCAGTCGGTGTATTCTACGGCCTGCTCAGGGTGATGAGTTGCTAAATATACACACATGAACACCTATATACTGGTGTATATATGAAATATATGAACACCAACACACACATATACATGCTATCCCCCCACACTCATAACTATACAATTGTATAAATGTGTTTTAATGTAAGGAATATGTAAACATCAACGAAGACATACATATATACGCGCGCACACACATACACACATATAAACACATACATGCACACATACATGTACACACACACACACACACACACACACACACACACACACATGTAAATACGAATGATTTTCCCTTACTCTCAATAAGAGTGTGTGTATGTGCGCATGCGCGCGCGCACGTGTGTGTGTGTGTGTGTGTGTGAGAGAGAGAGAGAGAGAGAAAGAGAGAAAGAGAGAGAGAGTACGGGAGAGAGAGAGAGAGAAAGAGAGAGAGAGAGAGAGAGAGAGAGAGAGAGCGAGAGAATACCATTTTGGATTTTGCAAATGCAAAGACAAACATTTATAATCTGTTATAACAAGAAAATAAAGAACCCAGGAATCACGGTGCCAAATCCTTAAAAAAATTAGCATGTCTCCACACAAATACAAAATAATGGGGCAACCAGGATAGGCGGAGGCCTGTGAGGGAATAAATTATGCGTAAGACCCACATTTGATGAGACGACCTAACAAAAATAACCCACCATCCCACCCTCTTCTTTAGAAAGTGTTAGGCATATCAAGAGGAATTCCCCATACCACCCATTTCTCTAATATTTTTTTGTTAATACTATTTTCGACTTCCTCTCTTCTTGCCAAGAACGTCAGAGGACAAAGTTTAATGTTTATGCAGTGACCTGTGTTGATTAGTTTATGACAAGAGTCTTTTATTATCAATATTGTCCTTTTTTTTTATTCGTTTGCACGTTCATGCTGGGTGTCTGGTGGTTAACATTGGAGACTGAGTGATAGCAAGTTCCTTCAAAGGTCTCCGACGATATATTCTATTCATAATCTCTTCTCAGTATTCTAACTGATTTCAATAATGTTGTCTTCTAGATGATCTCACTCCAAAGAAGTATTAATGGATTAATTGATTTTAACGGCATGTCAAGTCGTCAGGAGGTTAGGGAATTGTGTTCATAGTACATTTCTATTTCTTTTTTATTTTATGCATAGTTGTTTCATGAGAATTGTTTTTTGGTAACAGTTATATAATATCAAGCATTCCTAATGCAAATAATTTGCACACACTTGTGTGGTTTTAAGTATTCCAGTCTAATACAATTAAATTGTAAGCAGTAGTATGTTTTTAAGTATTACTATCTAATACAAATAGTTTGTACACAGTTGTATGGTTTTAAGCATTCCAGTCCTATCCAAAGAATTTGTACACAGCTGTATGGTTTCAAGTATTCCTGTCTAATAAGAAAATTTGCACACAGATTTATGGTTTCAAGTATTCTTATCGAATATAAATAATTTGTATACAGTTGTTTGGTATCAAGTATTCCTATCTATTACAAGTAATTTGTATAGTTGTATGGTTTTAAGTATTCCAGTCTCATACAAATAATTTGTACACAGTTGCATGGTTTTAAGTATTCCTGTCTTATGCAATCAATTCGTAAGCAGTTGTAAATTATTAAGTATTCCAGTCTAATACAAATAGTTTGTACGCAGTTGTATGGTTTTAAGTATTTTTAATATGAATAATTTATACACAGTTGAATAGTTTCAAGTATTCTTATCTAATACAAATAGTTTGTACACAGTTGAATAGTTTCAAGTATTCTTATCTAATGCAAAAGTTTGTGCACAGTTGTATGGTTTCAAGTATTCCTATCTAATACAAATAGTTTGTACAAAGTTGTATGGTTTCAAGTATTCCTGTCTAAAACAAATAATTTGTTCACAGTTGTATGGTTTCAAGTATTCTTGTCTAATACAAAGAGTTTGTACACAGTTGTATGGTTTTAAGTATTCCTATCTAATACAAATACTCTGTACATATTTGTATGGTTTCAAGTATTCCTATATAATACAAATAGTTTGTACACAGTTATATGGTTTTAAGTATTCCTATATAATTCTAATAATTATGCTCTTTCGAGTAATAATTCTTATTTAATAATAGTTATCTGTTTGCATACAATCATATGGTTTCAATCAAGTAATAATAATCCTTTTTAAACAATTATCATCATCATCATGTCGCACTGCTAGGACGGATTTCTTTGACTCTCTCTCGCCATTTGTCTCTATTGTCCATCGCTTTCGGTAGGTCTCCTAGACTACATCCTGTGTCCGTACAGAGCTGTTGTAGATAAGTTCAAGTTCGTCTTCTGTGAAGAGGCCATCGGAGAAGGTCCCTTATGAGTTACTCCTTACTTTTTCAGCAGTGTCCCACATGTCCTCTTCGTTTACTTTGGATAGTTTTAGAGATGGGCGGTAGGGGACAGTACAGCTGCTATTTCGCGGGATGTTGCTTCCAGGATATGTTCTGTATAGCTCAAAGCGTTCTTGTGCAATTGCCATCTAGTTTTTACTCTATAAGCTTTGTCAGTGTCCATAAGGGGCATCCCTATAACAATATTGACATGACCACTGTTTAAAAAAATTGTGCCTTATTTTATCGGATAGTTCTGATTTCCATATGATCGAAAATCTGTCGATAGCTGTCCATGTTTCGCTAGTCGTGACTCTCACTCAAACCAATAAATAATTGTTGCTTCTAATAACTATTCTTAATATAAGCATGGTTTGGTTTGGTTTCTTTGTTTAATGGCATATCAACCTGGTAAAAGAACAGCATTGATACTATTCAACCCATACCCGCGGGGGTGGGGAATAAATAGAAGGTTTATACCTTTTCAAAGAATATTTGACAGAAAGTGAATCGAATTGCTCAACGGGAATTTGAACTCGTTTATTTCGACAGCGAATATTCTTGATACAAATATGTACACAATTAAATATCAAATACGAATAAATTTTAAACAGATTTATTTAACGCATCGACGAGTCATTACAGATATTTGCATTTAATAACCCCTCTGCACGAACAGGGTGTGACACAAGCTCAGTTTTTAAGCGGAGTTTAACAGGTTTGAATTCAGAGTTTGGCTTTGGTTAGGCAACCATTCTTAGAGAAGGAAAATGGACACGGTGAAACGAGTTCAAATCCTGGAGGAGGCTGATTGCATTTCACATAGCTCTAATACCCTTGGGAAAGGTATGAATCTAATTATTCTCCCTCCAACTATAGATAAATAGTTGGGTAAACTCAGTTCTTTGGCTTTGGTTAGGCAACCATTCTAAGAGAAGGAAAAGAACCTAGTCTACCCTACTATTTACCTATAGTTGGGGGGAGAGTTATTGGATTCATACCTTTCCCAATAGCTATGTGAAATGCAATTAGCCTCGTCCAGGATTTTAACTCCTGTCACCGTGTCCATTTTCAACGATCGTAACCATTACATCATAGCCCTATCCTTACAGATATTACCACTTCTTGTCAGAGTGGCCCAGAGAAAAATTACTATGAAGAGGTACTAAAAAATCATAAGATCTCCAGAACTCTCACCATCAGATGCAGTTTAAAGTCATATCCGCGGACGCCCCGTTTTAAAAGAGTTCTTACGTCTCTGCTGTAGATACTGTCAGCGTATTGAATATCCCCCCAAAAAGGGCACTGGTAAAGTTGAGCAATTATATGCTATCTTTGTCAATTTACTCATAAAGAAATAAAAAAAAAACTTGGACAAGTGGGTCTGGAAGTAATCACAATGAAGAGTTACTCCATACTTCCCTGGTCTCCAGAAGTACATCCCCGTCTTCAAATACAGTTTAGTGTCATACTTAGACGGTGTAACTGGAAGAATGTTAATCGGGGACGTTTTTATGAAATGACACCCCTAGCTTATGAATATGTATATTTGCATGCACACACACCTACAATGCAAATATGACCATGCAGTACATTTTGAAGATATATCAGCGGCGATCAATACCATTATGACAGTTGTCTAGTCGTCCAGGTAGATTTAATCAACTGAATTCAGTTGATGGGACACACTTCGGCCGGCCGTGGTATCAACGGTATGGATCTGGTCGTGTGTGTCTCGTCACTGGACATACCTCAAGCCTCAGGGGGCCGTCCCCACAAGCGTTAACCTTCCTTGGAGGGGTTAGGTTTATCGCCTGGCGCCTAAGGCGCCACTATTTAGGAATGCTAGGCGCCTGGGTTACGGCCATGCGCCAGGACCCACTCTAAAATGGGCTTGTGCCACACTCTTCCGTTTGTTGGGGCATGCGACAAATACCGTTGTATAGTCATCCAGTTAGATTTAATAAGCTGGATGAAGTAGATGGGGCACACCTTGGCCGACTGTGGTATCATCGGCACGGATCTGGTCGGGTGTGTTACGTCTCTGGATACAGTAGTCAGTAGAGGCTGCCTAGATCGGGTGCATTCGCGTTACGCGGCCAAGACTAACATTCCTCGAGCCTAAGGGGGCCGTCTCCCCAGGTTCTAACCCTCTTTGGAGGGGCTAGATTTATCGCCTTGCGCTGGAGAGCACCCCTTTTTAAGGGAATGCCGACAGGGCCCGAGGCATTTTTGGAATGCGCCTAGACCCACTTTAGAAAAAGCCTTGTGCCACACTCACCCGTTTGGTGGGGCGTGCCGCAAATACCGTTGTCTAGTCGTCTAGAGACCAGTCTTCAAGTGGAAACCACGCTGTACCTACCATTAACGCTCCAGTCTGATCTCAGCCAACCCAACATAGACCAGCACTTTTTGGTGGGGGTGTCTTACTCCATTCCACAGAAGATTGTCAGCATATTCTGAGTTTCCTCGACTGTGCGACTAACCTCAAATTAAGCTTACTAATTGTGTTGAAGCACATGTTGGAGTTAATATCGTAGGAAAATTAGTCTGAATGTTTGTTTGTTTGTTTGTTTGTGTATATGGTTGCGGGTGGGGACTGTATGCGAGGATGGAAGAGGACGCTTCTATGAATACATAATTCATATGAGTTAAGTAAATATTGATTCTTGACTTTTTCGTCTTCTCAATTCAAAGTAACCTCAAAGAAAACGACTTGACTTCTTATAGTTTTGAATTCTCTTTCCGAAATAGAAACACTGTAATGAAAAGGATAAATAAGTAAATAAATAATATATATTAAAGAAAATTACTTTTTTTTTCTTATACAGAAGTTGACAATAACAAAAAAAAAAACCCCAAAAAACAAAACAAAACGCCCGACCAGTTTGAATTTTTTAAAGTCAGTTGATTAACACATTGCTACTATAAAGTAAATTATTGTTCGAAAGTTATTTCTTGTAAAGCATTCTTTGTTCAGACTCAAGGGACTTTAAGGTTTTATCGTTATAAGAATTTACTCGTGAGAAGAAATTATTATTTATTTCCTATTCTTTATTTTCTACCGGTGTCAAAGATCAAGGTTCCATCATAGGTAAAATCCCAGATGTCGGAAAGTTAATTTGTAAATAGTGTCGACTCTCCTAACTTGGTAGACTAACGGAACACAATCATTTTACTATCATAATCAGATAAGCTTTTTCAGCATTGATATATATTTTAAAACCTTTCCGGAACACTATATATATATAGGTGTCAATTAATACGAGAGGGCTAAAATCAAAACCTTTACCCCTAAGTAGTCAACCAGTGGACCTGTACTCCTAAAAATCGATATACACCAATTAGTTTTAAACTAAACTCCTGTTTGGTGAACCTATTTCACAAATTAACACAGAGATTGATATATGATAATAAAACTTTCATACAAATTATGTATAATATTAACACTATATCTCATGCCGGGGGGTGTCCTCGTGGTGTAATGCTTAAAGCTATGAACCGTAGTAAGCGAGTTCGTAATCCAGTCGCGTTATTACGTTCACTCTCGGACAAATACCCTTGGGAAAGGTATGAACCCCCTTATCCTCCCGGCTATGGGTTAAATAGTACCACTACTGTTCTTCTAGGAGAATGGCTTTGGCATTAAATAACCTACAAAGGTTGATATGCCATTAAACAAAGAAACCTAACCAAACTAAATCTCATGTCGTTTCCAACAGCCGATGCCATGACTGTAAACTCTGACCGTAACGTCACAGAAGCTGTAGGAAATGCACAAGGGTTCTTTGATTGGCTGTATGCAGTCACACGGATTTAATAAATTCAGTTAGAATTTTAGTCCGTTGGGGTTTCTAAGAACAACATTGTTAAACACGTTTTAAGAGTTTTGAAGGTTTTAAGAGTTTTCTACTCTATATGAATGACGGTTAGAAACCTTCCGAGAAGGCCAGCCTTATCAGGTTAAAACAATGAACGTGGAAACCAAAATATAAATGCTTGTTTGTCGACTTCATTCATCAGATCGGATAAAGAGACAACCCTTGAAGAGAGTAGTCGGCGAATATTGAGTCCCCCCCACAACAAATGAAAGCAACTTAAGTAAAACTCAAGAGAGCGCTAAAAGTCGAATAAATTGACAAAAATATGTACAGATAGCTCAATGCGGTAGAAAGTTATCATCATTTGGTCATATGTGGGAAATGATATCAGTAGGTGTCACTTTTCGATAGGAGCTAGCTAATTACAATCGGTCAAATCACCTGTTCTCTTACGATCACCGAAGGTAAGCAACATTGTGCCTGATCAGGAATTAGACGAGAGACTGCTGGTGAGTACTAGTCGCAGTAAGCAATTTTAGTGCAAGGGCACCTCACGAAGTCTTATTATCGAGTTGGGCGTGCAGACCATTGTTAGTGATTTCGATTCTTACGGCGTGCTCCAAATTCTTGACTTTTGTCATATTGAATTTACTAACAGCTTAATCACTGTGAAGAATATCCTGTGTATGCCACTATAATGTATCCGGTTGTGAGGCTCCAGTTCTGGTGCTTTGGAGAGTGTGGAGTACTTCTTCATTGCTATTACTCCGAGGTCCACTAAAACCCAAAGTGGTTGGTATTGTTAGGGTCTCATCTATGGGTCAAATATATCTGTTAGGAAATGATTATAATCATTATTATAGTTATTATTATTAGATAAGAATTCTTGATTTCAAATAACTAAAATATTTGTATAAATACTTACTCGAATATATTATTGTTTCGTAAGGATTATCATTATTAGTTACAGGAAATCATATAACTATGAGCAAACAAATGATTATTATTAATTGTGTATAAATTTCTAATATTAGATAGGAATACTTGATTGTGTGCAAAAAAATCTCAAGAAAGAACTACAGAAAAAATATAAATATAGACATACAATAAACAAGATCTCCTAACTTCTTGGCATGAAATAACCCTAGACGGGTTGACATGCTGTTAAAATCAAACAATCACTGTGAGGAGCATTTAGTATTAATGAAGTCTAATGTGGCACCCGGTGAGGTTCAAGTTCGGACCATTTGTAATGATTTGCTAGACTATCTTTCTAACTATTGATTTATTTCAAGGTATCCTAGCGTGCCTATATCTGTATTCGGGCAAGAAATACGGTATCTTCTGATCTTAAAAAGTTGAAATAATAAAAAGAAAGATAAACTTAAAACGTAATTTTGTTTTTTGCCGTTAAGTCAGGGACTGCAAACAAAGCAAGCAATAGCTGATACCCCAAACACGAAGGGATAAAGAAGACTCCCTAAATAAATAGATACAAAGATATCGTTCCTTCAGTCATGACACAAAAGCTATCTACAAGAATGTAGGGAGATTAGTTTAGTCTTGCACAAGGGCACAAAAGGTGATAGCTAATGAAGTTTGTCACAAAACAAGTAATGATATGCTAGACTTACAGAACAACGGAGGCTCAATGTACATTGTTACACGACTTTGTGCAGTGTGACACAAGGCCACAATAATGACAGCAACCAGTAAGGATCAAAGCACTTAAAGAAAAATGGTTAGCAAAATTAACTTTAAAACCATTATTAAACAACAGGAACAAAATGTTGATAGTTACTTAGCTTTATGGCATAGGGTTAAAGCAATGAAAGCATCCAGTGAGGATCAAAGCGGTAAACGGACAATTGTTAACGGGATTAGTTTGTAAACGTTCTTTTAATTGAAGCTTTTTATGTGCTGTTAAAAACTAATGATATTGTAATTATCTAGAAATATTTGTTTGTCTGTAACGACTTCGGGGAATTTCATATGCATAAGTTGAATATATTTCTATATAAAAATGAGTATTTCAAATATCATTTACTAAGTTCATCACGTTTTCTTTCGTCTTCTAAACATGAATAGTATTCTTTCTCAACAACATATCTATCTATCTATCTATCTATTCTTACTGATACGTAAGAACATATTGGTAAGAATAGATAGATAGATAGATAAGAATATATGGGTATGAATATCTATCTATCTATCTATCTATCTATCTATCTATCTATCCTTACCGACGGATAAGAAAATATCGAGAAGAATTGTTCGATTAAAATATATTGGAAAAAATAGATTGAATAGAATATATGGGTAATAATAATAATATCTATCTATCTATATATCTATCCTCAAATTCTTCCTTATGGCCTCATCAGTCGAGTTACTTTTTCAGTAAAAACAATTGAAGATAAAGCGTCTTTTTGTTTTCAAATCTATGGACTCAACGGCGTCTCTGAATATTTGACGTGACATTGACATTTACTGGACTTCGTTACCACGGATTTTTTCCCCCTTTTTTTACTTTTTATTCTCCCGAAAGATAAGCGAAAACTGTTGTATGACGGGAGTGGGTAATGTGTAATGTGAGTTGTATTTGCTACAGTAAATACAACTGCGACTTTTAAGACCCGTCCAGCACTTTTTTGACGTTTGCGTCCCTGTGTTTTTCGTTGTTGGTCCAGATCTGACCAGTTTTACAACAGGGACCCAAAAGACTGAGGACTGGGTTGGTGTCACTGAAAACCAAGAGTATGTTGATATTCAATTAATAACTAAAAAGAAAAAAAAAGAAGAGAAATAAAAAAATGAATAAAATGAAAAATAACATGATATAAATAAATAAAAAAAAATCTAGTAGAAAATCTGCTAAAATGTTGTTTCATACCGACAGGTGTCAGGTCGGAGATTCTTCACATTCTCATGGATAACAAGAATGTACATTTAGTGTGAAAATATGTACAAATATTTAATGGCTTAAGAGTAAATTTGAACATATTTGTTGATCACTTAATAAGGATCAAACTTACTTGCAGATGCTTGCGAATTCGGCATCTTATCCATCTTTGAATATAATACTGACAATGACACAAAACCAAAAGTACGACGCATTTGATGAGGATCGAACTCACTACCAAAAATGCTCAATAAGACATTTGTTGACTACTACTCCACAAAGGAGGTTGCGTTTTCACTTGGTACGACTACCTTTACAAACGGCATGAATCCATCTGTCCCTCCAAACTGGAGAAAAATAGTTCGACAGACTGATTTCTCAGATCTTGGTGAGGAAACCAGTCTATTAGAAGTAAAACCCTTACTTTGAATCAACTATAATCCAATAAAAATTGACCTTGTATCACAAGGTTAATTGCCATCTGCTATCTCCTTCGGCCGATAACTGTGGTCGTCTCAGGCGTAAATTGTTGTCTCGCCCATATCCTCCCTTTCTCGGAGATCTGCATCCGTGTACACACTTATTTTATTCATTTAGTCTAGTTTATTGACAGGGTCAGGAGCAGGGGACCACAGATGGAAAATTACGTCTTATCAATTCCTTTCGTCTCTTCTAACTAATTATTTAAAGAATTTTCCCAATTTTGACTGATCACATGACTTCCTAGTTCAATCATAACCATATATCTAAATGACCCCTGTGTTACCATACATCACTTAAACAGAGAGACATTAAAACAGTATTTTTCCTGCCACTAATTCGAATGCTAAACTATCAATAATAGATTTCACCATTCTATTATATAATAAAATCATGCTCGTGAAGGAGGGGTTGGGTAAGTGAATACTCTACGGAGAAGCCCCACAGAGAGTCGATATTGACTAATTCATAGTCTGGCATATATACAGAAAGGGTGGAAGCGTCCATGAGAAGATAATTTATGACAGTTGTAATGGTCGGTGACATTAGCTTACTAAAGCAAACCTATACAGCTTTTAGAGGTTGTTTGGTTCTGTACGTTGAAGTAGTTCTGCCGGTGGGGCCTAGAATACGATGACTGTATCCATTATTGAGGATTAAGATACTTCCCTAAAAAAGATGTGTCCTAGACTGGACATTAAACTGCATCTGTTGGTGAGGCTCCCGTTCTGGAGCGCTCGGAATTGTGGCGTATTTCTTTACTGCCATTATTCCCAGGTTAGAGTGGAACTGGGAGTAATGGCTATAAAGGAATACTCCTCATTTTCGAAAGCTCCGGGATTTGAGCCTAACTATCAGATTATTTAGTGTCATATCCAGGCACTCATTGGTGTAGGGAGAGTCTTACCCCTCTGTGGAGATGCAGGGTCTTACCCCTCTGTGGAGATCACCTCAGCGGACTGGACTGATATGTATTTGATATAAATAGTTGATATCATAGTGAGCAAAAAAAAAAAAAAAATTAAAAATAAAAAAGAAAGAAAAAACCCTCTGAGGAAACATCTACACAATAACATAAATATAAACGTACAATGTACAAAATTCCCTAATTTCTTGGCATAAAATAACTCCAGCAGGGTTGACATACCGTTAAAATCAATACGTACCGTTAATGGTAAATTCAGCGCAAAGTAACTGAGCGCGAGAGAAAGCCACAAAAATCGTTCACAACTGCAGTAATATCTAACACTATTTCATCACCGGGGCTATTGTACTCTCAACGTTGTATCAAGTAGAATTCTTCAGGAAAATTCGAAGCGGAACATCTTTGTCATTTCCCGGCTTCAGACTGTTTTCATTTTACTTTCCTTGGAATGTTTTGAAACTGTCGATTCGCTTTTAAATTTTTTCATTCTTATGTCATTTTCTTTTCAATATAAGACCAGGAATTGAACTCGCGATTTGCAGGTTAATTTCAAATGGAAACAATATAACACTACCTCTATCTTCTCGTCCATTGACGTATTCGACAAGTTTGAGACCCTTTTTTAAAATCTTGAATCTAATTTCATTTTGTCTGGTTTGGTTTGGTTAATGGCATATGAACTTTCGTGGGTTATTTAATGACCAATCAATTCTTGCAAATGGACAATAGTGGTACTATTTAACTCATTGCAGGGAGAATAAGGGTATTCATATCTTTCCTTAACGTATTAGTCCGAAAGTGAACGTAAGTAAAGTTGGTGACCTTAGTCGAGGGTGACCCGAAAGCTCCCTTTTCAATAGCTGCTACATCTAGGTGTAGGAGGCGCAACCCCATTCCTTGGATTGTTTCACTTTATCCTTGATACTTACCTTATAATGCTGTGTGTTAAGCAAGGCGGCATGAAGTACCATTTTTTGGGTGTTTGGTATGACTTGACCTGGGATTGAATCTCAGTATCCATTAGTTAACACTCTACTCATTAGATCAATGAGGTACCCGTAGTGTAATGGTTATCGTCGTTGGAAATGGACACGGCGACTCGAGTTCAAATCCTGGACCAGAATGATTGCATTTCACATAGCACTAATACCCTTGGGAAAGGTATGAATCTAATTATTCTCCCTCCAGCAATGGGTAAATAGTAGGACAGACTGAGTTCTTCAGCCTTTTTGAGGCAATTAGTCTAGAAGAAGGAAAACTCTAAATTCAAACCTGTTAAACTCCGCTCAAAAATTGACCTTGTGTCATATCCTGCCTGAGTGGAGAGGTTGGTAAATAGGATAGGATTAGGTCAATGAAACCAACTTACTCTGCCTTTTGTAATACTCAGTGATACGATCAGACATTTTATCTGTAATATTATGTGAATGTCACAGGTAAAAGCAGACTTCATTTAACTCTTTATTATATACATAGTCTCCTGCTCAATTTACATGAGCCTAGCATTGAATCGTTAATTCAATGTTATAAGATTTGAATTAACTGACTAGGTGATAACGTGAATACATTGACGTTTTGTGGACGCCTCAAGCTTTGCTTGCCGATTCCATTTTTTGACAATAACCGTTTCGCCACATGCGCTTCTTTCACAACACGTATTTTTTTTTTATTTCTCAGTTGTTGTTACAATTACTGAGTATTACATTCAATGCTCTTTCCTCCTACACAAATTACTCCGATACTGGGTTCAGCATGGGTTAATTTTGGAGGCGAGCTTAGCGTTACGGTTATCATCATGGGAAATGATATCTGTGATACGAGTTCAAATTCTGGACGAGGCTGTTGTCGTTTCACTTTGTGCTTATGCTCTTAGGAAAGGTGTGAATCCATCATTCAAAACTTAGTAAATTCTAAGAGCTTGAATGTTTTTATTGATTTATCTATTTTCTTTTTATATGATTAAAAATCCTTTTCGCCATATTATTGTCGGTATCATTGTTTAAAAGTTAAAAGCACTTGATCGTTGTCTAAAAAAATCTGATTTTTTGTCATTTCAATTTTGAAGAAGTCTTCTTTGCCACATTTGTGAGACCAGCGAAAGCAATAACAAACAAACAAACAAACAAACAAAAACAAAGATAATAAACAATAAAACACATATAAAGATGAGTATTCGGATCAGAAATTAAAAAAGAATATATTGAAATACCTGAAAGAATTGTTTGGCTTTTAAATTAATTTTTGTTGTCTCTTTTGTAAGTGGGGAGTAATAACTTCGAAGTGATTTTCAAAATTCTTAAACAATAGACCAAACAGGAAGACGATGGCAAAAATCACATTTATTGTTTGAACATTTTTAAATTGATGACAAAAAATATGTTACTAGTTGTGAAGTATAAACGCAGCCAATCGATCCACCAAAAAGATTAAATTGGCGTAAAGTTTGGACAAAATAATAAAACAAAAATATGCCCCCACCCCCCACACCGGTCACAAATATATTAGTTTTAACGCAATAAAGTTAAGTGGCGAACTTAGTCAAGAGTGACCCGTAGGCTCCCTTTTCAATAGCTACTACACCGAGGCATAGAGGAAGGCTCTATTCCATTCCCTGGATTGCTGCACTTTACCATTGATCCTTACCTTATAATGCTGAGTGTTAAGCAAGGTGGCATCCAATACCATTTTTGGGTGTTTGGTATGACTCGACCTGGGATTGAACCCCGGTCTTCCGGACCATTGGTGAACGCTCTACTCATTTGGCCAAAAGTAACGAAACTACGTAAGAACGTATTCAAAAAATTTACATTCATTCTTATTTTATTTCTTTGATTTCTATTTACAAATTATGCATAGGATTGCTTTTAATACTTTTTATAATAATAAAAAAGTATTTAATATTATTTACGATTTAATTTCCAGGGAGAGGAGTAGCACCCTCCCCTACACCTCGGTGTAGTAGCTCTAGAAAAGGGAGCCTTCAGGTCGCCCACGACTAAGGTCGCCATCTTTACTTACTTACGATTTAATTATAACGTCCAACTAATTTGAAACAAAGGGGGGTTATCGTCGAATAATAGAACAGCTCGGACTCTGACTGTTAAGAATAAAGACAGTAATTATCTTTTTTTTGTTAATGGTTTTTTTAAAGATTTATCGATGGGATTAAAATTAAAGTATAGGAAATCA
This sequence comes from Sepioteuthis lessoniana, assembly GCA_963585895.1. Lineage (NCBI taxonomy): Eukaryota > Metazoa > Mollusca > Cephalopoda > Myopsida > Loliginidae > Sepioteuthis > Sepioteuthis lessoniana. The sequence continues at coordinate 71,864,423 of OY757905.1, read as the reverse complement.
ATAATACCAAGCAAATACTAATTAAAATCAAATTTTGAAGATCAATATGCAAATTAACCATCTCGTTCACATTGTGAACTGCTGTTTAGTCGCATATATAATTACTGTTGCATAAGCAATACCTAGATAAGTTCAAGCGATTTAATAATTTAATCGATTTTCCTCATAATTGAGATTTATATTATAAAATCTCGGATAATGTAGTGTAAATAACTAACAAAACGATGGAGTCAGCAGTAAGGCATTTTTGATTATAGACATAAACTTTATGATTATAAGATAACTATTGTAACTTCCCTTCGTATTTTAGTTTTATCTTTCTTTCTTTCTTTCATTTATTTCTTTTTATCTCAGTTTGTTCTTAGCGATTTCTCTTTCTTTCAGTTTTCGCTAATTCATTTCTTTCTTTCTTTCTTTCTTTCTTTCTTTCTTTTCTTTTCCTCAGTCTTAAATTGTTCATATTTATCAATCTATTTATTTTTCTTTCTTTTTTCATTCATTTCTTTCACTCTCAGTTTGTTCATATCTATCTATCTATCTATCTATCTATCTATCTATCTATCTATCTATCTATCTATCTTTCCATCTCAGTTTGTTCTTATCGATCTCTCTTTCTTTCAGCCTTAGCTTATTCATTTCTTTCTTTCTTTCTTTTTTCTATCTATCTATCTATCTATCTATCTATCTATCTATCTATCACGCTAATTATTTGTTGGTTTGTTTGTTTGGATTTCATGGCATATCAGCCTTTGTAGGTTATTTAATGCCAAATCTATTTTTATACAAATAAACTGTTCTATTTCAAACAATCCAGTTTAGTGTAGGTACAGAGTTTGTCAAACACATTTCTGTTTCAACCTATACAGTTTAGTCAAACAATTCTATTTCAAACATATATAGTTTCAATGTAAAAAACTGTTCAATTTCAAACAATTCAGTTTAGCATACCAAAACAGTTATATTTCAAAGAATTTAGTTTAGCATAAGTACGCAGTTTAAATGCTAAAACAGTTCTATTTCAAGCAATTTAGTTTAGCATAAGTACAGTTTAGTTCTATTTGACCCATAGATAGGACCCTTTCAGGTGTTACCACTCCGGGCCAGAGTGAACCTGGGAGCGATGGCAATGAAGGGAAGCTCCGCATTCCCCAAAGCTCCAGCATCACTGGAACCTCACCATCAGATTGTTTAGTGTCATATCTAGGACATTCATTGTAGGGGGGGGTATCTTACCCCTCAGCTGGCCAATCACAAGCCTGAATCTGTCCTGGAAAATGTGACTCAAAAAAATTCTCAGAAATTCACCTAATCCCGACGAAAAGACCCGATCTACAGATAACTAACGAAAAGTAAAAGAGAACTTACTGTATCGTGGATTTTGCTCTCCCAGCAAACCACAGAGGGAAAATTAAAAAAGGGAAACCTAACACGTTAAGTGTATTCATATCTTATTCATGTTTTTCTTTCTTTCTTTCTTTCTTTCTTTCTTATTGATGAATACAAAATTTTAGTTTCGTCTATTCGTTTAACGGCATATAAACTCCTTGTGGGCTATTTAATGTCGAAATTTGTCCCAAATAATTTGCTCACATTTATATGGTTACTTATTTAATACTAATAATTTTCAAGCAGATGGATGGGACCCTAACAACTTCGAGTGGACTTGAGAATAATGGCGACGAAGGCGTACTCCACACTCCCCATAGTTCCAGAATAGTAGACTCACCATCGAATTCAGTTTAGTATCATACTCAGGATAACCCTTTTTTGATAGAGGCAGGATCCTACTCTTCTGTAGACGATACAGTTGGTGTATTGTAAGCTTCGTTGACATGAAGTATAAACTAACAAAAATATCAAAGATATATATTAGTTCAGCAGATATTACAAAATTTATATAATAACAATGAAAAGAAGATTACGCGAAAAAAAAGTTCTTTATCGATGTTTTTTATGCTTATTGTAATCTATGCTATATAAATATCCTTTGTCAAAACGATGTTTCGTCGCAATACGTAAACTTGTTCTGACAGCATCTGCTGATGCAATCTCACTTTTATTTTTTAAAGACTAAATTGTTTTCGTTTCAGTATGACAATACCATTGTTGATGCAGTAAAATAACAAACTTCAACCACAATTACCATCAATTGACTTTAGGCACCTTCCTCATGTTCTTTCGGCCAAGTGGTTTAGTGATGCAGAGCAATTACTAGTGAGTTCGATCTTCACTATGCACCGTGTACATTGTGGCCTTAAGCTAAATTTGAACCACTGTTAGTCCTGCTAAGTGCATCGTGCGTATTGTAATAGTTTGTAAGTTAATCAATCTGATACATTGAAACTGGTTGATTGATTTTAACGGCATTTCAACATATCTAGAATAATTTTATGCATAGAAGTTTGAAAATCACGTTCATTGTACGTTTTTGCCTGGTCAGCATGAATTAGATATGAATAAACTTAGCGTGTTAGGTTTCCCAGTCGGCTGGGGCAGTAGAATATACCGACTGCACCTTTGCAGAGGGGTAAGACCCCCTCACATCGAGTGTCCTGGAAATGATACTAAACAATCTGATGGTTAGGCTCCAGTATCACTAGACCTTTAGGGAATTCAGAGTACTCCTTCATTGCCATCGCTCCCAGTTCCACTCTGGTCCGGAGTGGTAGCACCTGATAGGGTCCTACGTATGGATGAAAGAACTGTTTGAGATTTAAACTGGATGCAAATAAATAACTTTTGCTAAACTGAATTGATTGTAAAAGAACTGTTTAATCATTGAACTGTGTGTAAACAAATGACTGATGTTGAATTGAATTGGTAGTGATACATAGCAATACTTGGAACCATTTAACTTTGTCTTTTGCTAACTTTAATTGTTAGAAATAGAACATTTTGATCATTTAATTGCGTGTATCTGTTGCTTTCTGGTTAGTGAACGCTTGTAATATTAAATAAAGGACAAACCACGATATGAGAGGAAATAGAGATATATTCTCAGGAAAAAGTATATACAATTGAGAGATTATTAGTAGACAAGAACATAGGATTAGTGAATACAGTATAAAGACATAGTCCAACGATAGTATTGAATTCCGTTATTACGGTAGCAAGTAAGGTGATCTAGTGCAATCTCCAGTCTCCAACGCTCTAATACTATTCCTATAAGAAGCTGCTCGTCACCTTCTAGTCTGCCCTGGTATTAGCAGCTGCTGCTATATACGGCAGATGGACTAGTTAATTGTGTGGAAAAAGGTGGGTGATACCCAACAGTATCTAAAAAAATTATTTACTTATCATATATCTAATGTATATGTAAAAACAGGATTTGGTATTAAATAACTAACAATGGTTGATGTGCCCGAAAACCAAACTATACCAAACAAAACAATCATTGTGCGTTTATATTTACAATTTTTGTGTAGTTATTTCTTTGGCCACGGTCCTATTGTGTATGAATAATTCTTAAATAAATCTATTTGATCCATAATGAGGACTCGACGAAATACTACTACCACTCCAGTTCAGAACAGACCTATTAGTTACAGCAAGGAAGGGGTACTCCACGCTACCCATATCTCTAGAACTGTAGCTAGATATGATGTTAGTCTGATTGCTTCTTGTTGTATTTTGACCTCCGACCCGGCCAAACATGCCATTCTAAAAACGACAGAAGTGCATATTCTATTGGCGTGGGCGAGCTAGACTGACAATATGGGACAGGGTTAAAATCCCACGGTACAGTCACAGACTGATGCACCGGAAGAGAGTGACCTGTGAACTGCATGACAGTTATTTCCGCTCGATAACAGCCAAACATGCGATTCGAAAGACGGCGGAAGTGCATATTCCGATGGCCAGTTATAGGGAGATATTGAGTGGGCGTGAACTGTTATATAACTGAGTGCACAGGAAATTCAATCAGTTTTGGAGACCAGACCAGTTGGTGACAAGATGCGGTAGAGAAAGCCAGCACACAGCAAAGAGCTGGGCCCCCAGGCCTCCGATTGAGCAGCCTAGGAGAACAGGAAAGAAACGCTGATGGCCATAAGAGTGGAGGTCAATATGTTACAGTTCTGTTCGGTCTCCAACTCCCTCTCACACACAACCCTTTCAAATAAAGTGAGAGGTATATTTTTCTAGGAACTGTGTCGATCGTCTTTATTGTGTGTCGTTATGATTCTGCATGCATATGTAGATGTATATGTATTATGAGTTTGTATAGTTGGTCATGGTTGGGACTATACAACATTCTCATCTGTTGCTCAATTCTCGTGGCTTTGTGGCTTAGCTTAATAAATAACTATCATCACGTGACGAGGTTTGTTTCATGGCTAAGATGTCGATAGTGGACGTTGTTGGAGTCCAGGGGGAAGCAATGATTTCGAATGCTGATTTTCATGGACGGCAGGTCATTGCAATTTGAAGGAATGTTTTATGTAATTGTTATGTCATATCGAATACTTCCCCTTCAAATCATCTCTCACCATGATAGAGATTAACTGACTTTGCCCAGTGCACGATGTAACATGCAATAAAAGTAAAAAAAAGTAAAAGTAAAGTTAACGACCGTAGTCGACGGCGACCAGAAGTCTCCTTTTTCAATAGCTACTACACCAAGGTGTAGGGAAGGGCGCTATTCCTGGATTGCTCCACTTTACCCTTGATACGTACCTTATATTGCTGAATGTTAAGCAAGGGGGTATCAAGTACCATTTTCAAAATATTTGGTATGACGTGACAAGCGATTGAACGTCGGTCTCCCGGACCATTGGCGAACACTCTACCCACTGGGCCAATGAGATGTAATAGTTTGAAATAAAACTCTAATTTAACCTCATACTAAATTATAAAGCTTAGTAAAAAAAATCTAAAAACAATAAATGTAAAAAAAAACAACAACAAAAAACGAGTTAAAACTAATCTTATGCGGAACCTCGCTAAATTTTCTAAATATTTAAGAGTATCTTCGGTTGCTCGATGGTTTGTACTTCATTTCACATATCAGTTCATTGGGAACCATTTAACTTTGTCTTTTGCTAACTTTAATTGTTAGAAATAGAACGTTTTGATCATTTAATTGAGTGTATCTAAGAAATCTATTTACTTTATACGGCCACCTGCCTCCCATCACGAAAACTGTCCAAGCTAGACGAACCAGACTTGCAGGACACTGCTGGAGAAGCAAGGACGAGCTCATAAGTGATGTACTCCAATGGACCGCCGCATATGGCCAAGAAAAAGCAGGACGACCACCTCGAACATACATACATCAGCTATGTGAGGATACGGGATGTAGCCCTGAAGACCTGTCAGAGGCGATGAACGATCGGGAGAAGTGGCGAGAGAGGGTCAGGGATATCCGTGCTAGCAGCACGACATGATGATGATGATGATGATTATGATATGTAAAAACAGGAGTTAGATCCTGAGTGCCTAACCAACATAAGCAACTCAGAACTAAAGTTGAATAGAATGATTTTGAAACTGATTTATTCGACCAATGGTGAGAATCTAACTGGTACTACCACTTCGCATTAGAGTGGACCTGAAAATAATTGCAATAAAGAGGTACTCCATACTTCCCAGATCTCCAGAAGTGGAGCCTCACTATCATATAGTTTAATGACTTACCCAGGACGCCATTTTTTTGGGGGGGGTCTCGCTCTTCTGCAGAGGATATTCTAAGCCTCACCGATTTTGCTGACTTTTACATTTGCATATATAAAATTATCTTCGTTTTTTTAAAGAACTTGTAAAATACGTTCTGAACTTGAAAAATACTTTAGATACTCATTAATACGAGGCTTACATGAACTTAGCAGTACTTTATAAGCGAAAGGATCGAACTCATGAACTCGTGTGCAAAAAAAAGCTTGTTTCCTATCGAAGTATAAAATGTCTTGAGAAAATATTACACAAAAGAAGTAGGAAAAGCATGTTTTTATAAGCTAAAAAAAAAAAAAATGAATAAATTTTTTTCTTAATAGGTGTTAATTTTTAGAAAAATAAATTTTGTTAAAATATAATCGGCGTTTGTTTTCTTCTTCTGAGCAGCGACCCTTCAAATGTTCCCATCTGGGCTCTGTTTTTTGACGTGTCACACGTAGACGTCCCCCATTCACGCTTGGGAACAATTTTTCGAAGAATTTTGTCTTTTTTTCCCTCTCCTCTTTTCTCTGACACGAAGACAATGGGCGAGATCTTTACTGAATAATGGCAACAGAGCGAGAGAGCAGGTGTCACTAGCTGCTTCGTACAGATGACAAAAATTAACGCTAGTCTATTGCTGTTTGGAAACTGCAAAACAATTATACCAAGAATACCAAGAAAGAACTCTACTATCCGCGGAATTACCAAGTACGGTTTCATTTATCCATGTCTGGCTATATCAGCAAAATTTGTTGCTCAAAATTTTTATTAAACTAAAACTGTAAAGGAATAAAATATTAACAAAAATATAAGACAAGGACATAAGCCTGTAATACTAATGGCATTTAGAAATATAAAAGGGTATACCCTGTAGCAAAGTGGCAAACGTGCTGCACTATGACATCATAGTAAGTAAGTTCGAACTCCAGACTAACAACTGCATTAACGTTCAGACTAAAACCCTTGGGAAAGGTACCAATTTCTTTATTCTCTCAGCTATGGGTTAAATAGTACCACTACAGTCTTTCTACAAGGATTTCTTTGGCATTAAATAATCCACAAAGGTTGATATGCAGTTGAATAAAGAATCCGAAATCTAAGAAATAAACAGTTCTTTTTTCAAAGCCATCAGTGTCTGAGTTATCAAATCCTGAAGAGAAAATATCAATTGTGAATTGAATTACCATGACCAGAAAATCCGGCGAACACTTACGCACGACATACGGAAACACTAGATAGCTGTTTCGACCTTATAAGTTCTCATCAGCAGTGTACACTGTGAGCTCCACCAAAAGGGAGTGAACCAGCGACCAGAGATTGTAGGGCCGGGACTCTACAACTGAGCAAACAGTCCATATCGCACACAAGTGGCGCCAAATCAACCAGTCATGGCAAGCGCGTGGCCAATTAACCTGAATGTGTCCTGTAAGTTACATCCGTACTCTTTACGGAGGACACGGTCACCTTAAGGGCCACGTCCCCACAAGAGGATTAGAAATACGCGTCTGCGCAATTATTATGACCTCAAGGGCAAGGATATAGATGAATATTTTTCTTTTTTAAGTTGAGGAATATAATTCCTCTACTAAACAGAAAATAATAAATTCATAAAGCGTTTATTTCCATTATTTACTTTTTTTTTTTTATATTGTCCTCCTCTTTGTCGCCATGTTTATTATCACTACGTTTCGGCCGTTGTACGCTCCGGCCTTCTTCAGATGGTTAGAATGTCGAACTTAACCCTTTATTTCGCTTACTGGGGTAGACTGCTCTAGTTTCACGAGCATATTTAATGGATGTCAGTTATCAGTTATCTCCTGTTAATTTCCCCGCTGAAAGTTCTCTACTGCCTTCACTGTGTATTGAACTAACACTCTTTGGGTATATCACTGGATCTAACCAACCACCTTTATCCACTGTGCCATGTGTCGTTGAGTTTTTTGCACCCGTTTTAATTGATCGTTTTTTTTTTTTTTTACTGAAGTCTGATCGAAGGGCAAGTCTTTTGACTCTCCAGTTATCTCCAGTGTATAGGATGATTTCCGTAGTGTTAGGATCTGGATGGTCTCGATTCATCCTCTGATCTCCGATTCCCCCAAATCCTTTTCTATGTTTTTGTTCTTGTTTGGTTGTTTAGCTTTCATGGCATATCAAACTTTGTAGGCTATTTAATCACAAATTCTATTAGCGTATATATCTAACATAAGATTTCTAAACGAATACTTTGTAGTTAACATTTTAGATAAGCAGGATCTCATCTAGTTGGTTTGGTTTGGTTTGGTTTTATGGCACATCAACCATTGTAGGTTATTTAATGAGAAATTTATTTTTATACTAAACAGTTCGATTTCAAACAATTCAGTTTAGTATAAGTATATTTTTGTTTACACACAGTTAAATGTAAAAACCGTCCAATTTCAATCAATCCAGTTTAACATTAGTACAGTTTAGTTCTATTTGACCCATAGATAGGACCCTATCAGGTACTACCATTCCAGGTCAGAGTGGACCTGGAACCGATGGCAATGAAGGGCTATATTCTGCATTCCCCAAATCTCCTGCTTTATTGAAACCACACCATCTGATTGTTTAGTGTCGTGAGCAGGGCACTCATTTTGGTGGGTGGGGGTCATACCTCTCTGCAGGGATGCAGTCGGTGTATTCTACAGCCTCACACGACTGGGTAACTAGGTTTTTGTGTTATACATTTAGGATGATAATTGATTATATTAATTATTGTATTTGGTTAAAAATATCTTATTTGGTAAAATTGTAAGTTAGCTAAAATCTTTGAGCATTAGTATACTTCGTTGCATGTGTGCAGGATGAGCCACACCAAAAAAGTTCTACGCAGGATATTAAACATAAACAAAATGTTTATCATCTAGGTAATAAATGCAACTTTACGATCGTTTGATACAATAATCAAGATGTCGTCACACCAAATGAGATAATAGATTATATAAGAAAAGATAATTTTGAATTCAGTCAGTCGGCCGATGAAATTAGGGGAGACGGCAGTTGCAGACGGCAGTTCGAGTTGGGTCCGTCAGAGTGGACAAGGTCGGTGGGATGTGTGTGTCTCTTTGGTGTGTCTGCCCAGCCGGAGTTCGTTCATAGACACTCACGATGTGATCCTCTTTCTTTCCATCGTGTTTGCATTTACAGCTAAAAAATGTTGGGTTCGAATCAAACACTTTCGTGTCTGAAGCAATTGAATCGCTTTGTATTTGAAGAAGTGTAAAATCTATTGATGTTATAGATGGTACCCTGGTGTTACTCTCTTCACAGTTGGTACTGTGACAAGCATAGGATCAGATTTGGGATCGTTTCTCGTGCACTAACAGCGATTGTTATTACTGTTTCACTGCTTTTTCAGCTCTTCAGCCAGATCCAAATATTTTGCTTTCTTTTCATTTTCTTTCATTTTCACTTTGAGATGCGCTTAAACATTAAAATCAACTAGATGATATGTTCTTCTTTTTGTTAATTAACTCCAGATCTTAATGTGTGATCTGTTTTTCTCTTAAACTCCCAGAGAATTTTATGAATTTATTATTTGCCAAGAGGGTTCGCCAATGGTCCGGAAGACCTGGGTTCAATCCCAGGTCGTGTCATATCAAAGACTTTAAAAATGGTAATTGATGCCTCCTTGTTTAACATTCAGCGATATAAGGTACGTATCTAGGGTAAAGTGGAGCAATCCAGGAAAAGGAGTAGCGTCATCCCCTACACCCCAGTGTAGTAGCTATCGAAAAGGGAGCCTTCTGGTCGCCTTCGACTACGGTCGCCAACTTTATTATTATTAGTTATTGCTTATGGTCTTTTATTGGAGTTTGAGTGGTAGCAAGTCTCCGGGACTTTTGTCTGTATTTTGGCTGATCTCAACCATGCTGTAGCGTGGATGGTCTCAGCTCGTCCTTCATATCTTCCAGCACTTTTACGAAGCTTTTACAGATCGTTCCAAGTGCATTAATTACCATTGCTATCATCATTACTTTCATGTTTCGTATATTTTTGTTCTCTGGAAAGGACTTAGAAATTGCCTCTATTTTCATTTTTTTTTTTACATTTTTGCTCTGTGTATTATTATTATTATTTTACACATTTGAGAGTTTTTCACACCAGCCTAAGCTGAGGATTTTCCACCGGAGTCTGAGTGACAGCAAGTCTCCTCAAGTCTCCAGGATTCTTCTTAGTATTCGGGCCGATCTTAATAATACTGTCATTTGGATAGTCTCCACAATTCCTCTTATTTCCAAGTTCTTCAGTCCCTGTATAGAGCGCACCAATTAGAAGTGGTTTCACCGTCACTTTTATGTTCCATATTTTTTCAGTTCTCTAGCAAGGTCAAGGTACTTATCTTTCTTTTCGTTTTATCCTATGGTCAGCTATTATTATTATTTACTCATTAGAGTTTTTCCCATCAGCGTAAGCTGATGGTCTTTCACTGGAGATTGAGTGACAGCAAGTCTCCAGGACGCTTCTCAGTATTCTGGCCGTTTTCAATAATGCTGTTATTTGGATGGTCTCCACTCGGCCGCCAACTTTCAAATCTTCCAGGCCCTTTAATAATCCTTTAGTTACCGTGCCAAAAGCACCAATCACAATTGGTATAATTGTCACCTTCATGTTCCATAGTTTTTTCAATTCTTTAACAAGGTCTAGGTACTTATCTCTCTTTTCACATTCTTTCAGTTTTATTCTGTGGTCTGCCGGGACAGCAAAGTCGACAATTTTGCAGATTTTCTTTTTTTTGTTGTTTTCAAGACACCAACTGTACGGCCACTTGCCCCCTATCACGAAAACTATTCAAGTTAGACGAAACAGACATGCAGCAGACTGCTGGAGAAGCAGGGACGAACTCATAAGAGATGTACTCTTATGGATCCCCACACATGGCCATGCAAAAGCAGGACGACCAGCACGAACATACATTCAGCAGCTATGTGAGGATACGGAATGTTATCCTGAAGACCTACCTAGGGCGATGAACGATAGAGAGGAATGGCGAGAGAGGGTCAGGGATATCCGTGCTACCAGCACGACATGATGATGATGATGATGATGACTATAAGGTCTGGTCTTCGGGCCGAGATTCGGTGATCCGTTTTATTATTATTGTTATTATTATCATTTACTCTTTTGAGAGTTTTTCATACTAGCCTAAGCTAATTGTTTCTCCCTGGAGTTTGAGTGAGAGCTATTCTCCCTAAATCTCCAGGACTTTTCTCAGTATTCTGGCCTATCTTAAAAACACTGTATTTTGGATGGTCTGTACTTGTCCTCTTATTTCCATGTTTTCCATTTACTTTACCAGTCCTTTGCTACCAAGTGCACCAACCACAATTGGTTCCACCGTCAACTTCATATTCCATTGTTTTTTTTTTTTTTTTTTTTACTTTCTTTTATTTTCACTCTGTGGTCTACCGGAACGGCAAAGTCCACTACTCGATAGATTCTCTCTTTTTATTTACAATCACTAGATCTGGTCGTGTGGTCGAGATTAGGGGATCTGTTTGTATCTCAAAGTCCTAGAAGTTTGTGCGCCTCATTCTCCGGGACGGATTCTGGGTTGCGAATGTAACACTTGTTCGTATAGTCAAAGTTGAATTTTTTGCACAATTCCTTGTGAATTACCTTCCCCATCCAGTCGTGTCTAGTCGTATACTCTTTTTGCCCTAAGTTACTGCATTCGCTTATTATGTGATCGATCATTTTGTCTCTATCACCACATAACCAACATTTGTTATTTTGTTGCGTCTTATGTATTTTTCCTTTGACATAGTTTGTCGTTATGTCGTATTTTTGTGCAGCTATTAGAAGAGATTCATTTTCTATCTTAAGGTTTCCCTTCCTTTGCCATGTCCAGGTTTTCTTATGAGATTTCGCTTGTTTATGACTTGAAAAGCCCACACAGTTGCTTTTATTCCCATTTTTGTTTTCTAGTTATTGTTGCTCTGTTGATGTTTGTATTGTTTGTGTTGTTTCCAATCGCTGTAATCAGTCTTTCTTTGCTCTTTTTTATGTAGTCTTCCAGACGTCTTATTGATGTATCAACGGTATCTTTAATGTTGGGGAATCTTCTTCCTCCTCCTTTTCTTGACACATTTAATCAATCTTTATTATCGCTGGGATGTAAAACCTTATGTATCGTAATGAGTTATCTTGTTCTCTGGTCCATTTGTCGAAGTTCTTCTCTCGTCCTCTTTAAGAATGGTTCCGAGTATCTTACAAGGAGGACAGCCCAGGCGTTTATTCCATTGATGATATTTCTGCTATATAGTTTTCTTTCTAGTCGCTCTCTCGTTTTCCTGAGGTATTCTTCTTAAATTTTAGTTCTATTTATTCTGTCATTTGCCGTTTTCCGCTTTTCATTATTAGAATGGCACATTTTCTATGCCAAATTCCATCTCTAAATCGTCACTGCATATCTTCACTGCTTGTATTTGGGTTTCCAATTCTTTTTCATTTTTGGCAAACCGTGTGATGTCTTCCACGCACAAATGGTGATTGAATATTTTTCTTGCTATTTATGAAGTTTGAATCCGCCTGTTCATTTCCTTAGTATGTGATTGAATGGGATCATCGCAATTACAAATTGTAATGGTGATAACGCATCTCCCTGGAAGATAACTCTCTGGATTTTCGCCTCAGTTAAACTTTTCTTCCTGCTTTTGTATCATATTTTCGATGAACTTTATGACATCACCGACTATCCGGTACATTTTGAGACTGTGTATGATCTAGTTTTGCAGGACCATATCATATGCCTTTTTGTTGTCAGTCCCAGCCACAGCTACATTTTTTCGTCTTGTTTTGCTCGGCTTATGGATGTGTTGATCAATGTATTGTAGATCTCCCTTTCCTTTAGTTCCTTGTAGCATTATTTCTGTTCCTTGGAAAATAGTCCACGGTTTATTAGCGAATTGTAAATTTCCTCCCTAATTTATTCCGTTAGTTATAATTATTCATTGAAAGTTTTTCACATCAGTTTCAACGGGAGTTTTCCCCCGCTGAAGCCTGAATGACAACAGGTTTCCTAGTATCTCCAGGAATCTCTTATGTATCCTGGTCGATTTTTGAAAACCTTTAATCTGATGGTCTCGATTCTTTCTTTATTCTTCAGTTCATCCTCTATCTTCCAAGCTTTTTGAGATTGTTCCATATCCGATAATCACAATTGCTATCACCGTCACCTTTAAGTTACACAGTTTTTTTCAGCTCCCTGGCAAGATCCAGGTATTTGGCTGTATTTTTCACTCTGACTTCCTCAGGATCGGCAAAATCCCCGGACAAGTTATTTTCTTATATATATATATATATATATATAAAGAGAGACATAGATAGATAGATAGAGAGAGAGAGAGAGCTTTAAGCAAATTATCACCAGTCCTAGTGTTAATAATAACCATTATTATTGATAACGAATAATTACAACATTATCGTTAACAGCACGTAATTATAACACTGCCAAAACAAACCAAACCAGACCAAACCAAATACATACATACATATATACATACATACATATACAGGGTCAGGCAAAATGATCTATTTAACCCATAGATACGACCCTATCAGGTACAACCACTCCGGGCCAGAGTGGACCTGGGAGCTATGGCAATGAAGGAGTACTCCGCATTCCCCAAAGCTCCAGCTTTGCCTAAACCTTACCATCAGATTGTTTAGTGTCATATACAGGACACTCGTTGGAGGGGTCTTACCCCTCTGCAGTGAAGAATTGCATCTTTAAATGGGCAAGAATTGCATCTTTAAATTGTTCAATAGATTGAGGGCGATTACTGTATACCTTTGACTTGAGAAAAAAAAAATCACACGGATTTAAATCAGGTGAAACCTACAAATGTGTCAGATCATTTTGCCTGACCCTATATATATATATATATATATATATATATAATTAATAATAATGTTATGATATGTTATTATATCTTATTAACAATAATGGTTATTATTAACATTAGGTCTGGTGATGATTTGTTTAAAAGCTTTCTTTGGCTGCTGTTATGCTCAATGTCAAGTTACAACATAGACCCATATATTTTGTACAACTCGGTGTGTATCACTATCCCTAAATCTTTTATTGCTGTTTCGGTGAAACTTTTGAGTCACATTGCATCTCAGAAATGCAGCAGATCTGAGCCTATAATGAAATAATAATTGCTTATTATTATTTTTCCCCGTCCCTGACTTCCAAATTAGAATTATTAGTATCTTAACAGTCTCAGCTCCTCTCTGAACACTTAAATAATAATGATAATAATTATGATGACGATGATGATAAGTGTCAAGTCTAATATCGCAACCATCATCATTATCATTATTATTAGAGTATTCACTTAGTTATTCTATATTTATATAGATAATAACGATATTACCTACAGAGCGTTTTGCACTTAGTACCTTCGAGAGATACGGTGGCATTTTTTATCGTATCTTGCGGCAAAAGAAAAAGTTCAAAAGAGAGCAGTGTACACGTGCATGTGAATGTGTGCGTGTGTTTGTGTGTGTGCGTACGTGTACGTATACGTGTGTATGTATGTATTTATTGTTTGCGTTTATGTTTGTGCATTCTGTGTGTAAGTATGAACGAATATCTTTGTGTGTATCGGAGTGTATATCCTAAGTGAAGAATAAATTGTTATGTGACTTGCAAGGGCAGATAAGCAAACAGGACCACAGGCACGTGTGAGCAATCGCGATCGTATCATCGAATAGAAAGCTGCCACGTGGACAAAAACAAAATGTCTGTGGCGTCAGATTGACGCTCGGTCGGCGTCTTACCATCGTCCTTTCTCGACATTTCCTGTAACAACAGCTGCAGGGTCTGAAGTCTAAGGAAAAAATAAATTAATAAAAAATCAAAAAAGAACAAAAAAAAAAAAAAAAAAAAAGAAAAAGAAAAGAAAAGAAAAGAAAAGAAAAGCATATGAAATATCTACACGTTAGATAAAATAAATTGCATAAGTATATTTAGTATTGTATAAAATATTTAATCTAAGATATTATATTTTATTCTACCAAATCAGGTAATAATATAAAGCTATAGGTAATATCTATAATCAATAAAGGATCTATAAACCTATGTATATTATCATATGAAAATGTATTTATTGGCTGGCTGGTTCGTTGGTTTCTTTGTTTATCAACCTTTTCTTTAGGTTATTTAATCCCAAATCCATTCTCCTAAAAGAACAGTAGTGGTACTGTTTAAGGTTTGGTTTGGTTTCTTTGTTTAATGGCATATCAACCTTTGTAGGTTATTTAATGCCAAAGCTATTCTCCTAAAAGAACAGTAGTGGTACTATTTAACCCACAGCTGGGATGAAATGTGCTATGTGAAATACAATCAGTCTCGTCCAGGATTTGAACTCGTGACACCGTGTTCATTTCCTACGACGATACCCATTACATCACGGGTACCTCCAAAATTATCAAATGTATTTAATAGAAAATATCAATATATAATATTATGATATAAAAAATAATTCTCTGTTTAATATATATATATATATATATATATATATATTTGGCCGTGGCTGAAGATGTGTCGACTACATCTCTGTAGAGGGGTAACCCCCCGCTCAATGAGTATCCTAAACATGACATGAAACCATCTGATAGTGAGACTCCAGTCCGGGAGCTCTTGAGAATGTGGAGCACCCCTTCATTGTAATTCCACACAGGTCCTCTCTGATTTGCAATCGTAGCACCTGATAGAGTCCTATAAAATAGAACTGTTTGACATTGAAACTGTGTGCAAACAAATGACATATTAAATTGAATTCGTTGTGATATCATAGTAATATATAAACAATTTAAATGGAGGTGCCCGTGATGTAATGGTTATCATCATAAGATATGGACACGTCGACACGAGTTCAAATCCTGGACGAGACTGATTGCTTTCGCATAGCACTAATACCTTCGGGAAAGGTATGAATCGAATTATTCTCCCTGAAGGTATGGGTAAATAGTTGGACAGACTAGGTTCTTCATCCTTGGTAAGGCAACTAGTTTAGGAGAAGGAAAGCTCTGAATTCAAACCTGTTATACTCAGCTTAAAAATTGACCTTCATCTGTGCGCAAATAAAATTATTGTTGGATAGAATATTCGAAACCATTTAACCGTGAGCAAACAAATGATCTCGATTCTCTTATAAATCGTATATGTGCAAACAAATGAAACTATTCGCTTACAAATCATATATATATATGTGTGTGTGCGTGTGTGTGTGTCTAAAGAGAGTTTGACATTAAATAACCTACAAACATAAAACAGACCACACACACACACACACACACACACACACACACACACACACACACACACATATATATATATATATATATATATATATATATATATAATTTCTAATGTAATAAGTAGTGTAAAAGGATCATTTAAAAAGAAATTACCATAATCGATAATATTTAACAAAAAATATTAAAAACTATTTAAAATCATATAAAAATCTTATAAAAATCCATTATATCGCTTATAAAACTTTGTATTACAAAAAACATTTAATATATAATATTGATACATAACGATAATATCATAAAAGAAATTCCTAAATCTGTTATATATCTTATATATATATATATATATATATATATATATATATATATGTGTGTGTGTGTGTGTGTGTGTGTAATATTACGTAAATCCTATGTAATCATTTATAATATAATACATAATATAAACATGGTAATAAAAACGATAACATTTCAATGATATATAATACTTGAAGAAACTATATTTGAAATTATATAAAACTTAATTAATATTCAATATAATTGTAGTATTTAACATAAAAATCTTAATAATATGCGAAGCTATTCATGATATTTATATATACTATTAAGATAGAAAAATAATTCTTTTTAATACATACATACATATATATATATATATAATATAACACAATAGACATTTTTTGTCTACATATTTTTTGTTAATCCTTTCGAATTGCTATATTGATCTCATGATAATCGGCGGGAATCGGTTGATAAACCTTCCATAATTAAAATTTTCCCGTGAACTTCCTGCCCAACTTTGGGCCATCATCAGGGGAGGATGTAACTTTTGTATGTACATTATTTCTTTGTTAGAATGAGCGTTGTATTGTATAAAAGTATATCGTCAACATATCTTAGGTATATTGGATTTTTTTTTAATGCTATTAGATATTTTATTCTCGAGGTCGGACTCAGAGGGTGTCCTCGTGGTATAATGATTAAAGCGTAATCATAGTAAGCGAGTTTGTACTCCAGTCGCGCTGTTACGTTCACTGTCGGGCAAATACCCTTGGGAAAGGTATGAACCCCCCTATCCTCCCATCTATGGGTTAAATAGTACCACTATTGTTCTTCTAGGAGAATAACTTTGGCATTAAATAACAAAGGTTGATATGCCATTAAACAAAGAAACCGAAACGAAGAAACCGAGGTCGGACATGTAGAAATTACTGAAGATCGGGCCCAGGACAGAACCCATACATACCCCATCTGTCTTACCAAGATGGTCATGAAGTGGAACTTCAGTAGTACATGTTTGGAGTAGTTTTCGAAGTATATTAGGGTTGAATTAAGAGGAGGGAGAGATGGAAGATTATGGAAGATTTATCAACCAATTCCTGCCGAATATCGTAAGATCAATACGGCAATTCGAAAGGATTAACAAAAAAATGTGCAGACAAAAATGTCTATTATGTTCAACCAAATATGTATCAATGAAGAAATGCTGCCAATATATATATATATATATATATATATATATATATATATATATATATATATATATATATATATATCTTAGTATTTATGTATATAGGTTTATATATATACATAATTAATATTATGAATTTATTTGATCATTTTTCATATGTGATATAAAAATTTTCATTTTAAATAGAGATATATAAATTATATATCATAAATATATTAGATAGAGATAACATTTAACACAACTACATTCAGCATTATGTAAAACTACATTAATATCTAATATAGGTGTTATACATATAAAAGCCTAAATAAATATTACGCAAAATTATTTTATATATATCAATAATAGGCAAAAATATGTTTTAGTTTACTGAAGATTAAACCAACAGCTAATATAGTTGAATCAGAGTAAATGTTTCCACCTACAGATAAATATGAGTACAACTACCAAACTAAGAAGCATTTTCCCTGCAAATGCCCTATCATATGCACACGAGGATACCACATTGTGATAACGTCTGCACATAACATTAATATGTGGTTTGAGCACTGTTGATACATCCCTTGTACAAAAAATATACCGTTTAGGAGACAGAACCCCCAAACATAAAACTTTGTCTAGTCGGCTGGGGTTGTAGAATACACGGACTGCACCTGTGCAGAGAAGAAAAATCCCTCCCACCCAACGAGTGTCCTGGTATTACATTAAATAATCTGATGGTGAGGTTTCAGTATTGATGGAGCTTTGGTCAATGCGGAATACCTCTTCATTGCCATCATTCCTAGGTCCACTCTGCCCCAGAGAGTAGCACCTGACAGGACCCTATCTATGGGTCAAATAGAACTAAACTGTGTCCTTATGCAAAACTGAATTGCTTGAAATAGAACTGTTTTTGACATTAAAATTGTACTACGTTTAACTGAACTGTTTGAAATAGAACTGTTTTGACATTTAACTGTGTGTAAACAAAAACTATACTTATACTAAACTAATTTTTTTGAATCTGAGCAGCTCATTCGGCTGGTGCTGCAGAATACACAGCAATTTCATCTCTGCAGAAGAATAAGACTCTTCCAAAGAATATCCGAGATATAAACAATCTGATGGTGAGAGTCCAGTAATACTGGAGCTAGGGAGAATGTGTAATACGCCTTCATTACAATCGCTCCCTTGTCCACTCTGGACCGAAGTGGTAGCACCTGATAGGGTCCTATCTATGGGTCACATAGAACAAAACTGTGTACATATTCTAAATTGAATTGTTTGAAAAATAACTTTTTATTTGTATAGAAATGGATTTGGCATTAAATATAGTATAATGGTTGATCAAACTAAACCAAAACAATCTATTTATAAACTGCGTAGATTACGTATTACGAACGACAGTAGATGTAATGAAAGATAAGGGCGTCACACATGCACACAAAAAAGCAAGACGCAGACGGTGTTCAAAGAAACTATCACGGATGCTGACTACTTTTCTCTGTGCGCATTTTTAATCCCCCCCCTTAAGGTGAAACAATGCAGAACGTGTCAACACATTAACAACCATCATACTACCAATTTCAGCTAGTAGCTCATAAGGCTTGAAATGCCTCGATCACGTGATACACATGCTGCACTCACACATTCCAAACTTTTGCTAAACTTTGACTCACTCAGTATATAATTATATTTTATCTTATTGTAATATATCATCATCATCATCATCATCATCATCAAGGCGAATTGACAGACGGATTCCCTTCACACACCCACACACACACACACACACACACACACACACACACACACACACACACACACACACACACACTCTCTCTCTCTCTCTCTCACTCTCTCTCTCTCTCTCTTCCCTCGTTTCTATCGTAACCAGTGTCTGCACATAGCTGATGAATTTAAATTTTTACTGTTTGGCAAACATTGGTTTATCCATGTGTCGGAGTTCATTGGAGAAAACAATGGAGATTGTGAGTTTCTCCTGATTTCACCAGAAATGTCCAGCTCGTCTTACTGGGAAGATTTGTGAGATGGGAGGTAAGTGGTCGTCCAGCAGCTGTTTTGCAGCACTCTGCTTCCAGGATTGTTTTTTTCCAATATATAAAACAGTATTTTGTTTTATTGAAATTTACACAGTTATATAAATTTATATGATTTTATTATGTATAGTCCTATTACTTGTATGGGTAAAGTGTTTGCCAGTGGACAGGGGATCTGGGTTCAATCCCCGGTCGCGTCATACCAAAGACTTTAAAAATGGTACTTGGTACCTCCTTGCTTAACACTTAGCGTTATAAGGCCCATATCAAGGTTAAAGTGCAGCAATCCAGGGAAAGGGGTTGCACCCTCCCCTACACCTTGGTGTAATAGCAATTGAAAAGGGAGCCATCTGGTCACCCTCAACTAACGTCGCCAACTTTACTTTACTTACATATAATATATAATATTATATAGATAATTACAATATCATTTTATATAACAATAATCCTTTTATTGTGATATCTAATGTTATATAAGTTTAAACAAGTTAATCATATATGATAATATTTTTTATTGTTATATATAATGTTAAATAAATAGATATGCATTATTATATAAAATGTTTCATTTTATTGTAATGTGTCATGCTATATAAATTATATAATGAAAACATATATAATGATATTCTATTATATTGTTATATATATTACAATGTTATATAACTTTATATGAATCCTTATGAATAATAACATATTTCATTGCAATGTACGTTATGTAAATTTATATAATTTCATTATATGTAATGATATTCTGTTTTATTTTAATATGTTATTATACAAATCTATATAGTTTTATTATATATAATGATATTTGAATTTATTGTAATATACGTTTCAAAATTTTATCTCTAATATTGTAATATATAATGTTATATGATTGTATCGTATATAATATTTCATCTTGATAAATAATGTACAAATTTGTATAATTTTATTATATATAATAATATAAATTGAAACTATTCATTTCAAAGTATATTTCCTTAATTCATAATCCGTCGTAACAAAATATTTCTGACAAATTTTCTTTCACATGACATTCGTTGATTCAAGTGCAGACGATAAGTAAATGTCTAGCGGCATATACAAATAACAACGGAAAGAGAAACAGACTTGATACTCTGACGTGACCGACAACAAGCATAATGAAACGATGCATCTGATTGGTCGATCTATGGAGTTGCTACCCTTTCCTTTAAAATACAACTCACACTATTGGTGGATTCACTTAGGAATCTTCTTCATGCAGTAATTATTCTATATTTTGATAACGTCTTTCACATATGAATTTCATATACGCGTAGGTAGCATTATCCGTATTTCTCATCCGTCTTTATTAACTGTCAACCTCTAAAGATTCTAATCTGCTGACTCTTGCAAAAGAAGCTTGTTTTTTTCAGCGCCGCATTTAAAATCACAGTCTTCTCACATTAAATAAGTTAATGGTAGCCACCCAATATAAGGAATCTTATATCAGAATGTACGACATTTAGTACGTTGGTCTGTCGCTAAGTGCTTTGTAGACTGCAACAATGTCATACACATTATTATATATTAAGTTGCATATTTCCAGTAATTTCAGAAAAGATTATTTTCGGAGAGACCAAAACTTTTGCGGCGGATGAAAGTATAGTTTCTGTAACCTCTGGATAGGATCTGAGCTTCTCTCTCCGATCTTCAGACTGCGATTAATAGTGTAGCTCCTCTTCTTTCTTCACAATGTTCTCATTTCGGTCGAGAAACGACACTGTGTACTTTTCTTCGTTCGCGTCGGGGGAAAAGAGATTGATCCCGAAGATTCCAAATCTGCAGTAGCACCTCTCCGGTTAACCAAAAAGAGATACTCAGAGTAGCCTGATGTCTGCTTGGCATTGGTTACGAAGACCAGGGCTAATATATCTTTGCTCATGTGTATTCGCGTGGTACCCCAATAATTGGGATATGATCAGGGTGTTGTACCTGTTTCTGTGAAAGCCCTATGATTATCTTTTAAAAAAGAGATAGTGTTATATTATTGATTAGAATCTTTTTATGATATATTTTTCAAATAATGATTATTTTAACATACAGCTTCAAATTGAGAAAACTTGGAAACCCTGACAGAAGGGTTTAGAAGGGCCGACTGTATCCCCCGTCGATGAGTAAGACACCCTCTTCTAAAGGGGTGTACAGGGCATAACATTGAACTCCATTCGGCTTCTGTTCGAGGGATTTAGAGAACACCCCTTCATTGACATAGACGCATTGACACAGTGAGAGTACCTGTTAAAGTCTCATTTGTGGGTGAAATAGATTTCTTTGGTTTGGTTTTATGGCACTGTTGGTTATCTAATGCCAAATTCTGTTTTTACATTAATATTAAATATATTAGTTGTAAGTGCATTTTGTAGATACACACAGTTAAAAGATCAAACAGTTCTATTTCTAAGCATTCAATTTCGCAAGTCAACAAAGTTAAATGGTTCTAACTATTGCTATGTATAACTAACAATTCAATTAAACGTCACTCATTTATTTACACACAGTTAAATGATCAAACAGTTCTACTTCTTACAATTCAATTCATCATAAGTCATTTGTTTGCACCCAGTTTAAATGTAAAACAGCTCTATTCGATCCATAAATAGAACCCTATCAGGTGCTACCAATCCGGGTAAGAGTGGACCTGGGAGCAATGGCAATGAAGGGGTACTCCGAATTTCCCAAATTTCGAGAACTACTGGCGTCTCGCCATCAGATTGTTTAGTGTCATATCAGGACACACATTGGGGAAGTCCTACTCCTGTGTTGAGATGCAATTGATGAATTGTGTAGCCCAAGCCAACTGGGCTATTATAAATAGATATAGTGCTAATGTATTACCTTGTTAGAGTCCATCGACAACGTCAGGGTAATCAGCGTCACCACCAGATGAACGAACCATTGTTTTTGTGTTTTGTTTAGCATCATTATTGAAGTAACAGTTTCTTTCAATATATTTGAAATATTTGGTCTATCTTGTTATTATGGTAGAATCTAATTATACTGTGGGCTATACTAATGGAACCTTGTGCCAGACTAAACTCAATTTATCAATATACTATTTGAGACTATTACTAGTTTAATCATGAAGCAATATAGCTGTCCTTGATGTGGTGTGTTTGATTTTTAGCAAGTATCTAACGACTGTAACCGAATATAGAATTAATCCTAGTGTTATATATTGACCCTCGACCGAGCCGTCAATCAAGAGATGCACCTGTGTAAATAAGCGGAAGAACAGCGGAAGTAGGTGGATGTTAAACAATAATATAACCAGGTGCCAGACTGTTGGAGTCAGTTGGGGACAAGATGCTGGAGTGAGAGCCAGCAGCAGAGGGCTTTGGGCCCTCAGTAACCCACGGTTGAGCAACCTAGCCAAGATGAGAGAGAAGTACTACTGGGTCGCTATAGCAGTCTGTCCCCGTCTCCAACTCATCTCTCACACATAACAATCATTACCCTTTCGAGAATAAAGTGTGAGAGATTATATTTTTATAAAGAAGCGTGTTCTTTCGTTCATTGAAGTTTGTCATTATTGTTGACTATATTTCCGCTTATATTTGTATTATGTATATGTATATGGCTATATAACATTAGTTGAAGGAGTATAGTGATTATTTGGTTCTTATGGCATATCAAACCTTGTTGGTTATTTAATGACAAATCTTGTTTATATATGTATATCAACTATATGATTTGTAAACCAATAGTTTGCTTGTAACATTTTTGAACAAGCCACATTCCCAAAAGCTCCACAACAGAAGCCTCAGCACAAGATGGTTTATTGTCTTATTCAGGACACTCGTTGAGGGTGGATCTTACCCCTCTGCAGAGATGCTGTCGGTGTAATTCTACAGCACCAGCTAAATAGGCTGTGGTATAGGGGCTAATGTGCTGCACTGTGGTATCGTAGATAGTGAGTTCAAACCCAAGTCAGGTTATTACGTTCTTTTAAAGATTAATACCCTTAGGAAAGGTATGAAACTTCTTCTTTCCTTCAGAAATGTTTTAAAAAGTATCACTACTGTTGTTCTACAAGGATGGTTTTGGCATAAAGTAACCCAGAAAAGTTGACGTTTTATTAAAAAGAAACCAACGCCTAACCAAACCAAATCAAACCAAACCAAACCAGGTTCGTTAATATATATGATCGCTTGACGCGGAATAGTGATCAGGGTTCCGGTATTTCAGGGCATTTTTGTGTCTTGAATTC
Source organism: Sepioteuthis lessoniana (assembly GCA_963585895.1). Lineage (NCBI taxonomy): Eukaryota > Metazoa > Mollusca > Cephalopoda > Myopsida > Loliginidae > Sepioteuthis > Sepioteuthis lessoniana. Next base: position 71,840,743 of record OY757905.1, on the reverse strand, counting down.
GATACTGGATAATGCATCTGGTTTGAATCTAAATTAATGAGCAAACATCTTGACGTTACCCAATTCTGATGCAGCATTGCCCAATTAAAGCACCTGATACCTTCATCATCATCATAATCATCATTTGCCCTGTCGGCTTGGGCTGAAGAATAGGGTTGGTCGATTTTGGAACTGTAAAAAGAATAATGCGGTGAAAGTTGCGAAATAACGTCAGAAATTACCCCACGAAATATTTTTTTCAAAAAATTTGTATATTTTTGCGAATTCGCATTTAAAGACATAATATTTTGAGATTTTAGTCGTGATATTGGTGACATTGGAAACCTGTATCCATAAAATTAAAACTGAGATTAAAGGAAAATTAAATAATAAAATTCATTAAATAATTAATATTCTAAAGTTTATTATCTATTTTTATATCATGTTAAATCAAATGACCATAAACAAAAATAAAATGCATTTAAATATACAGTTTAAAATACAAATAACGACTTACTAAACCTCGTTTTATTTACTGGATATTTTTTTTCGGCTTTCACCGGTGGTAATTATCTCTCCGTAGTACTTCAGTTTGTTTATGTTTTTTACCCTTCTAATTAACGCAAATATATATTTTTTGCGAAGTAGACATACTATTGAAATATTTTAACCTTTTATAATTATTGTAATTTATTTATATTTTAAAATTTAGAGTTTTTTTAAGTGACAAGTCGGTTTACGAGTTAATTTTGGAACTAAACTCTCACCAAACGACGAATACGAAAATTTCGTCAATGCACACCTTGAGGCAGCAGCAAAATACATTCCAACAAAAATTAAAACTAAATATAGAGTCCCATGGGAAACTTTAGCGGTGAGAGAAAAACGTGCACTAGTGAAAACGGCCTCCAAAAACTATCGAAAAAACCCAACAAACACAAATGCCTTAAAACTAAAAACGGCACAATATCAATTAGCAGGCATATATATAAAGGAACAGACAGAATACATTCAAAATCAGATAGATAAGATTAGAGACTCGGTGGAAGATAGACAATCTAGAATTGCCTGGCAAACAATAAACGAAGTGAGCAGAAGAAAGAACACGGCCAAAGCAAAACTTAAAGCAGCAAACCAACAAGAAAGAATAAAACTGTGGAAACAGCACTTCGAAAACTTACTTGGAAACCCACCAAAGATAACGCATGAACCAATCACCAGAATAATTAGCAAACAATTAGACATTAAACTTGGACCGTTCACACAAGAAGAACTCGACTCGGTTCTCAGAAAAATTAAAAATAGGAAAGCTGCAGGACTGGACGAAATTCCCCCGGAAGTATGGAAGACCAGACAATTCGACGACATACTGCTCCGACACTGCAACGCAGTATACAATCAAAATCCGATAGAAAAATGGACGAAGGGATGCATACTCCCCTTCCCTAAAAAGGGGGACCTCGGATTAGCCAAAAACTACCGAGGCATAACACTAACATCCATAGCTGCCAAAATCTACAATGCCCTACTACGAAACAGAATAGAACCCAAAATCGACAACATACTTAGAAAAAACCAAAATGGCTTCCGAAGAAATAGATCTACGACCTCACAAATATTAACCATCCGCAGAATCCTTGAAGGTGTACGGGCAAAGAACCTACAAGCGACATTAATATTTGTCGACTTTACCAAGGCTTTCGACTCCATTCACAGAGGAAAGATGGAACAAATCCTACTAGCGTACGGCATACCTAAAGAAACCGTAGCGGCAATAACGATTCTCTATAGAAACACTAAAGTAAAAGTACGATCACCAGATGGAGACACAGAATACTTCGACATAGTCGCAGGAGTACTACAAGGAGACACGCTGGCTCCGTATCTCTTTATCATTTGTCTAGACTACGTACTTAGAACATCGATTGACAAAATCAAAGAGAATGGCTTCGAACTGACGAAGAAAAGAAGCAGAAGATACCCCGCAACAACAATCACCGACGCCGACTACGCCGATGACATAGCGATACTGGCAAATACACCTGACCAAGCCGAAACACTTCTGCATAGTTTGGAACGAGCAGCAGCAAGCATAGGCCTCCATGTTAATGCACATAAAACGGAATATATGTGCTATAACCAAACGGGGGACATCTCCACTCTAGAAGGAACCCCTCTTAAACTAGTAGACAAATTCACGTACCTAGGAAGCTGCGTCGAATCAACCGAAAAGGACATCGAAACGAGGTTAACGAAAGCATGGACAGCTATCAATAGGCTATCGACTATATGGAAATCAGACCTAACCGATAAAATGAAACGCAGTTTCTTCCAGGCAGTGGTCACATCGATACTGCTATATGGATGCACTACATGGACGCTAACAAAACGGCTGGAGAAGAAACTAGATGGCAATTACACAAGAATGCTGCGTGCAATCCTCAACAAGTCCTGGCGGCAACACCCAACAAGACACCAACTGTACGGCCACCTGCCCCCTATCACGAAAACTATTCAAGTTAGGCGAACCAGACATGCAGGACATTGCTGGAGAAGCAGAGATGAACTCATAAGAGATGTACTCTTATGGATCCCCACACACGGCCGCGCAAAAGCAGGACGACCAGCACGAACGTACATTCAGCAGCTATGTGAGGATACAGGTTGTTGTCCTGAAGACCTGCCTAGGGCGATGAACGATAGGGAGGAGTGGCGAAAGAGGGTCAGGGATATCCGTGCTGCCAGCACGATATGATGATGATGATGATGACTGTTGTTTGGTAAGCAGACGTTATAACTTTTATAATGAATTTCGAAATTTATTTACAATTTTTTTAAACATGTTCGTGTATTTTCTGACAATATATATATATATATATATATATATATATATATATATATATATATATATATATATATATATATTCTTTTTACAGATATTTCTATTAAAAAATGGCTGGAAAAAACACTGGAGTTTCCACTCGAAGTAAAGGTGCAATTAAATTTTCAGGTTTACCATCATCATTGGATAAAACTAAGCCACCAACTCTTCGACAAATAGTTCAGAACAGCTATTTTTTGATGAACACTTATCCCCACCTTTCTTGTTTTGGTATTTCTAAATTAATAGCAAAGGAAGTGATAGATATTTGGAAGGCTGTCAATCCTCGTTTGCCTTTGTTAAAGGAAATTAGTGTTGTCAACAAGGTGAAAATTCTATGCTTTCAGAAGGCAAAGCAAATAAATAGGAAACATCTACCTGCTGCCCAAACAAAATTCTGGAAGGAAAAGTTGGATACATTGTTTGACATATCGTCATGTTCCTGCAACCTTCCCATTGTAAGTTGTGACAATATTAATGTCAAATGCACCAAAGAAAATTGCCAGACTAAACACATCATCTGCTCTTGTCCTCTGACACAGAAATAAGTTATTTTCTATTTTTATTTTTTAATTTATTGTGAAAGGGACAACTTAATAACTAAATTATGTAAATTTTGAAAAAAATTAATTTCAACCGTCAAAATAAATATTGAAAGTTATTTTTCCATTTTATTTTACATATAAAATGAATTTTAATTTAATCTATTAAACTGTATTTTTAATATTAGTAAAATTTGATATTCCAGGTTCCTATGGAAGACCGTGCTTATTTGAAAGACCAGAGAGGTAAAATAGGGCCCAAGGGCACATTCCAACTTGGGCCAACAGATAAAACTGCAATAAAGAAATGTAGAAGAGAAGGAGAAAGATTAAGCCAACAAAAATTATGAAGATTTCCCCACCAATAGCTTCAACATCATATGTTCATGATGATTCTTCCCATTCTTACTCATCATCTCCAAGTGATGAAACAGAGGATTATAAACAGCTAGATGGTCTCCTGCAAGTGCCTTATAACCTCACAAAAATTCCAAGGTATGCTCTTGAGTTAGTTAGGGGTGATATATCTTCTAATCTTGGAGCCAGCCTTGCCAATGCCTTGCTCTTGAATTTGAGGGCTATGGGCCTTCTTATCCCTTATATAGATATAAAGAATATCTATATGGATGAATGTAAAATAGATAGAACAAAGTCTAAAGTAAAAACAAATGCCTATGAAAATCATAACGAAAATATGGAGAATCTGCTTTGTATAGGAGTTGATGTGAGTACAGACAAAGACACACTACACTACAAGGAATCAGTGGATGAAAATGGAAGTAAAATTCTGAAAAAAGCCAAAGGACCTGAACGCCACTTGACAATCACAATGGAGACACCAAATGAGAGTATATATTTGACTCACTGGGTTCTTCCTGATACTGGTGCAACTGCTACCGTTCTTGCGGAGCAAGTGGCTGATGTTTTGGAGAAATTAAAAAGTTTGAGCACTATTAAGGCTGTCCTTGTTGACAACACGAATACAAATACAGGCTGTGAAGGTGGACTTATTACATTATTAGAAAAAACAAAACAAAAAGAAATCTTCACACTATTGGTTGCTCCTTACATCAAAATGAGCTTCCATTTAGAGCTCAATTCAAACATTTAGATGGCACCACAAAAAGCCCCACTACATTCAATGGTCCATTGGGTAAATTATGTGCAAATGATTGCCATAATTTACCCCCAAAATCTTTTTCAGCTGTTGAGAATCCCCTGAAGTTTCATTTTGGAATGAAAGATATGGATAGCTTTAGTAGTGACCAAAGACTACTCTATGAATATACAGTTGGTATTTCTAGAGGTAAGGTGGACCCTAGATTTGCAACATGGAAAATTGGTCCATTAAACCAGGCAAGGTGGTTAACCTTGGCCATCAGGCTCATGTGCCTATGGACTCGTGGGTCATATCCAAAGAATCTTTCGACCAAACTATATAGTTTGATAAATTTTATTGTCAATTTTTATGCTATTTGCTGGTTTGATATTAAAAAAATTAACAAGTTCCATCACCAGCAAATTTATATTTACAATATGACTGACAAGATACAAAAGCAACCAATTGAGGTTCAAAGAATTACATTAAAAAACCTCCAGTACAATGCCTTTGCATTACTTCCTGAGATTGTTTTATTTTCAATGGTGAAATCTGATGAACCTGAAGTGAGAGAAGTGGGTATAAAAAGAATTTTGGCCATTAGGTAAGTTAATATTTATTCATACAAAACTGGTTGAAGTACTTGTGCCAATTTATTGAAACATTTTAAAGATTACAACTAATTTCACTAAATATTATTAAAGCAGTACAAATTGCATTTAGAAATTAAACTGAAATTATTTTATTTATTCTTTCAGAAGAGCAAAGTCAGCCAAGAAAATATTCAAAAAGATCCTAATGATCAACTTTAAAGCTGTGCACTGGACCGATTTAATTGATTTGTCAGTAAATGGATTCGGGAACCACCACTCACACTAGGCTTATCTGACAATGAATTACAGAATTCATTGTTAACTCGTGAAAAGATTGACTAGCCAGATTGTCCTTCACATTCCCAAGGTGTGGAACGGGCAGTTAAGTTAGTGACGGAGGCTTCTCAATCCGTGTATGGCTTTGAAGCAAGGCACCAGCACATACTTGTAAAAGTTTTGGGCCAACAATTGAGGCCAGCATTTTCATCTAAGGGCTCATATATGGAACTATTTGATTCCATATATTAAAAATAATTAAACAATTATTTGTTTTTCCATATTTATTTGTTTGTTATATTTTATTTCATATCATGAAAAAAATTTTTTGGCAATATATTCGAATATTACTGCTTGAATATTTGCATTTCAAATTCAACACAGGTAAAACGGGGGGGGGGAGTTCAATTTTCAATTTGAAATTTTGTTATAATTTATTTATTATATTTCCATAAAATAAAATTTCTTAATTGAAATACTGAAATTGTTTGGTTTTTACATCAATCTTTAGGCCAAATCTGGTAAAAACGAGGATTTTTCAGTACGTGTTTATTTAAAATCTTTCACGCCAAATTAGCAAAAAACCGTTGAAGATTCAGATCTAATTTTTGGTATGAGTATTTAATAGGTATATACACAATTTTCAGTGCACCATTCATTTTGATATTTAAAAAAGAGTGAAAAATCAACCTACCCTTCTGTAGAATACACTGACTACTTCTCTTCTGAGGGGTAAGACCCCCCACCACCAACGCGATATGTCACTAAAAAATCTGACGGAGATGTTCTAGTAATGCTCGAGCTTTGGGGAATATGGAGCACTCTTTCATTGTCCAGGTCCACTCTGCCCGGAGTGGTAGCTCCTGAGAGGGCTCTATGTATGGGTCAATAGAACTATACTGTGTCCTTATGCTAAACTGAATTATTTAAAATCGAACTGTTTTTGTCGTTGAAACTGTGTACTTATGGTAAACTGAATTGTTTGAAATAGAACCGTTTATATATATATAAATGGATTTAGCTTTAAATAATCTACAAGGGTTGACGGGCTATAAAACCAAACCAAACCTAACCAAACGAATTGAAACCATTTAATCGCATGCAAACAAATGAGATCTTGCTTATCTAAAATGTTATCAACAAAGTTTGACAGAACTTGGCATTACATAACCTCCAAAGGTTGATATGCCACAAAACCCAAACAATCATTCCAAGCAAATTCTTAAAATGTTCTTTCCATTTCTGAAATCTTTCTTCTTGACTGGCAGATTTTATTTTTGCTCTCGAGATGCTTTTCTTTCCGCTTAATTCATTTAGTCTTTTCTATTCTAATCTGGATGGTCTATCTTCTATCGAACGTCTGATGTTATTGATTTAGCCTTGAATGCATCCCAGCAGTTTTTGGTTGGTTAGTTGTTTGGGTTTTATGGCATATCAACCTTTGTAGATTATTTAATGTCAGATCCATTTTTATTCAAATAATCAGTTTATTTCAAACAATTCAGTTTAGCATAAGTGCACAGTTTAATTGTCAAAAACATTTCTATTTCAAGCTATTCAATTTAGTCAAACAGTTCTAATTCAAACAATTCAGTTTAGTATAAGTATAGTTTTTGGTTACCCACAGTTAAATGCCAAAAACAGTTCTATTTAAAGCTATTCGGTTTAGCATACAAAAACAGTTCAATTTTATACAATTCGTTTTAGCATAAATACGCAATTTCGTTCTATTTGACCCATAGATAGGACTCTATCAGCTGCTACCACTCCTGGCCAGAGTGGACTTGGGAGCGATGGCAATAAGGGGTACCCGCATTTCCCAAAGCTTCAGCATTACTTGAACCTCACCATCAGATTGTTTAGTGTCCTATCAGGACATTCGTTGGGGCGGGGTATCTTACCACTCTGGAGAGATGCAGTCGGTGTATTTTACAGCCCCAGCCGACTTGTACCATACCCATGATACGGATATGTGAAACGTACATAGACTGTTCATAACATATATACATACAACATAGGAATCTCGAAACACGAAAAACACTTACGACTTCTTAGTTTAGGAACGAAACTTTTTATTACCTTTGAGTTTAAAGGTTCTTCGACATAAGCAGAAAGATACACATTCTTTCTATTCTGGCTTTTTCATCTGCCCCTCCCCCATCTCGTGCGACACCTGCCCAAGGCCTCCGCAAGCAACCGTCTTCTCCCTAGGCAGGTCTCAACTCAGCTAACTGACTTTTTCAAAATGCCCTTTATCCTCCGCGCGCTTCCGGTGCGTGACGTCACCAGCATTCTGTAGCCCCGTTTACCATATGGGCTATTGTTGACATCTCTGAGTGACATGTCCGCTCCGCACAAGCGCGTGAACACCTGTGTTAATGTTTCACCTAAGTAACCCATGCACTGAGCCGAAAGGTTCTCAGCCTAACTAAACCCAAAGGCATAAAACGAAATCCCTCAGCCATTATATTAAAGACTGGGCAAACTCTGTCTGTGGATGACAATATATATATATATACTCAAACACGCGCACACACACACACACACACACACACACATATATATATATATATAAATCTCTTACCTGAAATATCTCTCAGAGTAAACAGTCGTTCAAAAGAATTTATATATTTATTCTTACTTTTTATTATCACCAAGGCAAATTTTACAATCCTAAATTCCATTTCTATATCCTGACTGCATATTCGGATTGTTTGTAATTTTTTATATTCGGCAAATATCTTAATATCATTCACATTCTGTTATAACCTAACAAAAAGGTTATTGAATGAGAAATAACTAAAATGGATGGTGGAAATGGAATGGAAATCTTTATAACATTACAAAATACAATACAGCATGAAGAAGGTAACCGCTGCTAGTGGTGACTACTTTGTATATTTTTACCCACTCACAATAGTGTCCCATGTATTGATGTGGAATGGGACATACCCATTAATGTTAATTGGTAGGGTATGTAACAACCCCCACTTTTGAGATTTCACTGAGTCTCATCCTCGTCGTTAATGTTGTAACCTAATAAAAAGGTTACTGAATAAGAAATAACCAAAACAGCGGTTGGAAATGAAATGGAAATCTTTATAGCATGAACTAAATGCAATACCCTTCAGCTGCTAGTGGTGGTTACTTATAATGTTTGTTTTTGTCGTACGCCACACCATACTGACGAATTTGGCATGAGGCCTTTTTAAGTCGTGTCTGGGCGCACGGCCGTTGTCCAGACACGCCCAGCAGCACTAAAAATGCCTCGGGTCCCGTTGGCATTCTCCAAAAAGGGGTGCCTCAGGCACTAGGTGATAAACCTGGACCCTCCGAAGAGGGTTAAAGCCTCGAGGAACACCATCCGGAGGCTCAAGGAGGGTCAGCTGCGTGCCATGAAAGCTGGGCTTCCCGGGCACCTACGTCAGGTAGCCTCGACCGAGTGAAGCACCATCGCCAAAGGCAGTTAGTATATTTTCACCCCCTCACAATAGTATCCAAAGTATTTCTGAGGAAAGGGACATACCCATCGATATTCATAGGTTGGGTATATTGCGTATATATAAATTGATTTACCTTTTCCTATGAAATTATCTAACTCCTGTGAATTTCTAGACTCCTTTGCATTCCCTAATTGAGTGCGATCATTGCTATTATATGTAGTTGTCACGAGAATGAGTTTCCTGAAATGATGCCTTTTTGGATTTTAACCTCTGCTAGAACTTGGTCTCTGGCTGCCAATTCCACTTCAGAGTTTTCGAAAGTTTTTGTGATTATGGACCTCTTGTTGCTAAATTTGTGATTATTGTCCTCTTGTTGCGAATTCTACTTCACAGTTTTCCAAAGCATTCGTGATTATTGACCTCTTGATCCTAAAATCCAACTTACAGTTTTCCAAATTTTTCGTGATTATAGTCCTCTTGTTGCTAAATTTGTGATTATTTCATTGTTGCCAGTTCCTCTCGACAGTTTTCCAAAGCGTTCGTGATTATTGACCACTTGTTGCTAAATTGTTGAATATTGACCTCTTGTTGCTAAATTGTTGAATATTGACCTTTTGGTGCTAAATTCTTGATTATTGTCTTCTTGTTGCAAATTAATGATTATTTTCCTCTTGTTGCTAAATTCACTTTACAATTTTCCAAAGCTTCGTTATTATTGTCCTTTTGTTGCTAATTCCACAATAGAGTTTTCCAAAGTTTTCGTGATTATTGACCTCTTGTTGCTAAATTCGTGATTCTTGCCCTCTTGCTGCTAATTCCTCTTTACAATTTTCCAAAGCGTTCGGGATTATTGACCTCTTGTTGCAAAATTCTTGATTATTGTCTCCTTGTAGCTAATTCCTCTTTACAGTTTTTCAAAGCTTTTGTAATTATTGACCTCTTGTTGCGAAATTTGTGATTATTGTCCCCTTGTTGCGAATTCCACCATACAGTTTTCCAAAACTTTCGTGATTATTGTCCTCTTGCTGCTAATTCCACTCACCAGCTTTCCAAAACATTCCTGATTATGCTCAAGATTTATATGATATTTAACATTTTCTGGCATTTATTTATTCCAATTTGTGGGAAACATAAATGAGAAGAAAAGCAAATATATAGAAACGTCAATCGACGGACTGATTAAATGGAACATTATGGGCTGTTTTGAAGTCTATTCATCTCATGTCTTCATCTTCTTTGTCTTGTTTTTACCTTCTTGAAGATGTGTTGGTCAGTATATTGTAGGTTATATAATTGTCTCATTCCCTTGTAGTTGTCCTTGTTCTTCTAGAAATAGTTGGCAGCATTCAACCAAGTCTTATAATTCTTTTCTAGTCTGTGTGATTAAGATTTTCTACATCATAGGTAAGAACATTATGTGATGTTTCTTTATCATCATTTTACTCTTTTACTCTTTATTATTACCGGACATTGGCCTAGCGGTTAGAGTGTTCGCCAATGGCCCGGGAGACCTGGGTTCAATCCCAGGTCGAGTCATACCAAAGACTCAAAAAATGGTATTTGATGCCTCCTTGCTTAACACTCAGCATTATAAGGTAAGGATCAAGGGTAAAGTGGAGCAATCCAGGGAAAGGAGTAGCGCCCTCCCCTACACCTTGGTGTAGTAAGCTATCGAAAAGGGAGCCTTCGGGTCACCCTTGACAACTTACTTACTCTTTATTATCATTTGACTCCGTTAACGCTGATGGTCTTTCAGTGAAATCTGAGTGAGATCAAGTCTCCTCATGTGTCCAGGGGCTATTCGCTATATTCTAGCCGATCTCAGTAGTATGGTAGTGTGGATGGTCACGATTATCACACTGATTTCAAGTTCCCTCGTTCTCTTCTCCAGGATCCTGGAGATCGTTCCGGACGTGCCAAATACAAATTGTATTATCCTGAACCTTAGGTTCTACGCCGTTTTCCGTTCTCTGGAATGGTACAAGTATTTGTCTACCAATCACAATTGGTATAATTGCCACCTTCATGTTCCATAGTTTTTTTTCAATTCCCTTGCAAGGTCGAAGTACTTATCCTTATTTTCACATTCTTTCAGTTTTATTCTGTGGTCAGCCGGGACAACAAATTCCACAATTTTGCAAATTCTCTTTTTTTTTTGTTGATTATCATAAGGTCTGGTCTTCTGGTCGAGATTATTATTATTATTATTATTATTATTATTATTATTATTATTATTATGCTCCTTGTAAGTTTTTCGCTGGCTGGTTTTCATCGAGTCTGAGTGACAGCAACCTTCTCAAGTATCCAAGATTCTTCTCAGTATTCTGCTCGATATTAACAGTACTTTTGTCTGGATGGTTTCTATTCTTCCTCTGATTTCCAATTCCCCCAGTTATTTTTCCAGTCTTTGGGGACCGTTCCGAGCGCGCTAACTACAAATGGTGTTATCATCAGTTTCATGTCCCACGGCTTTTTATTTTTGTTCTCAAGCAAGGTCTATCTTTTCGCTTTCTTTTATTTTCACTTTATAGTCTGACAGGACGTCAAAATACACTAAACAGCTAATTCTCTTTTTTTCTTCGTTTTTCTTCCGGCTGGTATTAGTTAATCCATTTGTAACTCAAATTCTCAGAGAATTTTATGAGTCTCATTTTCTACGACGTATTCTGGTTTATGCTTATATTCTCAAGTAGTAGAGTCAAAATTTATCATTATTATTATTATTATTATTATTATTATTATTACAAATGCATAGTTACTTGAAACTATGTAATTGATTGCAAAAAATTTAACTTAGGTATTAAATAACACATCCTAATAAAACCAACCAACCAACCAATAAACCATCTTTCTAAGTTGATGTCGCGTTGACTGATACTAAACCAAGCATAGTAAACAATATTATGGCCGGAAATGGCTGAGACTTTCCTCGGTGGTCTGAGAGAGAAAAGAAAAAGAAGAATTTTGACAGTCAAACGAAAAAGTAGAATGTTGAATGTTAATCTTCAAGGTAGCCTTTCCGTCCCACTCAAAAGACTGGCACGTCAAAATCTTCATCTTCCTATTGTTGTCATATCTCCTTGTGTTGTATATTGTCCTTAAAGCTTATTAAATTGCAGAGATCTGAGAATCCTTACAACCGAAACATGTGCTGACCTTATGTCTGTCTATAAAGCGTCCAAAATTCTTGTCACTTGAGGCGTGAAAGAATGACAGCTGCAACCTTTTATCTATTATACTGCACCGTTTGTCTAATTACTTATTTAATTGCATCCTTTAGGAATGACACGGCTCGTCTAGTAGTGACGTTTGTTCATTTACCCGTTAAAGTTGGTATAAGCAGGAGTACTTTACGTTCATCCCCGCAAGATGTCTTCAAAGTGTTCATTTCACTTTTGATCTAGCGAAAGACGATATAAGCTCAGGGATTTGTTTGAAAGACTGTATAGCTCCAATTTCCTTAGAAGTTGAAGCATGTCTTTGACGAAATTCGCTAACAGCGACACTTTTGTTTATTTGAATATGAACATCCGTTTTTACAAAAGAGGAAAATAGATTAGAGGCCTTCTGACGGAGCGAGAGTTGTAAATTGTAAAGTTAAATATGTCAACTTGATGTCTGAGGTAGTTTCAAACTTCTCACTTGCAATAACAATTGGTATTCAAGACTAGGTGAAAATGCAGATTTTCAAGGCGAGCAGGATTTCTGAATTTAAAATCTTGTAGCATCCTTTTACACAACTTTTGTAATACAGGGTCCAGCAAAATGATTTTTCGCGATAAGAACGTATAATAAAGCAACGTAGATCCTATTCAAAAATTTTGTTTACTGCAAGATCATATTATCTCCACTCCATGGCCAACATCTTTTCTTCTACCTCCGAGTAAATTATGGAATCCATCTCCGAGTTTTGAATTCAAAATTATCCATGTCCTAGACGTGTTGCCCACCAAGAATCAAATCGGCACTAATATTTCATCCCTAACTGGAGGTGAGGAGAATAAATGATTAGAGAGTTGATATTTTTCTGAAGAGCATTAAGGTAAATAAATATATAATCTTGATCAGAATCTAAACGGCTCACCGAAACCATTTACCATTTTTATTACACTATGTACACTTTTATCTACAGTGTCAGGTTGAATTATCTACCTTGAAACATTGAAAAAAAAAATGGCAGCCCACGCTCTATTTAAAATTTAATTTACTATAAGAAAGAACAATATTTATTCTTTTTTGTTATTATCAACACTTCGTTTAGAGGTGTAATCGTCCAAACGCTTGTCCCCCTCCCCCGTGCTATATACTCCTGAAATCTAACTCTGAAGTGAATACAGGGTCTGACTGAATGATCTCTTGGGTTTATACCTTTTCCAGTTCAAAATAGGAGTAGTTCAGTTCAAAATGGGAGTAGTTCAGTTCAAAATGGGAGTAGTTCAGTTCAAAATGGGAGTAGTTCAGTTCAAAATGGGAATAGTTCAGTTCAAAATGGGAATAGTTCAGTTCAAAATGGGAATAGTTCAGTTCAAAATGGAAAAATTATTATAAGTATAAATATAAAAAATATTTTATAAATTTATATTTATACTTATAATAATTTTTCCATTTTGAACTGAACTATTCCCATTTTGAACTGAACTATTCCCATTTTGAAATGAACTATTCCCATTTTGAACTGAACTACTTCCATTTTGAACTGGAAAAGGTATAGACTGTTAATAAAAAAGTCAGCATAGATCTCATAAAAATTTAATTTCACTGTAAGAAAGAACAATATTATCCATTTCTTTTTTATTTTCATCACTTTGTTTTAAAGAGTATATCGTCTAAATGCTTGTCCTCAAGCTATTCAATTACCCTGAAGTTCTGTAACGCTTGCTGAATCATTGTCTCTGGTATTGCCGCAATTTCATGACGAATATAATCTTTCAGTCTGTTAGCTTTTTGCAGCCCATGTTTAAAGTCCAGTGCCTTGAGGTATTGATTTATCCGTCTTCCTACAAAGTCAGATTTGACACGAAATTATTTTGACATTGTGGGCCGTGCATGAATCAAGACTCATGCATGGCCATCTTAAAAAATGCTTGATTCCGTCGGTATTTAACTTTTAAGGAGCCTCAGACATCAAGCGATGAACTTAGCCTTGCTAAGCAGGTACGGCCTCCGAGATGCCCCTACCTGAGCGTTCAGGTATTTCCATAGAAAATTATCCCGAAGAGATAGATCAGGTGAAAGAACCGATCATGGGATATCAATGATAAAGTCACCATTTTAATAATAAGTTTCAATCACAAACACATTCCATGCCAAGATGTTAATTAAATTAATCAAAGACATACTACCAAATTGTTCACAAACTAGCACTTGCACGGTGGCAATTTTAAATTCTGCATTCCATTCTGCCTGAATATGTAAAAATCCAAACTTCGTAAAAAATTTATAATAAAAAATACGAATGGTAGGTATTTACTCAAAAAGTATTTGTTATTTTAACCAATATTCTATTTTAAGAATATTAAAAGTAATAAATGTCGAGTGTCTGTGCTGTAAGTTTGTAGATTAATTATATTTAATTAGAGTTTAGTTTCAGTTATCTGTCTCTGATTAATTGATTTAATGGCATATCAACACATCTTGGGTTATTTTATGCCTAGCGGTTACGAAATTGTGTACATTGTATATTTATATCTTCCTTTTTTTGGTGGAGTTTAAGAAAGTTTTCTACATGGTTTTATGATATCAAGTATTCCTATCTTATACAAAAACTTTGCAAAGAGTTGTATGGTTTCAAGTATTCCTATCTAATGCTAATAACTATATGGCTCCACGCAATCATTTCTATTTAATAATAATCAGTTGTTTGCAAAGAGTTATATGGTTTCAGGGAACTTATAATTATCCTTAGCAAACAATTATACCTTCAAGTAACTCCGAACGATTTACACACAATGATATAAAATATTCTTTTCTAATACAAATAATTTTCAAAGATTTCTTTTTGACGCATAGATGAAATCCTAGTAGGTACTACCACTCCGGTTCAGAGTAGGCCTGGGAGTAATGGTGATGAATGGGTACTCCTCATATTCCAGATCTGAACTGAATCCTCAGCACCACATACAGTTTTGTGTCATATCCAGGATATCCCCTTTTCAAGGATTTACCTTTCTACAAGAGATACAATTAACGTATTTCAAGCCCCAACGAGAAGGAAATATCAGCCAATCTTTAAACTGTAATACCAGCATATGTAATGTGTTGTAATATATATATATATATATATATATATATATATATATATATATATATATATATTTGTGTGTGTGTGTGTGTGTGTGTGTGTTTGTAACGCAAAGGAAGAAAATTCAACGAACAGTCACTGTGCTATTATAAATTCATTTCGACGAGTCATTTCCCGCCTCATCAGATAGCGTACACGTTTTTAGGAGAAACCAAGGAATATATGTATATATTAAAAAAGGACACAGGATTACAGAAAAAGCATGAAATAAAAATCAAAAAATAAAGATAGACATACAGTCGCCAGCCCACCGCAGATGTTAGCAGATATGGTTTCATGGCGGTCTCCGGTCCCCTGAATTACACTCTGAATTTTTTCGTTAAAGAAATATAGATGCAATCTTTTTATATCTATCAGGGTTAGTCAATAAATAAGGGGGATTTCACCTAAGGAGTCGACAATGAAAATCATTGTAATCAACAGTAATTGGTCCTTTCATGTCCTGGAAGACTGGTAACATGACTTTCATTACCGACCACTACGCCCGGAACATTTTCTTTACCGGGGAGTCAGACTCTTTCCACTCTGTACACTGTCTCTTTGTTTTAGGGTCGTATTTGCAAATTTATGTGCAGCTTATTTGCAAGCATATTTCTTTACTAAAACATGTTTCCCTATACACATCACGCATTCTTTGGTAAATTTTACATAGTTTGCACTTTTCTGATACAAAAAATCTGATGACATATCTCTGTTCAAGCGTAGAGCACCCATTAGATTAGCCATTATTTTGAATAATCTTAAAAGAAATATTTTTCGAAATTAAAATAATTTTTGCTATAAAGCAGTTTCAGACAATGGAGAGTTTATATTTATGGAAAAAAATTTGTAAAAGATAATTCTTTTTGTTTTCAAAGAAATTCCTTGACCATTGTATTTTAGTGTGAAGCTTCTTAAAGATATAATCTTGGTGCACAATTTTGTATTTGGTTTGATGGGTTAAAACCTTTTTTAGAAAGGGTTTATCATCTTTTGATTTCTCTGACGTTTTACAAGATCCAACCCAATTTGCAACTCCACCGAGACACAAAAAGTTCGTTTATATTTGTAAGCTGATAGCGTAGATGACTGAGAAATAATGGACTGCTTTTTGCATTGGAATCATGAGAAGCAATTACTTCACAAAAAAAAACCTCTGAATATTTCCAGATTTGTGAGTTCACATATGTGGGAAAAAAAAAGAAAAAAAAAAAAGAGGCACAGGCGTGGTTCTAACAATAAAGATACGAGGCTGACATTTTTTCTAGGGAACATTATGTACATAAAGGCCTAACTTACATAATTCGACTCAAATGTGAAAACACATGTTTTTAAATTAACCTATACCTGGCTGTTCATATTTGATTGTAAATATGTCATAAATCTGTAAATATTTTTCTTATCAACTGATACAAATCAACGTCGATGTGATTGTTTGTGTATAGATCAGGACATCTGTTTCTCCATGACTTTCGAGATGGTTTGAGAACGTAAGAGCATCATTCGACGTAAATCCCCTCAAACCAGGAGAGTAAACGAATCAAAGAAATCATCATCATCATGTCGCGCTGCCAGCACGGATCTCCCTGACCCTCTCTCGCTACCCGTCTCTATCTTCCATTGCTCCCGGGAGGTCTTCAATGCTATATCCCGTATCAGCACAGAGCTGTTGTATGTAGGTTCTAGCTAGTCGTCCTACCTTTGCTCGTCCATGTGAAGGGATCCGCAATAGTACATTGCTTATGAGTTTGTCCTTACTTCTCCAGCAGTGTCTCTCATGTCTTGTTCGTCTAACTTGGATAGTTTTTGTAATGGGTGGTAGGTGGCCGTAGAGCTGCTGTTTTGTAGGGTGTTGCCTCCAGGACTTGTTCAATATTTCTCGCAGCATTTTTATGTAATTGCCGTCAAGCTTTTTCTCCATACGTTTAGTTAGTGTCTATATAGTGCATCCATATAGCAGTATCGATACGGTTGCAACTTGGAAAAAACTGCGTTTTATTTTATCGGTCAGGTCTGATTTCCATATGACCGATAGCCAATCGATAGCTCTCCGTGCCTTTGCAAGTAGTGTGTTGATATCTTTTTCAGTTGATGAGATAAAAAACATGACGTGACACACCGAATTCTATACTGAAGAATAGAAATTTATAATGGAGTAGAAAAGTTATCGTGAGATATATAGATATAGTGAGAAAACAAAAAAAAAATATGAAAAAGAATATGAAATGGAAAGACGGGAAGAACAAAATGTTGGATAATGACTTGAAGACCTCTTTGATATTTGGTGATGCAGCGACGGAAGACAAACCCTGGTCGAACGAAAATAACAGGAAATGAGCCTGGTACCTAAAGTAAACAGGACGCAGATGTTCTCGGTAGAAATGCCGCGTAATTTGTGTGGGTGGCAAACTAAACTGAGTCCGTGGGTAATGTGTAGGTAACAAGCCGGAAGAGGTGGGACCACGAGAATTTGCGTGGGCATCTGGGATGTTATATAACCAGGAAGATTTTCACCCGACAGGAGGAAGAAAAAAGAAGTTCACTGAAGATTCTTACCTCACTCCCTGTGTATGCAGCTCAGCCGTCTTCGACTCTCTTTTACTTTATCCATCCGTACATTTTCGAGTAATAAAAAGAAAAAAAAAGAAGCAGATTCTATTTTTATACATCAATATTGTCGTCCTTCTCGGTTATACAACAAAAAGAAGAGGTTGAATTAAGTAGAGTAGTCTATCTAGTCATTCAATCTCTTTAGTTTCAACGTTCTGTCTTATATGACTTAAAATACGCCGACTGCATCCTTACCAATAAACTCTATTTGAGGGTGAGCCTACATTTCTGGAGTACATCTTCATTGCAATTACTCCCACGTACCCTCTGACTCGAGGTAGAAGTCTCTATGAGTCAAATACATCTATTTTGAAATTAATTGTATTTGATATGACCATGTGCGATAATAAAAACCTTTCAAGGAATAACTGTACAACAATTGCAAATATGAAAGTACAATGAACGCGATTCCCTAATATATAGGCATAAAATAAACCTTGATCGGTTGATACGCTGCTTGAATCAATTAATCAATTCTCTCTCTCTCTCTCTCTCTCTCTCTCTTGTTTCAAGCGGCATCGATTAGTAGCTCGTGTTACCATAACATAATTTCTCATTGCTATGCACTGAAACCAGCAATAAAAAGGAATATTTTACTTTACAAATAATATTTGTATATTCAGTAATGCAACTATATATATATATATATAGAGAGAGAGAGAGAGAAAGAAAGAAATAGAAATAGATGATAATTTGATAATGAAACGTTATTTTCCATTATACATATTGTTTTTTATGTAAAAATTTAAATTGAGTACTTATGCTTAACTGAATCATTTTAAACAGAACTGTTTATATGTATAAAAATGGATTTAGCATTAAATGAGCTACAATGGTTGATATCCCCCCCCAAAAAATAAATCAAATGAAAACAGTGCTTGGCCTGATGATCACATAGGCGCGAAACTGACAGTCACTTAGCAGTGTTGATCTGTGTCTAAACTATCCAAACTTGAATCTCAATTTGCTCTACCTCCGATATTGAGCATTCTTTCTTTAAAATGTAGCAAAAGAAAGACAAAACAAGAGACGTTGACTTTATGTCTACGTTATTAACACACTTGGTGGGGGCGAGCTTATCGTCATAGAAAATGGAATCGTCGACCCAAGTTCAAATTCTGGACGAGGCTGTTCGCTTTTCACTTTACGCTTATGCCCTTTGAAAAGACATGAATCAACTCTTCCTTCTCGAGATATTGGTAAGTGGTGGGGCAGATTGGACTCTTTAGCTTTGGTTCGGCAACCAATCTGGTCGAAGGAAACTCTGAATTCAAAACAGCTTATATATATATATATATATATATATATATAAGGTATTCCTGAAATAATGGTTACTGTCGTAGGAAATAGGCACTGTGATTGGCGGTCAAGCCCCGTATGTGACTATTTGTATTTACATAGCTCTAATAACATTGGGAAAGGTATAAATCGAATTATTCTCTCACCAGCTATTGTTAAATTGTAGGGCAGGCTGTTCTCTTTAACCTTGGTAAGTTAACCGGTCTAGGAAAAGGAAAACTCTAAATTCAAACTCTGCAAAAAAAAACTGACCTTGTGTCGCATCCTGCTCGTGCGGTAGGCTTGGATATATATATATACAGAGAGAGAGAGAGAGAGAGAGAGAGAGAGAGAGAGAGAGAGAGAGAGAGAGAAGAAAATAATGCAAATAAAACAACTATCCCAGTTCAAGCAACATTTTTCACCATCAGAAATTCCTAAAGAAGGCTTATTTAAACCGAAGTGTTTTAACGTTGACTTTATATCATAAAAAATTCATCACTTTTGGATTAATTCGCTTTTCTTTTTTCTTTATATATATATATATATATATATATATATAAGGAAGTTGGTAGGATTTCATTGTGCATTTTAAGATTATCTTTTCTTCTATGCACCATTGTAGAAAAGCACTCTTGTTCTCATGGGAGTAAGCTGCGATGATGTATCTATTGAAGTATCGCTGACCCATCACCCAACCCACTGACACACACAACAAACCTCTTTATGACAAATTAGGAAAATTAGGTATACCGATTATACAAACCACACCACAAACCATAAAAAATCTCTCTAACATCTCGAAACGTATCAACAACATAATTAATTCCGACGTAGGCATATATTCTGTTCCATGTAAAACTTGAGACAAATATTAGATCGGCGAAACCCAACGAAATCTAGAAAAAAGGATTTACGAACACAAACGATCAATTGAATTAAATGACAGCCGAAACGCCCTCTTCTTTCACATGTTAGATCTCAAACACATTTTTAATTTTTCCCAAGCCACTTTAATATACAATATATATATATATATATATATATATATATATATATATATATAGTATTATTCGGTCCAGTTAAACCAGAGTTGGGAGTAATATTTATCCATTAGATCTGAAGAAGTCCTATTATATTTTTCTTCGTGTTTTTGGTTTACACCAGAAACGCAAAACAGGATGGAAATAAATTTATTATCCTAAAATAACTGGTCTTTGGTTTTTTCTTTAAAGAATATATATATATATACATATATTGTCATCCACAGACAGACTGTTTCGTTCTATCAGACTCTTCAGTGTGGCTAGACACACAGGACGCTCGAAGCCGGGATCGAAACCCGTCCAACTTTACGTTAGAAAAAGTTTCAGACCTCTCGGCCACCAAGAGGACCACGTTATATATATATATATATTGTACTTATTTCTGGAATGTTACATGTTCATATTTTTAATTACAGAATTTTAATGTTGAAGATTTGGTTGGGGGTCTACCTATTTATGACCAATACAATATGCATATTTACCAACCCCTCCGCTCGGGCAGGATACGACTCATGGTCAATTTTTAAGCGGAGTTTAACAGGTTTGAATTTAGAGTTTTCCTTCTCCTAGACTGGTTGCCTTACTAGGCTGTAGAACCTAGTCTGCCCTACTATTTACCCATAGCTGGCGGGAGAATAATTGGATTCATACCTTTCCCAAGGGTATTAGTGCTATGTGAAATGCAATTAGCCTGGTCCAGGATTTACACTCGTGTTGTCGTGTCCATATCCTACGACGATAACCATTACACCACGGGCACCTCCATTTGAACTCGTGTCGTCGTGTCCATATCCTACTACGATAACCATTACACCATGACCAATACAATATGTATATATGCATATGTATACGTATGTGTTTATGTGTGTATAAAGTGGTGTTGGAGAAAGAGAGACCGATAGAGAGAGAGAGAGAGTGAAAATATTCTATCCATCTTTCTAAATTACAGGGTAGTGTTTCCATAACAACCAAGCGTATGCCCACCGACTCAACAGTTGCCATAATCGGAGTGTGTTTTTCAATCTCTACTCAATTGTATAGATATTTTTAATCTAATTGTCTCAGCGTTGTTTTTGAAATTTTTTTTTTCTGAATGGTGACCTCTGGTATCTAATACTGCTACCATTACTTTAGACTCAATAACAACATTAGCCTATTCTTGAAACGCAGGATGCTTGAGGAAATGAGGAAGAAGCCATATGCGTTTTAAGGTTGCACATTTCTGCAAAAGCATGAGAAAAATAAAAGAAACCCAAAAAAAAAAAAAAAGAAAAAAGAATCAAAAGTAGATGTGATTTAGTGAAACAAAGATTTAAAGAGAGAATAACATGGAGAAAAAAAATTAAAAGAGTGAAAGATAAAAGGAAGAAAGTGAACAATAAAAGAAAGGAAAAATAAAGATTTGTAAAAAGACAAAGAACTGAATACAGGAAGAAGTGAAAGAAGGACAGAAGATGAACAAAGAATAATTAAAAAAAAAAAATTGATAGATAGATTGATACATAGGGCAAATGAATAGATTGATAGATAGAAATTAATGAAAAGTTATAGAAAAGATAGAAAAAAAACGAAGAAGAAAAAGAAAAAAGAATAAGGAGTGAAGAAAATATGGGAAAAGAACCAAAGAAAGAAAGAGATGACGAAAACGAAGGGAGAAAAGAAAGACAGAAATCTAAATTCAGGTAGAAAGTAAGAAAAAATGCCTGTGTATGCATATATAAACATATATAAATGTATGTCAAGAATATATATATATATATATATATATATATGTATATATATATATATTTATATATATATATATATATAAATTATATACATATATAAACACGTATGTATAAATAACCAGCATATATGTGTGTATATATATACATGTTATATAACTAAAAACCATATATATATATAACAATACGTTTAAATTATATATATATATATATATATATATATATATACTTACACACACACACACACACATATATATATATATATATATATATAAAGAAATAAGGCTAATAACTTGATAACGTTGATATATATATATATATATATATAAACAAAAATAGATCAACAGATGAATATATATATATATATATAGAGAGAGAGAGAGAGAGAGAAAGAGAAAGAGAGAGAGAGTTAGAGAGGGTATCTACACTCACGCATGCACGCACATAGACACACGGACACACGCACACAGTGTGTGTGATTCCATTACGACTACTCTTGTGATCCATAAGGCTTCAAAGACGACTTTTGTTTGTCCAATCAAATATGTCGGCCATGTTATTTCAGAAACTACACTCATTTTCCTAAACTGTCAGCCTCACTGCCTTTTCACTGTTAACTCAGTTATTATTAACTGCAGTAATAATGATATTACAATAGTATAACTAGTGATGTTTGACTCTTCTTCCATAGTATTCCTAAAATAATTTGAAAGCAAATATCATCATCGCCAGATGAAAATTAATTACTTTTCAAAAGTTGACCTTTTACTTGAGAAGATTTCAAGGATACTGAATCGTTTGAATTTATAAGATTTTAAACAATATTCATTTTGTTGAATATCCTCGATTAGACCCAAAACCGCATCCCATTGTGTGGCTTCATTTCTTGAGTTTGAAGAATCCCCATTCTGTTGCCAATTCTCCCAAATCCACTTTGACCCATTGTGATTATACCTGTCAGAGTCCCATCTGTATGCAATGTTATAAGCGGTACCAGCGTCGAAAATCGGAAAAACCATCCATTAAATCGAGGTGAAGATCAACAACAATCACGTAGAGAAAAGGCGTGCCGTGATGTTTATGCCGTCGCCTGCCAGTCGGTGAAGCTTACCAAAAGATAGAAACATGCAAAAGTTTGTAGCTCATAATTTGTCAAGAACATCTGTTGATATATTGTTTTATGGACAAATAGCTACTCACAAATCATAATTTACCCGTGAAGCCGTCATACTCCCTGTTTGTGCGTTGTTCATAATGTTGAAACCCACCCAATAAGGTCGTCAATTTTATACTAGAGAAAATTGATTAATTGATTGAATAATTGATTGATTTTAACCGTAAGTCAACCCTTGAGGTGTTATTTTATGGCCAGAGATTAGAGAACTGTGTTTATTGTACATTTATACTTACATTTTTGAGTCGATTCTTTCACACAATTTTATGATATCATAAAAGAAATTTTGAGAAATAAAATTTGTAGGAATGTGAGTGACGCTAAAGCTAAGTTTAGCATTTAACTGGGTAATGTTTTTAGAGGGCTTTAGTGTGCCATTTAACGGTAAATTTAAACAGTAAGGTCATACGGTAAGTTTAAACAGTAGAATTTAACAGTAAGTTCCGAAGCTTTCTAGATCGGATACTGATTCGAAAAGATAACACAGAACATAAAGTTTTTAAAAGGGAATTTTATACAAAGGAAACGAGAAAAAAAGGGATAAAAAAGATAAAGTGTTGTAAATTTTTAGTACAATTTGTGGTAAACTTATCTGAGAGAGTGTCCGGGAAACAAAGTTCTTTGAATTTGAATATTTTTCTTTTTTTTTTTGTTTTGTCAAAATGTTTCAGAGCTCATTTAATTCCGAATCTTTTTTAAGGTTTTTTTCAGCAGTTTTCTCGGTTGAATTTTCTTTCAGTTGTTTAACTTGGTAGAATTTCGGTAGTCGACTTTCGTTTAATTTTGGTTTTATTTCTTGGCAAGCTCCATTCGAGAAGCGAGTGACGAAACCCATCAGCTGGCTTAAGTTTTTCGTGCATTTATAGTTCGGTTCCCGAATTCGTACTGAGGGTCAGACAAGTAGTTCCTGAAAAAAGAAGAGGAAATCGCTTTTTGGTGCCGCACTGACTGGGATTACTTCTCCCTTCTGCACTCCGGCCAAATCAAGTCCGCACGTGGTCCACTCGATTTTTTCTTCGAAATAAATTTTTATAATCAATTATTCCTATATAATTCTAATTAAATGAACACATTTATATATTTAGTATTCCTATCTGATTCAAATAGTTTGTCCCCATTTGTATAATATCAAGTATTCCTATCTAATAGTAATAATTTGCCCATAGTTATCTAATATCAAGTATTCCTGTCTAATACATTGGGAAATCACCGCAGCCTAGTAGCTAGCGTGCTGGACTGTGATATCGTAATAAACGAGTTCGAACTCAGTCGCGCTATTACGTTCAATTTAGGACAAATATTCTTGGGAAAATAAAGAAATGTAATATCCCCCAACTGTGTGTTAATGTTCTTCTGCAAGGGCAGCTTTGGCATTAAATTACCCACGAAGGTAGATATGCCATTAAAAAAAGAAAGCAAACCAAACCTATCTAATAACAGTAATTTGTACGTCCACATATATCAAGTATTTCTATTTAATTCAAATAATTAATGCAAAACTATATGGTTTAAAGTAAATTATGAGCATCCTTTATCATTGCCTTGGCCAGTCGGCTGCTTTTCTGCTAAGGAGTAAGACCCCCCCCACAACAAGTGTCCTGGATATGACACTAAGCAATCTGATGGTGAGGTTCCTGTAATGCTGGAGCTTTGGGGAATGCGGAGTACGTCTTCATTGCCATCACTCCCAGATCCACTCTGGGCCAGAGTAGTAGCACCTGAGAGGCTCCTATCTATGGGTAAAATAGAACTAAACTGTGTACTTATACTAAATTGAATTGCTTGAAAAAGAATTGTCTTGACATTTAAACTCCGTACTTATTCTAAACTGAATTGTTTGAAATGGAACTATTTTTTGACATGAAACTGTACTTACGCTAAACTGAATTGTTTAATTTAGAACTGTTTTGACATTTAATTGTGTGTAGATAAAAACTATATTTATACTAAAGTGAATTGTTTGAATTAGAAGTGTTTGAGTAAACTGAATAGCTTTAAATAGAAATGTTTTTTTTTACAATTAAACTGTGTACTTATGCTAAACTGAATTGTTTGAAATAGAACTGTTTATTTGTATAAAATGGATTTGGCCTTAAATTACCAACAAAGGTTGATATGCCATAAAACCTAAATTAACAAACGAATTCATCATCATCATAAAATCGTGCTGAGAGTGGCAGAGTCATGGTAATCTTTTGGCGCTTTTTTTTTTTTTCGTCAATAGACACCACTCTTAGAGATGAGGTTGGTTGATTGTTATATGTGCTCCTACCTTAGATGTAGCCTGGTATTCTTCCGAGGAAGAAAACACTTCAGCGATTCAAGAAAAAAAAATACGCTTAAGCTTTTAAACTTTCAGTTTTAATTTAGTATAAGTCAATCTTTGGCTTTTTATTTTAATCATAGTTTAGATTTTAATCTTATTTTGTTTTCTTGTTAAATTTCAACCCAATTTGACGCCTTTTTCGTTTTTTAAACTCTCTTCAAACGGGCCAGTAATTGATGGAATGAAAGCAAAACACATTTACGAAGATGTGTGTGTTTGTTTAATGGCATATCAACTTTCTTGGGTTATTTAATGCCAAATCCATCCTTCTTTTTTAGAAATACAATAGTAATACTGCTTAACCCATAGCTTGGAGGATAAGGGTTGTTCACACCTTTTCCAAAGGGATTTGTACGAAAGTGAACGTAATAACGTGACTGGAGTTCGAACTCGCTTAGTACTATTCAGCAGTCCAGCGCGTTAACCATTTCGCAAGGAAGACGCTCTCTACATTGACAAGGAAGACCATAAAATATTAATAGGATATTTGGCGACTATATAAGATAGTGTTTTTTTTTTTTTTCTCTCAACGGACAACTTCAAACTGAATGGTAAAATATTGTTAGAACTAAGTGTATAACTAAAATTAGGTTTTAATCATTCACATCATCATCATCATCATCATCATGTCACGCTATTAGCATGAATATCCCAGACCCTCTCTCACCAACCCTCCCTATTGTCTATTGCTTCCGGTTGGTCTTCAGGGTTACATCCCGTATCGGCACAGAGCTACTGTATGTAGGTTCGAGCTAGTCGTCCTGCCTTTGCTCGTCCGTGTGAAGGGGTCCACAGGAGTACGTAACTTATGAGCTCGTCCCTACTTCTCCAGCAATGTCCCGCATCTTTGGTTTGTCTAATTTTGACAGTTTTCGTGATGGGTGGTAGGTAGCCGTACCGCTGCTACTTTGTGGGATACAGTCTCCAGGACTTGTTCTATATTGTTCGCAGCATTCTTGTGTAGTTGCCGTCAAGCCCTTCCTCCATGCAGCGTCCATGTAGTGCATCCATATTAATATTCTGCCACAAAACGGTCATCTTTTTTGGATTTTTTTCTAAGTAACTATTCTTGATACAAACAATCTACACACAACTACATGTAATTAAGTAAAGTTGTCAACCGTAGTTGAGGGCGACCCGAAGGCTCCCTTTTCAATAGCTACTACACCGAGCTGTAGGAAAGGGCGCTGCTCCTTCCCTTGTAAGTAAGTTGGCGACCAAAGTCGAGGGTGACCCGAAGGCTCCCTTTTTAATTGCTACAGCACCAAGATGTAGGGGAGGGCGCAACTCCATTCCTTGGATTGCTCCCCTTTACCCTTGATGCGTACCTTTTAATGCTGAGTGTTAAGCAAAGAGGCATCAAGTACCATTTTTTAAGTCTTTGGTATGATTCGACCTGGGATTGAACCCCGTTCTCCCGGGCCATGGGCGAACAAATATATCTATTTGACACATAGATAGGAGCCTAACGGATATTATCATTTCGCGTCAGAATGGATCTCATTATTAGACGTAGTTTAGTATCATACTAAGGAGACCAATTTTTGGGTGGGGGTCTTACTCCTCTTTTGATTTTTTACGGCATATCAACCCTTTTCAGGTCTTTTAACGTAGAATTAAATTTCAAACAATTTAGTTTAGTATAAGTATAGTTTTGTTTACAAACAGTTAATGTTAAAACAGTACTATTTCAAACAATTCAGGTTAGCATAAGGACACAGTTCAGTTCTATTTGACGCATAGATAGGACCCTATCAGGTGCAACAACTCTGGGCCAGAGTGGACCTGGGAACGATGACATTGAAGTGGTATTCTGCATTCCCCAAATCTGCAGTATTACTGGAACCTCACCATCAGATTGTTTAGTGTTATATCCAGGACATTCGTTGAGGGAAGCAGTCTTACCCTTCTACAGAGGTGCAGTCGGTGTATTCTACGTCCTTAACCGACTGAGCAATCCTCGACTTTCAGAACATAATCTTGAACGGGGAAAAATACTAAGAATTTTAGAAATGTTTGAGGGAACTATTTTGAAAGAAACACATTTCATTTATTGTTCTATTCAAAACGTTTCGGCCAATTTGTCCTTCTGCCTTCTTTAGGATTTTTCTGGTCGAACTCGGAAGCCAACACGGAACTTCAAATCGAACGCTTTATTTAATCCGAGGTGGTAGATTGTCCTAAATCCGTTAACCATAACTGGATACAAGAGTTAAGCTATGGAAAGTATTCCTTGTAATTTACCGGCCGTAGGGATTGAACCTGCAACCTTCAGATGATTCTACTAAGGAGTTCTTTAACCGAAAGCCTGACTACGGGTAAAAATTACAAAGAATACTTACTATAGCTTAACACTAGTTATGATTAACAGAATTAAAACAATCTACCCCGTAGATTAAATAAAGGGTTTGGTTCGAATTTCCGTGTAAAATCCCGAGTTCGACAAAAAAATCTGAAGAAGGCTGAAGAACGTATCCGTTGAATTGTTTTGCATATAACGACTAAGAGGAAGACGATAGTCCAAATACACTAAATGATAAAAATTATCAAGCTTCATCTCAGAAATTTAGACAAATCATTTTTTTGATATCGTATATAACATCGTACACTATCTTATATGGTTTAATTTTTTAGCTTAACACATCGCTATATGCTTTTCGCTTTCACTTTTTATCACCGCTACTCGATGATGCAACATCTCTTGTGTCAGCAATTAATAGAAGAATTAATATCTATCGTTTAACTGAGGGTGTCTTCGAAGGGTAATGGTTAAAGCGCTGGACTGCGGTATTTTTGTAAGCAAATTCAAACTCATCTTCGGACGAATACCCTTGGGAAAGGTTTGAACCCCTTATCCTCACAGCAATGGGTTAAATGGTGCCACTACTGTCCTTAAAGAAGAATGGCTTTGGCATTAAATAAACCAAGCAGTTTAATGTGCCATTAAAAAAAGAAACCAATCTATAGTTTAACTGTTAATGTAATCTGTGCGGTGTTTTCTTTTATTCAAATAGGCCATCAACTGTTTATTTGTTCTTGTTTGTGTGTTGGAGTAATCTCATTATTAGCTTCAAAATATAATCGGCCTTTTATTGCTTTTGCAACCACAGTGGGTAGAGTATTCGCCAATTGTCCGGGAGACCTGGGTTCAATCCCAGGTCACTTCATACCAAAGACTTTAAAAATGGTACTTGATACCTCCTTGCTTAACTATCAGCAATATAAGGTATGTATCAAGGGTAAAGTGGAGCAATCCAGTGAAAGGAGTAGCATCCTCCCTTGCACCTCGGTGTCGTAGCTATTGAAAAGGGAGCCTTCTGGTCGCCTTCGACAACAGTCGCCAGCTTTGTAAGAGACACAAAATTGTAATAAACGAATATATATATATATATATATATATATTGGGTAGAAGAGGGCCTCATTTAAATGACAAAACCGTGAACAAGGCAATATTTCTTAGAAAAGTTAACTCCAAAATCAAAACTGTTCACTTGTAGGTATCCTTTGCTGGAAAAAAATCTAAAGAAAGGTACTCTGAAATAAATCTTTAGTTTGAATTGTCACCAATTATCCTGCAATGCTTGTCACTGGGCTGGAACTATTGCAGGAAGATTGCACAGTTGGCTGGGGCTGTAGAATACACCGACTGCACCTCTACAAAGAGGTAAGACTCCACTCCTAACTAGTGTCCTAGATATGACACTAAACAATCTGAAAGTGAGGTTCCAGTAATGCTGGAGCTTTGGGGAATGCAGAATACCCCTTCATTGTTATTGCTCTCAGGTCCATTCTGGCCCAGAGTGATAGCACCTGATAGGTTTCTATCAATAGTTTACGCTAAACTGAATTGTTTGAAATCGAACTGCTTTGGCATTTAATTGTATGTAAATAAAAACTGTTCTTATACTAAACTAAATTGGTTGAATTAGAACTGTTTAAATAAACTGAATAGCTTAAAATAGAAATGATTTTGACAATTAAGCTGTGTATTTATTCTAAACTGAATCGTTTGAAATAGAACTGTTTTTTTGTAAAAATAAGGATTTGGCAATAAAAAACCTACAAATGTTGATATGCCATAAAAAACAAACAAACAAACAAACAAACAAACAAACAAAAACAAACTACGCACAGAGAGTGGCGTAAGTAGTACAAGCGGATGTCAGTATAATCCAACGACGTACAGATGTCTGACTACCTCATCATCTTACGCATCTGTAATTTAAATGGTTAAGACGGCTATCATCTGTCATTATATATATATATATATATATATATATATGCATGTATATATATATATATATGTGTGTGTGTGTGTGTGTGTGTGTGTGTGTGTCTGCGTGTGTGTGTGTGTGTGCATTACTAATATCTTTCAAGTGTAGAGCTCACTGCCAGGCGTTAAACATAGCAGAGAACAGAAGATTATCAGTTCAAGACACTTGAATGCTATGTAATAATTTTCATTTTACCAAATATGCTATATTGTCAGTTCCTTTTTCGTCACTTCTTTTGTGCAATATCAACTGTTTTTAAAAACGGTTTTAAAAACATAAAAAGCAATAATTATTTCCATGGTCGGATGGGGCTGCTGAATACACTGACTGCTTCTCTGCTGATGGGTATGACCCCCCCCCAACAACGACTGTCCTGGATATGACACTAAATAAATCTGATGGTGAAGTTACAGTAATGCTGGAGGTTTGGCAAATGAGGAGTACATCTTCATGGTCATCGCCCCAAGTTCACTCTGATCCGGAGGGGTAGCACCTGATGGGGGCCTATCTATGGGTCAAGTAGATCTAAACTGCGTTCTTATGCTAAACTGAATTGCTTAAAATAGGACTGTTTTGACATTAAACGGTGTCCTTATGTTAAACTGAATTGCTTAAAATAGGACTGTTTTGACATTAAACGGTGTACTTATGCTAAACTGAATTGCTTAAAATAGGACTGTTTTGACATTAAACGGTGTTCTTATGCTAAACTGACTTGCTTAAAATAGGACTGTTTTGACATTAAACGGTGTACTTATGCTAAACTGAATTGTTTAAAATAGAACTGTTTATATGTATAAAAATGAATTTTTCATTAAATAACCTACAAGGGTTGATATGCCATAAAACCAAACCTAGCCAAACCAAACCCTAATTGTTATATAACTTTTGTTCATCTCTTTATACAAGTGTGTTTGTTTATTCATGCGTACGTGCGTGTGTGTGTGTGTGAGTTGGATTATCTCATTATTAACTTTAAAATATAATCGGCCCTTCATTGCTTTTGCAACCACTTAACTTTGGTGCATTACTTACAAACCTAAGGAAAAATTCATAAGAAAATGTGTTTGACATGAATTTGCGGAATACACAAACTACATCTCTGCTGAGGGTAAGCCCCCCACCCCAACGAGTGTCCTAGTTATCACACTAAGCAATCTGATGGTTAGGCTCTAGTAAAGCTGGAACTTTGAGGAATGCGAAGTACCCCTTCATCGTCATCGCTCCCAGTGCCACTCTGGTAACACCTGATAAACTGAATTGTTAGAAATAGAACTGTTTTTTTATATTTCAACTGCATTCGCTAATGACCGGTAGAGTTGTGTTCAATCCCTGGTAGAGTCATACCAAAGACTCAAAAAATGGTACTTGATGCCTTTTTGCTTAACACCCAGTGCTATAAAGTAGTGATTAAGGGTAAAATGGAGCAATCCAGAGAAAGGAGGAAGGAGCCTTTGGGTCGTCCTCGATTACGGTCGTCAACTTATCCTAAAGTGATTTGTTTGAAATAGAACAGTTAATATATATAAATATGAATTTTGCTTTAAATAATCTACGATGGTTGATATGTCATAAATCCAAGCCAAACCAAACATCTGGAATCATGTAACATGACTTGTTCTGAGAATTAATTTTTTATTTTTATTTTATTTATTTATTTATTGCGGACTTTTAGTCCTCATCTTGGTAGTTTTTGTTTTGTTTCTTCTTTCACAACGTTTCGGCCAAATTTCACCTCTGGCCTTCTTCAGGTGATTTACCGCGACCTCGGATAGGAATGCTGAGTCTTGTAACCTATCCCCAGTAATTACTATCCGAGGTCGCAGTAAATCACCTGAAGAAGGCCAGCTGTGAAATTTGGCCGAAACGTAGTGAAAGAAGAAACAACACAAAAACTACCAAGATGAGGACAAAAAGTCTGCATAAATAAAAAATAAAAAAAAATTAATTCTCAGATGAAGAAGCCTCATCTCAAAAATGATTCCAATTAAAGACAATGGCATGTTCTGTTTAGCTTACAAGAGATATAAGTTGGAGGCCTTCGCTCCTTATTATCATCGTAAGGAAATGGACCCGACAATCCGTGTTTAAATTCTCGACCAGACAGTTTGTCTTTCACTTTTGCGCCAAAGCTTTTTTAAAAGGCAGGAATCCCCGTTTATTTCTCCCTCTCTTAATGGGTTAATAATACAATAGATTAGGCTTTTTAAGCCTTGGTTGGTCTTAGAGAAGAAAAACTCTGAATTCAGATAAGCAGTACTCCTCTTAAAAATTGATAATTATAGAGATAAGAATTTAAAAGATTCTTAAAACTTTCACCCAAGCAATATATATATATATATATATAGTATTAGTTATCATCATCATCATCATCATGTCGTGCCGCCAGCATGGATATCCCTGACCCTCTCTCGCCACTTCTTCCTATTATTCATCGCCTCTGGCAGGTCTTCAAGGTTACATCCTGTGTCCTCACATAGCTGCTGAATATAAGTTCGAGCAGGTCGTCCTGCTTTTGCTTGGTCATATGTGGGGGTCCATTGGAGTACATCACTTATGAGCTTGTCCTTGCTTCTCCAGCAGTGTCCTGCGTGTCTGGTTCGTCTAACTTGTATAGTTTTCGTGATGGGAGGCAAGTGGCCGTATAGTTGGTGTCTTGTGTGGTGTTGTCGCCAGGACTTGTTCAATATTGCTCTCAACATTCTTGTGTAATTGCCGTCTAGTTTCTTCTCCAGCCGTTTAGTTAGCGTCCATGTAGTGCATCCATATAGCAGTATCGATACAACCGCTGCCTGGAAGAAACTGCGTTTCATTTTATCGGTCAGGTCTGATTTCCATTAGTATTAGTATCTTATTGTTCTGAAATATATGTTGCTCTGTGCTTAGATATTTTTTCAAATATTTGAATATTCATCATCATAAGCATGTTTCGCTACTAGCATGGATTTCCCTGACTCTCTCTCTCTCTCTCTCTCTCTCTCTCTCTCTCTATCTATCTGTTCTTATGCATCACTCTAGGCGGATTTTCCAAACTACATCCCGTGTCCATAGAGAGCTGTTGTAGATAATTTCTTGCTGGCCGGCCAAAGCTGACACGTCCATGTGTTGGGGTCCATAGAAGAACGTTACTTATGAGCTCGTCCTTGTTTCTCCAGCTGTGTCCCTCTTGCCTTGTTCGTCTTGCTTGGATAGTTTTGGAGATAGGAGGTAAGGGGCTGTACTGTTGTTTCGTGGGGCATTGCTTCCAGGATTCGTTCAATATAGCTCGTAGCATTCTTGTGTAGATCTTGTAAAGCTTTTTTTCTATACGTTTTGTCATCATCCCTGTGGTGCATATATAGAGTAGATCCGCTGCTGAAGGAAATCCCGTTTAAGTTTACTGGATATAACTGATAGCCTATCGATAGTAATCCACGCCTTCACTAGGAGCATATTAACCTTGCTTTCAGTCGATGAGGCACTACTGCCGAAGTACGTGAACTTATCTACTAATTTCAGAAGACCGCCATTGAGAGTGGTTATATCTCCGTCTCGATTAAAACACATCTACACCATTTTGTTTGTGTTTACGTGGAGCCCAATGCCTCCTGCTGCCTGCTCCAGGTGATGTAGCTGGGATTTGGCTTGAGTAGGTGTATTAACAAGAAGCGCTATATCATCTGCACAGTCTGCGTCCGTTATAATTTCTGCCGAACAACGTCTGCTTCCAGCCATTTTTTTTTTTTTTAGCGTAAAGCCTTTTTCTTTTAGTAGATCTAACGACATTTAAAGTATGTAAGACTCGGCAGATTATAAACAAATATGGTGCTCATCTATCTCCTTGCAGAACTCCAGCACAAATGTCGAAGAAGTCTCTATCTCCATCCGGTGTGCGAACCTTGACTTTCATGTTTCAATAGAGCATCTAAATTTATTTGATATATGGATTCATGACAATTGAAGAAACTGTATTAAAGTTACCTAATCTATTTAGGAGAGTAAAATAATCTTTCAACCGATTGATTTTAAATTATATCTGTTCGGAATTGATTACTTTTGCGAGTACCTCACTCACATTAATACGGATGGTACATTCTATTTTGTCTCTCTGTGATTATCTGTTTTTATTTTTGTAAACTCATAATTAAACTAATATAACGTCTAATATACTAAATCCTATTTAATTTCTAATTTTTAATTGTGTTTCTATTTAGTTTTAGTCTTTTAATCATAATCTTTGCACAGGCCATTGACCGAATGAGTGTTCACCAATGGTCCGAGAGACCGGGGTTCAATCCCAGGTCGAGTCCAACCGAAAACTTAAAACAATGGTTCTTGATGCCGCCTTGCTTAACACTCCGCATTGTAAGGTAAGGATCAAGGGTAAAGTGGAGCAATCCAGGGAATGGAGCAGTGCCCTCCCCTAAACGTCGGTGTGGTAGCTATTGAAAAGGAAGCTTTCGTGTTACGCTCGACTAAGATCGCCAAATTTACTTTTTTAACTATAATCTTATCAATATATATATATATATATATATGTTGCAGAGGAGTCAGACCCCGCCAACGATTGGCCCAGTCTGCTGGGGCTGCAGAATACATCAACTGCATCTCTGTAGAGAAGTAAGACTCCTCCCGGGAATGTCCTGTTTATGACATTAAGATATTTGATGGTGAGGCTCCAGTAAATCTGGAGCGTTGGAGAATGCGGAGTACCTTTTCATTGCCATCGCTCCTAGGTCTACTCCGGTCTTGAGTGGTAGTATCTTATTGGGTCCTATATATGGGTCGAATAGAACTAAAATGTGTATTTATGCTCAACAGAATTTCTTGAAATAGAAATCTCTTGATATTTAAACTGTATACTCACGCTAAACTGAATTGTTGAAATAGAACTTTTTTTAACATGTCTCGACCTGGGATTGAACTCAGGTCTCCCTGGCCATTGGCGAAGACTCTAACCATCATGCCAATGGAAAATCAAACTCTCCATCTTGAAACGTATACTTTGGAAAGTGGACCCGAACTAAGTTCCGGATACTTTTCAGCTTGAACTTGTTTTTATCGTCTGCAGTCGGTTTATTTGTCCAAAATCAGACTAACTAGTCATATGAGACTTCATGACAACAAATAATTCCCAGTTAATTTTAAATAGGTCCTTTCGCAGCAACCCACTGGAGACTCGTGTCAAATCTCTGGCAAAGATTGTAGGTCTATAGAAGGTCAAATAAATCATATGAGAGTGTACTGGATTAATGCCAACGCCAGACAAGTCTTTTGCTTTTCACACGTGCAGCAAGACTTACAGGGGTGAAGTTGGCATGAACAGCCACATGCATACCCACAAGCGTTTTTTGCAGGATTGGGAGATGGCAATTACTATATATATATATATATATGTGTGTGTGTGTGTGTGTGTGTGTGTGTGTATCTGCGTATATGCGTAGAATGAACGGTTGGAATTTTCTTTCTTTCTTTATCATCGTTCGGTAACTTTTGGAAGGAACAGACAGTAGTATCTTTTCGGCTCTGGAGCTTTACATCGTTCCCCGCATTTCTTCCACGAATCTGATTTTAATATTTGTACTCGTGGAAATCTAATTAAACAAAGAAAATATAAATATCACTATATTTAGCTGTAGACATGATTCTCCTTTGTATTGAATCGACTATTCTTTTTGAATATGAGAGCTGACGGTGTTGACCGGGCGGCCTGTATTCCGAGTGAGACTAGCAGGCAATATATCTCTGTTCCCACATCCTTTCCATTGTAAATTTCGATTCGAGTAATTATTCCAATTACCCATGCCAGTAACATTGGCATATTTATAGGTTTATTTTTCTTGGTTTATTTTTATGTTCAAGTAAGTATTATATTTTATATTCTTTGAATTTTTACACTTTTCATTAACATAGTCTGTTGATTTTCACATGAACAAAACAACACTCTGATTTAATATTTAATAATTCCTCTTCCAGGGTGGAATGTAGCACATGATCAGTTAAACGAGGGAAGCCACATCTAAATGTTTGGACAAAGGCAAAAATTGAACTGTGTTCTGGGTCAATTTCATGAAGACGTCAGAATAATACAACTCTTCGTTTTATTTCAATAGGTAGGTACTAACTCCGGCAACAGAAGCCTTAAGACAAAGCTAAAATTATTTCTTGAAATGACGGCTTAGGAAAAGGAAAATATACTTCATTTATGTCCTTGTCAGAAGGCCGAGAAGTTGCATTTTGACCTTTAGTAGTTCGGATAACGTAGGTGAGAAACTCTATATCTACTATGTATTTATTTAGATGTACATATACTCTATCACCAATACTGAGTACTATTTATTTATGAATCTAGAAAACTTCATTATATACACGGTGCATTCAATAAGTTTCCAGAATTTTTTATACAGGCATTTAAAATAGCCACAGACTCTTGAAAATTCAGTATGTTATTGATATACATCTTATGAGATGACTGACCAATTTCTATGATTTCAGGTTTAAATGAACAGCTACAGCAGCAATTGGAATACACTCTACTAAAGCCTTATTGTCACAGCTGGTAAATTTCAAAAATGGAAATCAGGACGTGAGGACATTTTAGAAGAACGATATGCAATAAAATTGTGTTTTAAACTCGGAAAAAATGCCACAGAAACGCATGGAACTCTTCAGACTGCTTTTCGACCATCTAGCATGAACCGAGCATCAGTTTTTGAGTGGCATAAGAGATTCAAGGAAGGCAGGGAGTCTGTGAGGGATAATGAGAGGTGTGGGATGAATAAGGAAGTCAATACACCACAGTTGATTGACCAAAGGGCTAGATTTACTATGTTGAGGTTTTAAAGGAGTTCAGGAAGAGATTCCGTCGGAAGAGGCCAGCTCTCTTCAAATCGGGTCAGTGGCATTTTCACCAGGACAATGCACCAGTCCACAACTCCATCCTTATCACCGACTATTTGACCAAGATGGATATCAAGACAATTCTTCACCCTCCCTATAGTCCAGACCTTGCTCCCTGTGACTTTTGGTTATTCCGTATGCTCAGAGGCTGTCGTTATGAGACAATTGAGGAGATGAAAGAGGCTGTGACGAAGGTCATTGACACGCTTATGCAAGAGGACTTCGATGGGGCCTTCCAGAAGTTGTTGGAACAGTACAACAAGTGCATTCCAACCGGAGGAGTTTCATGTGTGTACTACCAATAATAGTGCCCATACGAAAAAAGTCTGGAAACTTATTTAATGATCCTTTATATATATATATATATATATATATATATATATATATATATATATAGTATTGTTCGGTCCAGTTAAACCAGAGTTGGGAGTAATTCCTTCAGGACAAGAAAATCATTCAGTAGTTGAACATTTAAATTTTCCTGGTAGAGAGCTCAATGTAATTGATTTTACAGAGCAATATTTCTTTAAAGAAAAAACCAAAGACCGGTTATTTTAGGATTATAAATTTATTTCTATCTTGTTTTTAGTTTCTGGTGTGAACCGAAAACACGAAGAAAAATATAACAGGACTTCTTCAGATCTAATGGATAAATAAAACAGAATAGACTCGGGTGGGGGTGGAAAGAGAGTTGAAGAGTCACTCCAGCTATGGGTAAATAGTAGGACAGACTGGGTTCTTCAGCCTTTGTGAAGCAACTAGTCTAGGAGAAGGAAAACTCTGAATTCAAACCTGTTAAACTCCGCTTTAAAATTGACCTTGTGTCATATCCTGCCCGAGCGGAGGGGTTGGTAAATAGGATCAAGTATTCCTGTGGAATACAAGCTATTTTCAAACAGATCTATTTAGATTGGACCTTAATAGGTACAACTACTTTGAGTGAGAGTGGACCTGGGAGTAATGGCAATGAAAGGGTACACAATCTTCATATATTCAGAACTGGAAGCTCACCATCAGATGCAGTCAAGTATCATACCCAGGACACCTCTTTTTTTGGAGGTAGGGAGTGTATCCCCTCTGCAGGGAATACTGTCAGTGTATTCTATGTCTCTCCAACTGGGTGATAGAGCTGAAACAGAATGAAAAAAAAAGAGATAATAGAAAAAAACAAAATAAAGAAACTTTACAAAGAAGAATGAAATCGGGGGAAAAAGAAGAATAAGGAAGGAAATAATCTTCAAAAAATGACTTTAAAACTAAAAAAGAAAAAAAAAAAGGGGGGGAAAGGGTTATAAAGAAAGACATATGAAAATGAATAAAACAGATTGATTTGTGTTTTCTGTTAGTGATTTGAACATTTTACCATATCCTAAATTTCCTAATTTATTTCATTTTTTGGCTTTTTCGGTTCAGCTCAGTTGTTTGCTTCGTATAGTTTCATAATTTGAAAAGCACGATGTGTACAAGTCTGACTTGTTTATTTTTGACGAAGATTATTTTCTCGCTTGTAAAACAAACTAATCAGAGAATTATATTATAAACTTATAAAAACGGGGAAAAAAAAAACTTTACTAAAAAATTGGCGCTTTCAAAAATCTATCTAACAATGATAAAATAATTTTTTATTACAAATACAGCCTTTGCTTATAAGCGTGAAAGATTTAACGCTTAAAAATTATGTCTCTTCGGCGTTTTAATTACCATTAAGTCAACATGACATGATAAGGTCTGCCACCTCACTACTTGTGGCGAATTTAGTGTTGTCGGCTCGGTTTCTTTGTTCAATGGCATATCAACCTTCCTTGGTTATTTAATGCCAAATATAATATACTGACTTAGCTGGTGACGTGGATGGACTTAGCAGATTCAATGCAGTTGCAAGATAACATCAACAAAGTGGTTTCACAGGAAAGAGAAATAAAGGAGGATAGCGAAGGATATAATTTATTGTCTATGGATAGAGTGACAGATATTTCCGTTCGCAGATAAGACCAACAAATTACCGAAAAAAAAATGGAAGTATGTAAATTCCGATAACCAGCCATAAACAGAAAATACGTGGGCGAAGAGGTGGGTTCATATTCCCGCATGGAACTTGAAAAGACAATATAAGGTCGGCAATTTTGGTATGGACACAGCTATAGATTTGAAGAAATCCCTTTTATTTTATCGGATATATCAGACTTCCCTATGATCGATAACCTATCCATAGCATTTCATGCCTTCGCATAGCGTATGCTGACATCACTTTCAGTAAATCAGTTGTTGCTGTCGAAATATGTGAACTGGTCTTCTAGTTTTATAGGCTAGCCACTTAGAGTAGAGATGACTCTCTTTTGTTTAAGACACATGTACTCTGTTTTATTTACATTCACAAAGGGACCAACGCGTGCCTAAGCTTTCTCTAGGCTATGCAGTTGGGATTCTGCTTGGGATGACGTATTTGCGAGAAATGCTAGATCATCTTCGTGCATCTGTTATAGTTTCTGCGGGATTTACCTTTTTAATGTGAAACCATTTTCTTTTATTAGATCTATAGATATTCAAACGATGTAGTCTGGGAAAAGTGTAAATAGATATGGTCGCAAATGTATCTCCTTGCAAGATTTCAGTGACAAGGTCGAAGAACGCTGTGAGCTGAGCGAACCCTTGTTTTCGTGTTTTCGTAAAGCATCATTATAGCTATAACAGTTTCTTTGGGAAGACCAGATGCAAGCTGTATTTGCTCTGTTTTTCCTCTGTCTATGGAATCGAATACCTTGAAGAACTCTATGAAAAGTAGTGTTGCCTCGAACTTCTTAACTCGAACTCCTTCGATTATTTGACGGATTGTCAAAATCTGTGAGGTTGCTGAGCAATTCTTTCAAAAGCAGTTCCAATTTTTTATTTAGAATTTTTTCGATTTAGGGTCGAATACAACTGAGAAGCAAGACTTAAACCTCAGCAGCTAAAACAGTAAGAATTATGCGTGTGTAGTTCTTTGGAATTCCGAGATCGCCTTTCTCGGGTTTTATTTATAGACTGCGTTGCATAAACGGAGAAGTATGTCGTCAAATTTCCTGGTCTTCCAAATTTCAGTGGATGTTTCGTCGTGGCCTGCAGCTTTTTAGCTTTTAATTTTTTTCAATACTGCGTCAAGTTCTTTCCCCATAAACATTCCTAGTTTGATGACTAGTTGGTCGTTAATAATTTTTTGTCAGAGATTTCGGAAGGCTTTCCTAACAGATTCTTGAAATGTTTTTGTGAAGTTTAATTTTTTGGCTGACAACTTTTAGTTTTGCTCTCGAGGCCCTCTTCCTCCCATTCGCTTCATTCACTGTCTGCTATGTTATCCGTGATCATCTATCTTCAACTGAATTTCTAATTAATCGATTCAGCCTTGAATTTACTTTAAGCGTTCTTTTTGGTATGTGTTAGTTCAATCTGTGTTTTCTTAATTTTCAGTATGTTGACATTTTTTAAATTTCTTTTACGGAGTATGGATACTTTTTTAAAGTTATCTTGTTTTTCCTTACTGCTAGTGATTTCAGTGAAACTCTAAATTTGGTTCTTGGTTTAGTTGGTATGCACGTTACATCTGCTTCTATGTGGGCGGAGACAAAGTTTTCAAATTCGTCATTCGAAGTAGGTCTTTCAGATGTCTCTCGAAGAGTATTAAATTTTTTTCTTTCTGTTATCGTATGTTTATTGCTTATATCTCTATTAGTGAGTGAAGACCAGTGATATTCGTGGTTTAGACTGTTTGTTTCTTATATCTACGTAGATCATGCGTATCTTTACCGAGACGATTTAGTAATCTGAAGATACTCCTTTAAAAAATAAGTACGATTCACAGGTCAGAGCGCTATTTATCTAATTCTTCCCAATTCAGTGTTTTCTGGTAGAATATGACACACTGATGCAAATGTGATGGAAACAGACATTGCCTACAAAGTAAAGACCTTTGCGTAAACTTAAAAAAAATTTATGTTCTTCAAAGCTAGAAAAATGGAGAGTATGGGATGATGCCACAGGGATTCTGGGATTTCCATTGCAGTACTTCATTACCAGAACTTCAAATAGGGCCATATGTCAGAATATTTGTCAGCATAGAAAACCCTAATCAGAGACATCGACAGAAGACTCAGTTTCCTAAAAAATAAAAAGAAATATGGAGGCGTGGATGGACTAATGAAGGGGTGTGGAACCTGTGATCTTAAGGCTGCATATGGTCTTCAAAACCATTAAGTGTGGCCTTCCACGGCTTTGTTGCAAGACCAATTAAAATTTCTCCCCTTCACTTCAGAGGTGGATATTCTTTTGCTTTGTGGCAAAAAGAAATCTTCAAAAAGTCATTAAAACGTTTGGAAAGA
Source organism: Sepioteuthis lessoniana (assembly GCA_963585895.1). Taxonomy (NCBI): domain Eukaryota; kingdom Metazoa; phylum Mollusca; class Cephalopoda; order Myopsida; family Loliginidae; genus Sepioteuthis; species Sepioteuthis lessoniana. The sequence goes on along the minus strand of OY757905.1, from coordinate 71,799,987 downwards.
CTGTCATTTCTTTTATGCCGTATATTTTAGCAAAATTAAAACTAACAGCGTTGACTCAAGATATTCTTTGTGAATATACTGCCAATTTCAAGAGTACAGCCTTCTTAGTCGACAATGTATTTAACTGTTGCCTTTAAACATGAAATAGTTTTCTTTAAAGGCCTAATAGTTTGCAGCAAGGAAAATAGATTCAACCTCAGAGTGTGAAATTTTGCATTAATTTTATTTGAGAAAGACATAAATCGATTTCTTCCACCAGCAACCGGAAAATATAAAGACAGTTGGAACCGTTTGTAAAAAGCAATCCATCTTGGGCGATAGTGCTAGGTGGGATCAAAAGCTTACCAAAATAGGCAGGAAATCACAGGATTCCTAGTTCCTAACTTACTCTCCTTTTTCAAATCGTGCCGTTTTACCTTTGGACGAGGAGTGTTCACTGGTCTCGGAGAAGTTTTTCAGCAATTTTTTTAGTTTTGTACAAGTTAATTGTTTCGCCTATTCATTCTAGAACCACCTTTCTCTCACTATCCCCTTCACAGTCACAAACAGATAAAAATCCGAGAATACTAGGAAAAGACTGTAGAGTGAATGATGCGAGGTCGTTTAATTGGTTGTTTGGTCTTTAAACTGTAGTAACGCCTTGAATTGTCATGTTGCAAAAACACATCGCCCATCTTCAGATGTGCCTGAACAAGAAGAAGCCTTGCCCGAAGATTTCACGAGATCACATAGGTGATGATCTTTTGACATGTGACTATGCCCCTCATCACAGCAGCTTAAAGACTAGGTCACACTTTTTATTTATGTAGGTGCTTAGATTAATCTTAAGTTACTCTGGACTAAAGATAAAAATAAACAGCGATTTGTTTTTGCTAACCTAGGCTTTATGACACACGACGTCGATTTATTAAGTTTAAGGATCAACCTTGCATTACAGGCTTAAAGTCAATGAAATTAGCTACCAACTCCAAAGTGATAATATACGACAGATGGTCAATTTAACGGAGGTGGGGGACCCACACACATATACGTTGTAAGGAGAAAACTTGCCCGGCCCCTGGAAGCTCACTGTTCATTGTCTGGAAAATGAACATGCTAGTTAAAAATTACAAACTTGAGACTTAAGAGCACGTGACTGAAAGCGGAAGTCGGTTACATATTTGGGTCGCGTCTGGTGAGCGGTACAACTCTAGGTTTACTTTGTGCGTCTTCTTGTTTGTTTATTCATGTTGACTCTTGAAATCTTTGCACCTTACTCTCCATTCTGTTCTCGTCAAAATGCTCCGCACATGTGACGACGATTAAAAAGGCTAATAACGGCGCTTTTGGCCCGGCATGATCATAGAACGACGGGTTATCGAGAACGGGGTCGGGAAAAGTGGAAACAACCAATTAAAGAAAAATGGAATCAAAATTTAGTCTATTCTCATAAATAACTGCCCATAATAGAAAAGTATCTTGGCATCAATTTTCAAGGTTTGAATTTTTTTATTTTAGATTATTTTAAAAGATCTGAATAGGATAAGATGCGTTGTAAAGGAGTGAATAACACTGAAAGAGGAACTCTAACTAAATCCTTCTTTCTGCTCCGTTAGCGATGTTTAGAATATCATATTTACCCAACCCCTCCACTCGGACAGGGTATGACACAAGGTCAATCTTTTTAAGCGGAGTTTAACAGGTTTGAATTCAGAGTTTTCCTTCTCCTAGACTAGTTGCCTAACAAAGGCTGAAGAACCTAATCTGTCCTACTATTTACCCATAGCTGGAGGGAGAATAATTGGATTCATACTTTTCCCAAGGGTATTAGTGCTATGTGAAATGCAATCAGTCTCGTCCGAGATTGGAACTCATGTCGCCGTGTCCATTTCCTGCAACGTTAACAATTACACTACGATGTTTAGAATATGCTGACTGTATCCCTTGCAGAGGGTCAAGTGACGACTCTAAAAAGTGGGTGTCCTGGGTTTGACATTAAACTACATCTAATTGTGAAGTCTCAGTTTTGGATATCTGATTACTGTGGAGTACCTCTTCATATGTCATTACTCCCTGATTCACGCATGCTCAGAGTAGATGTACTTGTTAAACTTTGTTTAAAAAAACTGTTCAGTCAAAAATTCTAATTTTTTATGTACCATTTGTCAGTATGTTCAATTTTTTAGAAGTTTTCACAATTCTCAGTCGATCACTGTGCATATCTCAGACAAATTTGTATGTCTTATTTTCCAGGACAAATTCTCATCTGTGCATATACAATTTGTTAGTTTGGTGAAATATTATTCATTTGCATAATTACCAGGGAATTACGTTTCCAAGTCACATTTGTACTTGTAGTGTTTCTGGTGCAATTCGCTGAATTCATTATATTTTTAATAGTTTCGTTTCTTTCCTCGTTGATTGTACAGCTAGTACATTCTTAAGTTTTATCTATTCTGGCGTTTATATATATTTTACAGCTTTATTTTGTTCTGTTATTGATTCTGTTTGTCTTTTTAAGTTTCCTTTTTCTAGCCATGTCTGGTCATATTGCACGCAATGCCTTTTGTTTGTACAGTACATTTACTTACCTCCTGGGAATTTGTTCCAAGACTCTCGATATACAAATGAAAATAGTAAAAGATTGCAGTTACCGAGAGAGATTAGAGAAATTAGCATCAACTATAGAAATCGACACACGACTAACGAAGGAATGGACTGCTATCGATAGGCTCTCGATCATATGGAAATCAGACCTGACCGATAAAATGAAACACAGTTTCTTCCAGGCAGCGATCGTATCGATACTGCTATATGGATGCACTACTTGGACGCTAACTAAACGGCTGAAGAAGAAGCTCGACGGCAATTACACAAGAATGTTGAGAGCAATATTGAACAAGTCCTGGCGACAACACCACACAAGACACCAACTATACGGCCACTTGCCTCCCATCACGAAAACTATACAAGTTAGACGAACCAGACACGCAGGTCACTGTTGGAGAAGCAAGGACGAGCTCATCAGTGATGTACTCCAATGGACCCCCACATATGGCCAAGCAAAAACAGGACGACCAGCTCGAACTTACATACAGCAGCTATGTGAGGATACGGGATGTGGCCCTGAAGACCTGCCAGAGGCGATGAACGATTGGGAGAAGTAGCGAGAGAAGGTCAAGGATATCCGTGCTAGCGGTACAACATGATGATGATTTTATTAGAAAGAGGCAATCTAATTGAAACTTTCAAAATAATTGATTGAATTTCTAATTATGATAGAAAATTAAAAAAAATATTTCTTCTTGACCAAGGAATTTAGTTTCAAGATAAAATTAAAAAGCTAAAACTATCAACCAATTGGATTTTTTTTGCTATTACAGTCATATAGTTTTAGAGCAAATAGTCTAATCGGATCATAAACAGAAATAATGTAAAAGAATTAACATTGAATTGGATGATTTGTGAAATAATGGTTTGGTTTCTTTTTTTATGGCATATCAACCATTGTTGGTTATTTAATGCCAAATCTTGTTTATATATATATATATATATATATATATATATATATAGGATTTGTAAACACATTTGGTAGATACACCCAGTTAAAGGATAAAACAATTCTATTTCTAACAATTCTTTTAAGCATAAGTCATTTGTTTGCACTCACTTTAAATGTCAAACATTTCTATTGGACCCATCGATAAGACTCTCTCAGGTGCCACTACTCCAGGCTAGAGAGGACTTGGGAGCGATGACGATGAGGGGGTACTCCGCATTTCCCAAAACTCCAGCATTACTGGAGCCTCACCATCGGACTGTTTAGTGTTAAATACAGGACACTCTTTAGGGTTGAACTTATCCCTCTGTAGAGATACATTCGGTCTATTTTACAGTCTCGGACGACTGGGCTATGAAATAATGATAAGAAAAAATATTTAGCTATATTTTGCTTATCTCAGATTGATGGGAATGATAGATTGATTTTTACGGCATGTCAACCCGTCTTGGGTCATTCTATATCTTTCACGTTTATTGCACGTTAATATTTACATTGGCCTAATGAGTAGAGTGTTCGCCAATGGTCCGGGAGACCAGGGTTCAATCCCAGGTCGAGTCGTACCAAAGACTCAAAAAATGGTACTTGATGCCTCCTTGCTTAACAATCAGCATTAAAAGGTAAGGATCGAGGGTAAAGTGGATCAATCCAGGGAATGGAGTAGCGCCCTCCCCTACACCTCTTTTTTTTTGTAGCTATTGAAAAGGGGAGCCTTCGGGTCACCCTCGACTATGGTCACCAACTTTACTTTTTTTTTTTAACTTATTTAAATTTTTTGAGTTATTCTTTCTTTAGCACATTGTCTTATTGAATAAAGATAAATTTTAAAACAGATCTCTTTGACCCATAGATGATACTACCGATCCAAATCAGAGTGGATCTGGGAGTAATAGCAATTAACGAGTACACCACACTCCTCAGTATCTTCAGAACTAGAGCCTCATCATCAGTAAGGCCCAGTCAGCTGGGGCCATAGAATAGACCAAGTGCATTTTTGCAAAAGGGTAAGACTCCCCCAAAGGAGTGTCCTAATACATGACACTTAACAATCTGATGAGATTCCAGCTTTAGAGAAAGCGGAGGGCCTCTTCATTGCCATCCTTCCCAGGCCCACTCAGGCCCGGAGTTGTAGCATTTGATAGGGTCCTATCTATGGGTGAAATAGAACTAAACTGTGTACCTATGCTAAAGTGAATTGTTTGAAATAGAACAGTTTTTTACATTTAAATTGTGTACTTATGCTAAACTGAATTTCAGAAAAAGAACTTTTTATATATACAAAAATTCTTGTGGCTTTGAATAACCTACAATGGTTGATATGCCATAAAACCAAACCAAACCAAACCAAACCAATCATCATCAGATCCAGTTAAATGTCATACCCAGAACACACCTTTTTTGACAGTGGTGAGGGAGATATTGTCAGCACATTCTAAGCCCCGCCGACCTGGAGATTGATGTGAATGAGTTGTGTCGGTCGTTATATTAGCCATCATTTTCTTCAATTATTCACCTAAATGTAACGGCTTCTCGAACTGAAAAAGGTTGTAGAATGGATCAGCCGAAATGTTCTATTAAGAATACTAGTGACATAAAGAGTGAGTTTAGCTCTTGGAATAATTTATTATCATCCGAATAACAATCCATTTTATATCCTTTTTTATTATTATATGATTTCCTCTTTTTTCCACCTGACGTTAATTATAATGCTATTCAACCATTCATTATTTTTCTTCCTGCTTTTTTTCTAAAGAAGAAAAGTTGGAAGAAAAATAATTTTAGACGCTTTTAGAAATAATCATAAAATTTGAAAAATAAAAATAAAGATAAAACGAAGTACAAAGAAATAAAGAAATAACGAAAAAAAAAAAAAAATAGAAAAAAAAAACCCCGCTAAAAACCCCACAAAAACTAAAAAAGACAAAAGAACAAAAAAAGAATTAACAGGAAAAGAGAAAGTAAAGAGTTGACTTGTTGAGTTAAATCCCAGCGAGAAATTCTTATATTTAAATAAGTGTCATCTTGGTAGGAAGTCTTCTTTTCTGTGTTCAGTTGGGTTGGACAGCTTGAGCATAGAATCATGTAATGGGCGTTGAATATATTAGCCAATTGGAAGAGCAGAACACTTTAAGATGTTTTGAAGACGACGGCAAAGAAATGAACCCCTACCCCACCAAACCCACACCAAACAACCCCACCAAAGCTAAAGACAAAAAAAAAAAAAAGAAACAACAAAAAACAAAACAAAAATACTCGAAAATAAACATAATAACAATTATACAGTAAAAATTTAAATAAACACATCAGGTACATTCCTTGAGTATACAACATATGAGGGTATTTAATGAGGTGTTATCCACGCATCCTTTCATTCTTTCTCTCTTCACCCATACACACACACACACATATACATATATATATATATATATGTGTGTGTGTGTGTGTGGATATGAGATATGTGTAAAAGTTTACACTCCTTTCTTTTTGAAAAATACAGACTGAATATGCAAATAAAAGCTGTTTTCTTTTTTTTTCAAAGCTCGGGATTCTTTTTGCACACACTAACCATAAAATTCACGAATAAAAAGAATCTGTTTTAATAATATATTAACAAATTAAAAAAAAAAAAGCAGAAATTTATCCCACTTAGCTGCAATCAGAATTCTGTCAAATACTAAATTTACAGAGCCCCCAGCATCCCAAGATATGAACCTTAAGAACAAAAAGAAAAAGAAAAACCAAACTGTTTCCCGCTCGTAACAATATTTGACAATAACCTTTCTCCATTACGGGGATTAGGTAGTGCAGTTGTCTTGTGGCTAATGCGACATCTTAGTAAACGAGTTCGAACTCCAGTCGAACTCTTATATTTACTTTCAGTCAAATACCTTATTGAGAGGTATAAACTCCCGTATCCCCGCCAGCCATGGGTTAGATAGTACCACTAATGTCCTACTACAAGGATGGCTTTGGTATTAAATAACCCATGAAGGCTAATGTACAATTAAACGAAGAAACTAAACATCTTCCCCTCCTTTAGCACAAAGAATTAGAAATTGCCGGAAAATTCTTAAACTAAAACTTGAATTAAGAAATATTTTTCTAGGACTGGATAAGCTTGCATATCGAACGTAAACTCGCATATTGTACGTCGACCTAAAAATTTAGCTTGATTAATTTTAACGGTGTATCAATTCATCTGGGGTTATTTTATGCCTAGACGTTAGGGAACTGAGTACATGTATATTCATATTTACATTTCTGTGCATTTTCTAGTGAGTTCTTTACACACGGTTATAAGATATCAAATATCCCAATCTAATACAAATACTTTTTACACAGTTGTGTGGTTTTAAGTATTCATTTCTAATACGAATAGTTATATGGTTTCAAGTAGTGGTTTCTATTTAACAACAGACATTGTTTGCACACAGTTTTTAACTAATAAAATACTTAGTAAACAATTATAACTTCAAGTAACTATTCTTAGTACTAATTAAATTTCAAACATATATTTGAACCATATTTCGCACCTTAACAGATGTTATCAGACAGAGTCAGAGTATCCAAAGGTGTAATGGCAATGTAGGGATACTTCACATTTCTCAGAGCTCCAGAACTAGAATCTCACCATCAGTTGTATTTTAGTACCATGCCCAAAACAGCCCTTTTTTGAGTCTGTTTTAACCTTCTGCAAAGGATACAGTCAGGTTACTCCAAACCTAGCCTACTGGACATAAAATCCTAGAGATATGATAAGAAGCAATAAAATCTTAAATAGTAGATTTATTTGAAACAAATTTACGCAAAACAATAAGCTTTGCCAACCGTGTCATCTTAGAAACAGCAGAATCTACTGAAAATACATTAAATACACTAATACAATTACTAGTTTTATGACTAAAAGGACATCTAAAATCTAACATGAATCAAACTGTAATAACAAAAACATGAACTACCTTTTATAGTGCACATGTTGCTCCAAGTCACATATTGCGAAATAATAATAATAATAACAACAACAACAATAATAATAATAATTATAATGACCTTTCAATTATAGAATAAACAACTGTAGACAAAATAAACTATCTTAGCCATAATAAATTACTCTCAGTAGAAAAAATCCATCTAACAGATTTTAAGATAGACGCTAAATTCAATATAAGCGAGAAAATTGAAAAGAAATCTAACATTACATCAATTCTATAAACTAATGAAGATTGATGGATATTACGTCTGGAAAACCAAAACTGAAATAGACTCAATAACATATTAAACCACACCAAACACTGTAGTTTGATACCCAAACAAATAAACAAACATTGAGAAATAATAATGATAAATAATCTCGTAAATTTATATAGACTGACTTTCTATTTTTGTTGACACATTTAAGAAAAAAGAAAAGTAAAGTTGGTGACCATTGTCTAGGGTGATTCGAAGGCTCCCTTTTCAATCGCTACTCCACCGAGGTGTAGGGAAGGGTGCTACCTCCTTTCCCTGGATTGCTCCACTTTGCTCTTGATCCATATCTTATAATGCTGAGCATTAAGCAAGAAGGCGTCAAGTCTTGAGTCTTTGGCATGACTCGACCCGTGATTGAGCCCCGGTTTCCCAGGCCATTGGCAAACACTCTAACCGCTAGGCCAATGGAGCGGTTTAAAATGGTTAAAATTATTATCAAATTTAAATTTTCTTTTTAAAATAGTCAAGCTTCTCATTATCCAATGCAATGATAAAAACGTCGATTTTCATGAAGTCAAATGCTATCCTAAACACTTTTAAAATGTAAACACTTCCTGATGATGCTGTATGGTCCAAACTAGTCGGGATTAAAAGTGAATGAATAAAAAGCGGTTATCAAAGTTAATTTCGAAGTAAGCAAGTTCGAACTCGAGTCGCAGTGCGAAGTTCACTTTACCCTGGGGAAAGGTCTGAAATCTCTTATCCTCGCCATCTATCGATTAAATAGTGCCACTGATGCCCTACTACAAGGTTATCTTTTTGCTCTAGATAACCCATAAAGGTTGATATGCCATTTAAGAAAGAACTCAAACCGAAACCAAACCAAAGTTTACGTGTCAATTTTATTTATTTCGCCTCACACACACACACACACACACACACACACACACACACACACACACACACACACACTCATATATATATGTATATATATATATATATATATATAATTTCTATGCCTATTCTATAAATCTCATGGTGTGAAAAAACCTAGATGATGAATTTGCAATTAAAAAATATTACATAAACTGATCTTTGGGAAAAAATTCCATCAAAAAAGCAGAACGAAAATCCAGAAACATTCAAACTGTTTAAAAGTAATCAATCAATAACATAAAAAAAGGATCGACATAATGTTCTAGCTAAAACCTAAGAGTTCTCAATACACTATATATATATATATATATATATATATATACATGACACACCACGATATATACGTACGTGTATACACATACAAGTAAAAAGTAAAGTTGGCGACCGTAGTCGAGGGTGACGCAAAGGCTCCCTTTTCGATAGCTACAACACCAAGGTGAAGGGGAGGACGCTACTCCTTTCCCTAGATTGATTCACTTTACCCTTGAGCCTTACCTTATAATGCTGAGTATTAAGCAAGTTAACATCAAGTACCATTTTTTGAGTCTGTGGTATGACTCGACCTGGGATTGAACCCAGGTTTTCCGGGCCATTTGTGAACACTCTAACCATTATGCCAATGTCCAGTTATACTTGGTATTTACGCATGTGCAATTGGACACATTTGCAAATACACACACGCACACACACACATATATATATATGCATGGATGTAAACACGTAAGTCATCACATTCGTATATTTACGAATATCTATATAAATATTCGATGTAAAAATAATGTATGTATATATTTGGATGTTTTTCTGAAGACAAACGTGTGTAAGACTGATTACTTACATTCCTACAAGTATGTTTATGATTATGCATGTATACGCATATGTAAAAATATGTCGTTCAAACAATTCAAAGCCTAACCAAGAAAGACGAGCATAGCTGAATATTGTGGAGGTAACACACTACCACTTATTATAAAACTAGAAAAACTAACACAGATTCTTCTGATTTTATGAGGAGTAGTAGTGCGTTGCCACAGCAAAACTAATCAGCTATGCTATACTTCCGGGTTGATGCTTAGAATTTTTTTGAATGACACCAGCAAATACCTATGAATATACATCAATAAACATAGTATGGTTAAGTGTGTGTGTGTGTGTGTGTGTGTGTGTGTGTGTGTGAGTGTGTGTATGTGTGTGTGTGTGTGTGTCACAGATACGAATAGATTGAAAAAGCTACCTAATTAAATACAAGTGAACACAATAATACAGATGGAAAAAGACATACACAAATACATTGCTAGATAGACTTGAAAATCTCAAGATAGATTGATATGAACAGCTTGAGATAGATAAATAGATAGATATATATAAATAGACTGATATATATATATATATATATATATAGAGAGAGAGAGAGAGAGAGGGGGGAGAGAGAGGGAGGAGAGAGTCCAACAATTTACTCTCCAGTGTTGGGGAATAGAAGGGCAGATTAGACTTTTTAACCTTTGTAGGGCAACCGGTCTAGGAGGAGGGAATTCTGAATTGAATCCAGTTAAACTTCGCTTAAAAATCACATTGTATTCGCATTTTGCTCGTGCAAATTGGGTAGGTATGAATATATATGTGTGTGTGTGTGTGAGTGGATAGATCGATAGATGGAATGATCGATGAATCGATCGATAGATTGATACATATAAACAGACGTAGATAGTTATGATCAGACATATATATATATATATATATGTATATATCTTGGTCTGATCATAACTATATATATATATATATGTGTGTGTGTGTGTTAAAAAGTTTATATTTAGGCGGCAAGTTATTATTCAACCAAGTTTTATTTAAGACAGTGAAATACTATTTATTATCTTTAATTGTAATTTTTCAAGTCTTGTTATTTTTCTTTTCTTGGGATCCAGGTGGTATAGGAATTGTCCCATATCTTCTGCCTAAGTGCTTTCAACCATACTTTTGGTCGTCATCAGGGGTTGTGTCTTTTAGTTGACAGTTTTGAATTGTTATTGTTTTAATTATTTGTTGCGTTTTGTTTTTGAGGTTGTCATTTGGAATATTTTCAGCGTTTTGTTTTAAAACGTTCAGTTGAAAAGTTTTACAAATAGAATTAGTGATTTTAGTTATGAAAAAGATTGTAGCATAGCCATATACACGAATATGGCCGTGTGTGAAACGTACATCGATTGTCCATAACTCATTTAGATAGCATGTATACATAAAGAACATAAGAATTTCGAAATTCGAGAACACGTAACGACTTCTTTGTTCAGGTACGAAACCTTTTTATTACTTTTGAGTTAAAGGTTTCGACATAAGGAGAGAGTCACAATCTTTTTATGCCGTCTTCTTCATCTGGCCCCTATCTCGTGCGGCACCCATGGCGCACAAATTCGTCTCGCCTCAGTGAGCCCCAAAAGTCGAACCTCCTCGTTCGGCGTCTAGTTTCAACTCCCTCAACTTTCTTCAAATTTCCCCAAAATCCCGCACTTCATCACCCGTTTCATCATCTCAGGCTATTGTGATATCTCTAAGTGACATGTCCGCTCTGTGCACGCACGCGCGTTACCACATGCATCAAGGATGCACCTAACTAACCCATGTGCTGAGCCGAAAGGTTCTCAGCCTAACTAAACCCAAAGCCATGAACCGAAATCCCTTGGTTATTATATTACAAGATTAAATCTGTTGGTGCCTGTGTTAAATGCTATTCTATTTATGTTTTTTTAAGAAAATTTTTATGCATATTTAAGGATTTTTAATCATTTTCCCTATTGTTTTTATATATAATTATTGTATTATCTGTGAGAAACTTTCTTACATCATGCCCAGTCGGCTGTGGCTGTAGAATACATCGACTGCACCTCGGCAGAGGGATAAGACCCTCCCCCCAACGAGTGTCCTGGATATGACACTCAACAATCTGATGGTGAGGTTCCAGTGATGCTGGAGAATTGAAGAATGCAGAACACACCTTCATTGACATTGCTCCCAGGTCCACTCTGACCCGGAATAGTAGCACTTCATGGGGCCCTATCTATGGGTTAAATAGAATTAAACTGCATACTTATTCTAAACTGAATTGTTTAAATTAGAACTGTTTGACTAAACGGAATAGCTTGAAATAGAATTGTTTTTGACAATTAAACGGTTTACTTACATTTAAACTGCCTACTTATGCTAAACTGAATTGTTTGAAATAGACCAGATTATTTATACAAAAGTGGGTTGGGCGTTAAATAACCTACAGAGGTTGATATGCCATAAAATCCAACCAACCAACCAACCAACCAACCTACCTTTCTTACATTGGTCATTGCTACTGACACTAGAAAAAAAAAACAAGAAGACTTGAAAAATTACAATTAAAATAATAAAAATGGTACTTCATCATCTTTGATCAAGCTTGCTAGAATATTCTCTCCATACCACAAGATTATATATATATATATATATATATATATATATGAAGAACTTGGGGTATGTACAGAATTTAAATATTGCTTAATTAAAATCTTAAAAAAGGTGTTCCTTTCTTTCGGTCACTTCTCTTCAGGGAATTGTCAGAGACAATCGATTTTGAATTAGAGGAATTAAACATGAGATGGTAACCAAAGAAAAATCCAGGAGGGGTGAAGAAAAACACATCGAAAAAAAAATTACTGTAAGCAAGCAGACTTGGAACTGATAATTGTGTTTTCTTCTGATAGTCTGAGAAGGTTATTAAAAAGCAATAGAGTATAGAATTGCTTGTGGATACACCATTCCGGTGTGTATTTTTTAAAAATAAATAATGCTTCCAGGATGGATAGGTGCAGCTCATTCGTTGATGTCTCCAGGATGGTAAACATAGGGGGGATTTTATACGCATATGCAGGCCTGATTGGCCCGTAGATGAAGTTGAATTATAACTGCTCGGCGTCGCAGTGTAATCGGAAGTATGTGTTCTGATACTCGAGGGAATATGTTAATTTGTTCTTATCTCTAAACGTTGACTAGGGTGGCCTATATATAAATTTCTACATGAATAGGTTCATAAGAAGATTTATATCTTTTAAAGAATTATTTCTTACATACGGTATATTTCCAGCTTGTTGCTTTCATCAGGGAACATTTAATGTCTTTTTAGGTGTGATATCGGTTTATATAGAGGTCACTGTTTTATGTTAGATTCTTTGTAGGGGTTGGTTCTTTCTTTCTCTTGTATCTCCTCTCTTTCTCCTTCTCAGAGTGCGTCTCCTGTTCTCGCTTGTGGGTACATTTTTTTATTTCGCAAATTAGTTTTTGATCGTTGATATGCCCTTTCTCTCTTTAGACCAACAAAAAAAATGAAAAGGATTTTTACATATATATATATACATATATATATATATAATTCCTTACATACATACATACATAATCAGATTGAGATAGATAGATAGATAGATAGATAGATATTAGCATAATAAAGCTACCTAGTTAAATAGGTATTGACCGGAACAACATAAACATCGATAGGTTCTGCTAGAGACGAAATCGATATGATATAATCTATGACTATACTCAACCAACTAAGAAACAAAAACGACTAAAAATAGCTGATACAATCCAGAGACCCTTCAACATCAAGAATAAAATCGCGAAAAAAAAATGATTAAACAAGACAAACAAACAAGAACAATGCAGCTCCCAAAGATCAATCAAACTCTCAATAGATCCTACGTGTAGAAAGTAAGGTTCTTGAAACTGACAACAAAATTGCAAACCTCAATAAAACAGATACAAAAATGTAAGATAAATTTACAAAAGTAACCATCTACAAAACTTACGTCGGTGAAACAAAATTTGTCTACGAACCTTTGACTTGCGTTTTAGCTATTTATCTAAAAATAAAAATATATAACTACTGACTATTCACAGGCAAATCACACACACACACACACACACACACACACACACACACACACACACACACACACACACACGCATATATATATATATATATATATATATATATATATATATATATATATAAGGTATTCTTCAATCCAGTAAATCAAGAGTAGGGAACATTTCCGTCAGGACAAATAAATTATTCAAATTTCGAATATTTAGATGTTCCTGGTAAAGAACTCAATGTAAATAGATTCACTGAGCAAATAATATTATTTCAAGAAAAAAAAAAATTCGATCAAATTAAGATAACAAATTTATTTCCATCCTGTTAAGACCATTGATATGGATCAAAGACTCTAAAATAATCATTAACAAGACTTCATCAGATCCAATTGGAAAAAAAGATTTTTCTAATTGGATCTGACGAAGTCTTGTTAAAAATTATTTTAGAGTCTTTGATTCTTATCAATGCCCTTAAGGGGATAAAAATAAATTTATTATCCTGTGACCGAATATTGTTTTTTCCTTGAAATAATATATATATATATATATATATATGATTGGGAATTAAATAACCCGCAATTGATATGATATTACACAAGAATGCAGCGAGAAATATTGAACAAGTCCTGGAGGCAGCGCCCCACAAAGTAGTGGCTGTACGCCCACTTACCACCCATCAAGAAAACTATCAAAATTAGACGAACCAGGCATGCAGGACACTGCTGGAGAAGTAGGGACGAGCTCATAAGTGATGTACTCCTGTGGACCCCTTCATATGGACCAGCAAAGGCAAGACGACCAGCTCGAACCTACGTACAGCAGCTCTGTGCCGACACGGGATGTAGTCCTGAAGACCTGCCGGAAGCAATGGACGATAGGGAGGGGTGGCGAGAGAGGGTCAGGGATATCCGTGCTGATGGCGTGACATGATGATGACATCAAAAACTAACCAACCAACCGACCAATCATCCATTAATAAGTAAATATTTTGAAACTCTAACACCTCAAATGCAATATTTCGGTAATCACCCATCAAATTATATAAATGAATACGAGGTGTAGTTTGCCCAGTCGGCTGGGACGGTAGAATACACCGACTGCACCTCTGCAAAGGGGTAAGACCCCCAACCAATGAATCTCCTATTATGTGACACTAAACAATCCGATGGTACTATTTACCAACCCCTCCGCTCGGGCAGGATATGACACAAGGTCAATTTTTAAGCGGAGTTTAACAGGTTTGAATTTACAGTTTTCCTTCTCCTAGACTAGTTGCCTAACCAAGGCTGAAGAACCTAGTCTGTCCTACTATTTACCCATAGCTGGAGGGAGAATAATTGGATTCATACCTTCCCCGAGGGTATTAGTGCTATGTGAAATGCAATCAGTCTCGTCCAGGATTTGAACTCGTGTCGCCGTGTCCATTTCCTACGACAATAACGACTACACCACGGGCACCTAAACAATCCGATGGTGAGGTTCCAGTGATGTTGGGGCTTTGGGCAATGCGGCGTACACCTTCATTGCCATTGCTCCCAGGTCCACTCAGATCCGGCGTGGTTAAATAGAACCAACGGCATACTTATACTAAACTGAATTGTTTGACTAAATTGAATAGCTTGAAATAGAAATATCTTTGACAAGTTAATTGTACTTACATTTAAACGTTTGACCAGCTTATTGGCCTAGTGCATAGAATGTTCATCAATGGTCCAGGAGACCAGGCTTCAATCCCAGGTCAAGTCATACCAAAGACTTTAAAAATGGTACTTGATACCTCCTTGCTTAAAACTCAGTAATATAAGGTACGTATCAAGCGTAAAGTGAAGCAATCCAGGGAAAGGGGTAGTGCCCTCCCCTACATCTCGGTGTTATAGCTATGGAAAAGTGAGCCTTCTGGTTGCCCCCGACTACGGTCGCCAACTAGACATTTAAACTGCGTGCTTATGCAAAACTGAATTATTTGAAATGGAACTATTTTTGACATTGAGACGGTACTTACACTAAACTGATTTGTTTTATGTAGAACTGTTTTGACATTTAACTGTGTGTAAACAAAATCTTTACTTATACTAAATTGAATTAGCTGAATTAGAACTGCTTGACAAAACTGAATAGCTTGAAATAGAAATATTTTTCACAATTAAACTGTACTTACATTTAAACTGAGTAATTATCCTAAACTAAATTGTTTGAAATAAAATTGGATTTAGCGTTAAATAAACTACAAAGGTTGATATGCGATAGAACTTAACCAACCAACCAACCAACCAACGAGGTGTAGTGGATTGCTAGATATCAATATTTTTATTTAAAGGTTTTATTTGCTACTTGAGCACGAATAATACTTAACAATACTGATTGTTCAATGCTTCATTTGAAATGTCAAAATCCAAGTTTGGTTTAGATGAAAATTAACTTTTTTTAATAACATGTTGTTCGTTGTGTACTTATTTATGGTTTGGCTTCTTTGTTTGATGGCATATCAACCTCCGTGGTCTATTTAATACCTTAACAATCCTTGTAGAAGAATTGAAGTTATACTATTCAATGATACTTGGGGTTTGTACTTTTCTCGCGGCTATGAGTCTGAAAGTAAACGTAACAGCGCAACTGGAGTTCGAACTCCTTTACTACAATGTCGCAGTACTGCACGTTAGTCACGGTGACTCTCCTACTTATTTATGGGTGATAGCGTATAAACAGTACGGAAGAGACAGACAATAAGAATAGCATTTATTGATCGACAGATATGAGCAGAATGGGATAGAAAAAAATTACATGACACACGAATAAAACGTTTTGTTTACTTAACAAATTTTTTAAAAACAAATTTGTTCAAAAAGTCTGTTCTTTGTATATTTTTGCTTTCTAGGCTAATTTCTTCCTTATTTTCTCTACAATAAAAAAAACTCTCTTCATAAACAATCGTCTTTTGAAATAAATAACTAATAATGATAAAAACAACAACAACAACAAACCCCTCACAAAAAAAAAAGAAAACCAACAAAAACAAAAACAAAGAAAGAAAGCAAAAAAAGAAAGAAAAACACAGCTTTAAAATAAAATTATGGATAGAGGGAAAATCCTTTTAGGTTTGTGATAAAAATGAAAACAACGATATTTGAAAAAGGTCAGTTGGTTGAAGTAAGGAGTGGGTGGCCAGAAAGAATTGTTGAAAGAAAGTTACAATCTAGAAAAAACATTTAAGCTGACAAAAATGCTGTAAAAAAGGGAATTGATGCGATGCTGATTAATTCGTGATGGAAGAATTACGTTAAACGCATTTAAAGGATTAGATATGGAAAAGATGGAAAAAATTGTTAGTCTGACGTGACTTGAAATTTCTAGAACAACTTAAAAGCCTAACAAAGTTTTGCTTCGGTTTCTTTGTTTAATGGCATATCAACATTCGTGGGTTATATAATGCTAAAGCAACCCTTCTAGAAGATCAGCAGTTGTACAATTCAACCCATCGCTTGGGGATAAAGGGGTTCAAACATTTTACAAGGGTATTAGTTTAAAAGTGATCGTAATAGCATGACTGAAGTTCGAATTCGGAAACTGCGATGTAGCAGTCCAGCATCTTAGCCACTACAACCTAAGAAAGAGAGAAAGAAACAATTCATTCTTCGAATAATTTTCATAATAAGGTTTATTTGTTTAATGGCACATCAACCTTTGTTGGTTATTTAATGCCAAAACCGTTCTTGTAGAAGAAGAGCTGTGATACAATTAAACTCATAGTTGCAAGTAATTTTCATGCAACAAAAAACATCCTCAAAGATATTTACCCAACACTTTCACACGAGAAGAATACGACACAAGGTCAATTTTTAGCTGAGTGTAACAGGTTTGAATTCAGAATTTTCTTTCTGTTATACCAAAGTAAAAGAGCTCAGTCTGCCCTACTATTTACTCTTAGTTGGAGGGGAAAATTGGATGGATATGTTTTGGTTTCGGTTTTCTTGTTTAATGGCATATTAACTTCCGTGGGTTATTTTAATGACAAAGCCATTTTCGTAGGAGAACAGCCGTGATATTTTTTAATCCATAGCTAGAAAGATTAGTGGGGTTCATACCTTTCCCAAGGGTATTAGTCCAAAAGTAAACGTAATTGCGTGACTGGAGTTCGAACTCGCTTACTTCGAGGCGGCAAGGACAGCGCCTTGGGTAGTATAATGATTAGCAAGCTTGACTAGCAAACCTGCAAGAATGAGTTTGAGTCTAATTGGGTGCCCTATTCATTCGGCCTTGTGCCACACCTAAGGCAGCAGTCCACCACTTTAGCCATTACTCTTCGGGGACTCTTTCTGCCAACCATTACCAAGGGTATTAACGCTATGTAAAAGGTAAACAGCATCGTCTAGGGTTTGTTCTCGAGTCTTCATTTCCTATGAAAATAACTATTACACCACGGCATACAAGGTGCATACGATAAGTTTCCAGACTTTTTTCGTATGGGCACTTTTATTGAGAGTACACACATGAAACTCTAGTCTCCTTCTGGAAAGATCCATGGAAGTCCTCTTGTGTGAGCGTATCAATGACCTGCGTCACAGCTTCTTTCATCTCCTCAATTGTCTCATAACGACAGCTCTCTGAGCTTACGGAATAACGAAAAGTCACAGGGAGCAAGGTCTGGACTATAGGGATGGTGAGGAACTGTCTTGATGTCCATCTTGGTCAAATAGTTTGTGACAAGGATGGAATTGTGGACTGGTGTATTGTCCTGGTGGAAATGCCACTGACCGATTTGGAGAGTGCTGGCCTCTTCCGACGGAATCTCTTCCTTAACTTCCTTTAAATCTCAACATAAAAATCCTAACCCTAAGCTTAACCCTTTAGCCAATCAACTCTGGTGTATTGACTTCCTTACTCCTCCCACACCTCTCATTATCCCTCACAGATTCCCTGCCTTCCTTGAATCTCTTATGCCACTCAAAAGCTGATGCTCGATTCATGCAGTCTGAAGCATTCCATGCGTTTCTGTGGCATTTTTTCCAAGTTTAAAACACAATTTTATTGCATATCGTTCTTCTAAAGTGTCCTCACGTCCAGACTGCATTTTTGAAATTCTCCAGCTGTGAAAATCAGGCTTTAGTAGAGTGTATTCCAATTGCTGCTGTAGCTGTTCATTTAAACCTGAAATCATAAAAATTGGTCAGTCATCTCATAAGATGTATAGCAGTAACAGAGAATTGGAAACTTATAGTATGCACTACGCATATATATATATATATATATATATTATTTGTTTAAAAAATTAAAACTTTTAATTTTAGCAAATAATACAAATTTCAAATAGAATCATCCTTCGAATATTTTGAGTTTTTCATATTTATACATTATCATACTGTCGCATTTATTTCCAGTTTCCCCAATATATATATATATATATATATATATATATATATGCGCGTTTGGTCCAAAACATAACTAAAGATTTTTGCATTTTCCGGTCATTGGCATGAGGGTGAGAGTGTTCATCAATGGCCCGAGAGACTGGTGTTCAACCCCAGGTCGACACATACCAAAGACTCAGAAAATGGAACTTGATGTCTCCTTGCTTTACATTCAGCATTATAAGGTACGGATCAAGGGTAAAGTTGAGCAATCCAGGGAAAGGAGTAGCGCCCTCCCCTACATTTTGGTGTAGTAGCTATTAAAAAGGGAGCCTTTGGGTAACACTCGACTACGGTCGCCAGCTTTACATAGTACTTGAAAAGTGTTTGCCCTGCTGGCGGGGCGAGGACACACCGACTGTATCTGTTTATGATTCTAAACTACTTCTAAAGATGAGACTCCAATTTGGGATTACCTTGTCATCTGGGGGCTGTAAAATACGCCGACAGCACCTATGCAAAGGGGTATGACCCGCACCCCAAACGAGGTTACTTGTTGGTTGTGAAGGAAGGGTAACCCGTTATGTTAGAAAATTGGACCTTAATGGTTGAGCAGTCCGTGACTCAGCAATCGAAGTGGTCTCGTGACTTGCAAAACTCCACTTCGGCATTGAAGTAGAAAAACAAATGAATATCCTCTAAGTGTGCTAAATCCATAATCTGATTATGGATTTAGCACACTTAGAGGATATTCATTTGTTTTTCTACTTAAGTTCAATGGTTTTATTTTCAACTGTTTTTAATTATTATTATTATTATTATTATTCCTTTAGAGTTTTTAACAAATGGTCTTTCACTGGAGTTTGAGTGACAGCAAGTCTCCTCAAGTCTCCAGGACTCTTCTCAGTATTCTGGCCATTCTCAACAATGCTGTAGTTTGGATGGTCTCCACACGTCCTCCAATCTCCAAGCCCCCCAGTCTCTTTAATAACCCTTTAGTTTCTCTACCAAAAGCACCAATAACAATTGATATATTTGTTACCTTCATGTTCCATCGGTTTTTAAATTCCCTTGCAAGGTCGAGGTACTTATTCTTCTTTTCACATTCTTTCAGTTTTATTCTGTGGTCAGCCGGGACAGCAAAGTTGACAATTTTACAAATTCTCTTTTTTTGTTGATTATGATAAGGTCTGGTCTTCTGGCCGAGATTAGGTGATCCGTCTGTATGTCAAAGTCCCATAGGAGTTTATGTGTGTCATTTTCTAGGACAGATGTAGGGTTGTGCATATACCATTTGTTTGTATGGTCAAATTTCAATTTCTTGCACATTTCCCAGTGGATCACCTTGTCTACCCAGTCGTGTCTTGTCTTATACTCCTTATTATTATTATTATTATTATTATTATTATTATTATTATTATTTACTCCTTTAGAGTTATTATTATTATTATTATTATTATTATTATTTTACGACTTTGAGAGTTTTTCTCAATAGCGTTAGTTGATGGTTTGAGTAACTATCATTATTATTATTTTTACCTTGCGAGTTTTTCATATTAGCGTTAACTGATGGTCATTCACTGGAGTCTAACTGACAGCAAGTCTCCTCAAGTCACCAAGACTTTTCTCAGTATTCTGGTCGATCTTAATAATGATTTAGTCTATGAGATCTCCGCTCGTCTTTCGATTTCCAACTCTTCCGGGCTCCTTTACCAAGCCTTTAGTGATAGTTTCGAGTGCACCAATCACAATTGGTATCACCGTCTATGTTCCATAGTTTTTTTTAGTTCTCTAGCAAGGTCGAAGTACTTTTCACTTTTTTCGTTTTATTTATCTATTCTTATTTTCACTTTGTGGTTCGCTTGGATGGCAAAGTTCATTATTCGGTAGGTTCTATTTTTTGTTAATAATCATTAAGGTATAGTCTTCTGGCTGGGATTAAGTGATCTGATTGTATTTCAGAATCCCAGAGAATTTTGTTCGTTTCATTCTCCGATAATGATTCTTACCATTTGGCCATATATTCAAATTTCAATGTTTTGAACAATTTCTTGAGGATTACTTTTACCACGCTGTCGTATCTAGTCTTATACACCTTTTACGCTTATTTTCAGCTTTCACTTAATACTTGATTAATAGTTTCGTATTTATCGCTACATAAACTACGCTTGCTGTTTTGTTGCGTCCAATCTATTTTCGATTTACACAGTTGGTGCTTATGGCGCTGTTTTGTACTGCTATTTGAAAAGATTCAGTTTCTCTCCCAAGGTTTCCCTTTCTTAGCCGTGTCTTTGTCTTCTCGTATGAGATTTCGCCAGTTTGTCGCTTGAAATATCCACACAGTTGTTTTTATTATTATTATTATTTCCAATTTTTTTTTTATTCTGCTGATCCTTATGTTATTTGTGTTGTTTCTGGTCGCTGTAATTAGTATTTCTTTGCTCTTTTTTCATGTAGTCTTCGAGTTTTCGAATTGATGTAGCGACGCTATCTTCAATGCAGGCGAATCCTCTTTCTTTTCTTGACACATTTCTATGTCATCCCTGGTATGTAAGGTCTTATGGAGTGTCATCAGATTTTTTGTCTTTTGATCCATTAGTTGAAGTTCTTTCCTTTCTGGTCCCGTGTATCTTACCAGAGAGACTGCCCAGGTTTTTAACACTTTGATGAGATTCCCGCAACAGAAGTTGGTTTCGAGAAGTTTTCTCGTTCACCTGAGATATTTATTCCTCGCGAGTTTTTAATACCAGTGAGACAGCAAGTCTCTTCAGATCTCTAGGACTTTTCTCAGTATTCTAAACGATCTTAACACTGTAGTGTTTTGAATGGTTTTGACTCTCCTTTAAAGTTTTTCACATCAGCTAACGCTGATGGTTTTTCACTGTAGATTGAGTGACAGCAAGTCTCCTCAAGTCTCCATGACTCTTCTCAGTATTCTGTCCGTTTTCAATAATGCTGTCGTTTCGATGGTTTCCGCCCGTCCGTCAACTTCCAAGTCCTCTAGGCTCATTAATAAACTTTTGGTTACTGTGCCAAAAGCACAAATCACAACTTGTATAATTGTCACCTTTATATTCTATAGTTTTTTTCAATTCTCTAGCACATTCTTTCAATTTTATTCTGTGCTCAGCCGGGACAGCAAAGTTGACAATTCTGCAAATTTTCTTTTTTGTTGCTGTTTATTTTTATGTTATATTGGCCTAGCGGTTAGAGTGTTCGCCAATGGCCCGGGAGACCTGGGTTCAATCCCAGCTCGAGTCATACCACAGACTCAAAAAAATGGTACTTGATGCCGACTTGCTTAACACTCAGCATTATAAGGTACGGATCAAGGGTAAAGCGGAGCAATCCAGGGAAAGGAGTAGTGCCCTCTCCTACACCTTGGTGTAGTAAGCTATCGAAAAGGGAGCCTTCGGGTCACCCTCGACTATTGTCGCCAACTTTACTTATTATTATTATAATTCATTTTCTATCTTTTCGTTTTCATTTATTTTCCCTTTATTATTATTTCACTCTTTGTGAGTTCTTCACACCGGTCTTATTACACTGCAGTCTGTGTGACAGCAAGTTCCCTCAGCTTTCCAGGGCTCCTCTGAGTAATTTGGCCGATCTCAACAATATTGTAGACGGGTTAGTTTCGTTTCGTCCTTCGATTTCCAACTTTTCCAGTCCCCATTCTAAAACTTTAGGAACGGTTTCAAGTACCCTAAGCACAGGTAATATAACCATCATCCTCATATTCCACAGTTTTCTCAGTTCTTTGGCAAAGTCTATGTAAATATCTCTTTTTTTAAATTTCTATATTTTTTACTCTTTTGTCCGATGGGACGGCACAATCCACAATACAGCAAGTTCTGTTTTTTTTTTAAATTATTTCTTGGTCTGGATTCCTGGACAGGGTTAGGTGATCCGCTTGTATCACAAAATACCAGAGAATTTTATGCATCTTATTCTCCAGTACGGGTTTTGGTTTGTGCATATACCATTTGATAGACTGGACAAAATTTCAATTTCTTGCATAATTCCCAGTGTATTACTTTCCCCACCAGTCATGTCTTGTCTAATACTATTTTTGTGCTAGTTTGATACATACGTTTCTAATGGGATTAATCAATACGTCTTTGTCATTACATAATCTACTCTTGCTATTCGGTTGTGCATTATCGATTTTGGCTTTTAATATTATCATTATTATTATACATTTGAGTGGATTGGTCTAAAACATCTCCCGCTGATGAGCTTTATTCGCTGACATATATATATATATATATATAATTTTTTGTTTTAGGTCCAAAGAGAGAATAAAAATATATTAAAATAGGTAGGTCCACGAAGAAATTTGTATTTTTTAGAATTTATTTACTTATTTTTATAAATAAATAGATTCTAAAGAATGCAAATCTCTTGGTCGAGAGATTTGTATCTTTTAGAATATATTTTATTTATTAAAATGAATAAATAAATTCTAAAAGATACAAATCTCTTCGTGGACCTACTAATTTTAACACTGTTTCCTCGGGGCAGAAGCTTGGATTGGCGTTTGAGTCAACCGGGTATCGATCACAGCTACGGGAAGCTAGTATGTCTAGCCACACTGATGAGTTCTGATAGAACGAAACAGATCTGTCTGTGGATGATTATATATATATATATATATATATATATATATATATATATATATATATATATATATATACTCCCCTACCCCCGTATTGTTGAGTTCTCTAAGCGAATGAAGTAATCGTGTTGCCATTAGCGTTTATTGCAAGTCTCTTCATATATGAATTGAGGTCTCGGTAGCCGTTAAACGGATGTATGTAAACAATAGTAATTGTGATTCATAACCGTTTAAGATTTACTTCGTTGCTACTGTTTCCTCGTGGCTGAGTGGTAGAAGCTTGGATTGGCGTTTGAGTCAACCGGGTTTCGATCCCAGCTATGGGAAGCTAGTATGTCTAGCCACACTGATGAGTTCTGATAGAATGAAACTGATCTGTCTGTGGATGACTTTATATATAATAGAAAAAAATTGGTACACACATATATATAGTCTATCATGAGATGTGTATTGTTTTGAAGGAAGAAACTTTTATTTATTGGTAACAATTACTATCTGACTGGGGCTCGAATGTTAATTGCTCAAATAAATGAGTGTAACTAACACAAATTTTCTCGGGATTCTATCCTCCTACACTTCCTCCCTCCTTTGTTCTCCGCCTCACTCTCCAGGTAGCTTCGCTCTTGGCGACGATTTGTCAACAAAGACTAAACTTGCAAAACTATTAACTAATTACTTCTGTTTCTCTCCTAATAACTTAGATAAGCATTAGATGATTTCATTTTGGGTTTAGACAAAAATTCGGTCACCGACCTCCAGAATAGTTGGCGTAGTTGAGCAAATAGACATTGATAAAGGAATCACCAATACCATGTCTATTATATTTTGTTTTTTTCATTGCCACTTATTTACTTCGGCGTATCCTGGCCACCCATAGTTAAATGGAGCCAGTTGGATGTTATTGACAGTTAAATAACTGATTACTTAATCAGTGACCGGATGTTATATTCATGTCTCAAGCTGCTGTTAGGAAAATTGTATTATTATGATTTTGGGATGATAAATTTCATTAATTTTTTCATATAATAATCAATAACAACAGTTTTATGTTCAGTTTATATATTAAATCAAAGTCATCAAGGTCAAAGTCATGCTAGGAACATTATTATCTTACTTCTTCCGAGTTTTTCACACAAGCGTTAGCTGATGATCTTTCATTGGGTTTGAGCGACAGTAAGTCCTCTCAAGTCTCCAGGACTCTTCTCAGTATTCTGGCCGGTTTAAAAATGCTGTGGTTTGGATTGTTTCGATTTGTCTTCCGATTTCCAGTACCCTTTTCAAGGCTTTGGGGACCGCTCCAAGTGCACCAGTTTCAAATGGTATCACCGTCTCTTTCATGTTCCAAAGTTTTTAAAATTAATTGCAAGGTCCAAGTCTTCCTTTTCGCTTTCTTTGATTTTTACTGTGTGGTCTGCTAGAACGGCGAAGTCCACTATACAGCCGGTTGTCGCATTTTTCTTGTTAATTATCACTAGATCTAGTTTTCAGGTTAGGATTTGGAAATCTGTTTGTGTTTCAAAATCACGGAGAATTTTGTACGTCTTATTTTCAAAGACTGTTTCTTGTTTAAGCATATACCATTTTGTAGTCTGGACAAATTTCAATTCCTTGCACAATTTCTAATAGATTACCTTGTGTATTCGCATTTTTTGTATTAGTCTCCAACTCTTTCATCGAATTTGCATACAGATTGATGTCGTCCAATACATAAAATTATTAATGTTTCTTCTTCTTCTTCTTCTTCTTCTTCTTCTTCTTCTTATTATTATTATTATTATTATTATTATTATTATTATTATTATTATTATTTACGCATTAGAGATTTTCACATCAGCGTAAGCTGATGGTCTTTCACTGGAGATTGAGTAACAGCAAGTCTCCTCAAGTCTCCAGGACTCTTCTCAGTATTCTGGCCGTTTTCAATAATGCTGTTTTTTTATGGTCTCCACTCGGCCACCATCTTCCAAATCCTCCAGGCCCTTTAATAATCCTTTAGTTACTGTGCCAAAAGCACCAATCACAATTGGTAAAATCGTCACTTTTGTGTTTTTTCAATTCTCTAGGTTTTTTTCCGTATGAGATGTTTATTATTATTATTATTATTATTTTCGTGTCAGATGTTTATTATTATTATTATTATTATTATCACTTGAGTGTTTTTAACATCAACTTTAGCTGATGTAGCTGGAGTTTGAGTTACAACGTCTCCTTCAGTCTCCAGGACTCTTAGTATTCTGGCCGATTTCAGCAATGCTGTACTTTGGATTGTCGCATTTTGTCCTCTTATTTCCAAGTCCTCCAGTCCTTTTATTAATCCTTTGATGACTGTACCAAGAGCACCAATTACAATTGGTATCACCGTCGTTTTCATGTTCCACGGGTTTTTCAATTCCTTTGCAAGGTCCAGGTACTTATCCTTCTTTTCGTTTTCTTTCAATGTGGTCAGCTGGGACAGCAAAGTCCACAATTCGGCAAGTTCTCTTTTTTTGTTGATTATTATAAGGTCTGGTCATCTGGCCGAGATTAGATGATCCATTTCTATCTCAAAATCCCAGGAGAGTTTGTGCGTCTTATTCTCTTGGTCAGATTCTGGGCTGTGCATATACAATTTGTTTGTATGATCAAGTTTCAGTTTCTTGCACAATTCCCGGGGAATCACCTTCCCCACTTAGTCGTGTCAAATCTTAAAGTCTTTCTGTGCTAGTTTGCTGCATTCGCTAAATATGGGATTGATCATTTCGTCTCTATCATTACGTAACCAACATCTGCTGTTTTGTTGCATCTTATCTATTCTTAGTTTGATATGGTTCTTATGTGTTGTTTTGTACTGGTATTCGAAGAGATTCATTTTCTCTCATAAGGTTTCCATTTCTTAACCACGTCCACGTTTTCTCGCGAGAAATGCCGCTCGTTAGTAACGTAAAACGTGTATATTGTTGTTTTTCTTCCCATTTTTGTTTTCTGGTTATTTCTGTTCTGCTGATCATCGTGTCGTCAATATTGCTTTTGGTGGCTCTAATCAGTCTTCCTCCGCTTTTTTCTATGTAGTCTTCGAGTCGTTTTATTGATGCGTCAACGCTATCTTCAGGGCTGACAATCTCCTTCCTCCCTCTTGACACATATAGTCTGTCAACGTCATCTCTGGGATGTAATGCCTTATGCATAGTCAATAGTTCTCTTGTTCTCAGGTCCATTTGTTTGAGGTTTTCTCTGGTCCACTTCGAGAAGCTGGATAAGTCGCAGACTCTTCCCCGAAGAAGAGAAAGAGGGGAACAGAGGCACTGCAGAATTACTATATATAGATCAACACATCCTCAGCGAGAGTAAAACGAGACGGAAATCCAAATATGGCCTGGACTGATTACAAAAAGGCTGACGATATGGTCTCCCAAAGCTGGATATTACACAGTCTCAAAATGGGGGGGTGTCCTCGTGGTGTAATGGTTAAAGCGATGGACTGCGGAATCGTAGTATGCGAGTTCGTACTCCAGTCGCGCTATTACGTTCACTTTCGGGCAAATACTCTTGGGAAAGGTATGAACCCCATTATCCTCCCAGCTATGGGTTAAATAGTACCACTACTGTTCTTCTAGGAGAATGGCTTTGGCATTAAATAACCTACAAAGGTTGATATGCCATTAAACAAAGAAACCAAACCAAACCAAACAGTCTCAAAATGTATAAAATATCCGAAGACGTCATAAAGTTTATCGAGAACACCGTGGAAACCTGGAGAGTGGAACTGACAGCAGGAAGAAAAAGTAATCGAAAAAGGCATATTCCAGGGAGATGCACTATCACCATTACTATTTGTGATAGCGATGTTACCATCAATCACATTCTCAGGAAATACACAGCCGAATACTAACTCAGTAAATCGTAAGAAAAGATCCACCACTTAATGTGCATGGACGATATCAAACTGTTCGCTAAAAACGTAAAAGAATTAGAAACCGTAATACCGATTGTTAGAATATACAGCAAAGGAATGGAATTCGGCATAGAAGAATGTGCCATGAGAGTAATGAAAAGCAGGAAACGACACATGACAGAAGGAACAGAAATACCAAATCAAGAAATAATCAGAACGCTCGGTGAAAAGGAAACGTACAAATACTCGGAAATATTAGAAACTGACACCATAAAACAAGTGAAAATGAACGAAAAGATTTAAAAAAGAGCATCTCAGGAGAACCAGAAAGCTACCCGAGACAAAACTATATTGTTGGAACCTTATAAAAGGAATAAATGCCTGGGCTGTCCTTGTAAGATATTCGGGGAAGAGTCTGCGATTTATCAGAGGGGTAGATATCCTCCCTAACTTGTGCCGTAAGTATTTTTCACGTCATCGATAGCCACGTTATGGATCTATAGTTGTTTGGGGTGGTTCAATTGAGAAGGTCTTTCTGGATCAAGGTTGTCTTCCCTTTGGTCACCAATTTGGTTATCTCAGTTTCAGTATGCATTTATTCATTTCGGTAGCCAGTTTATTGTGGACAGAGGCGACTTTTTAAAACCAAAATCCATGTACGCTAACTTGGCCATTGCTGTTATAGTTTTTTTTTAATGAATTCCTCGAGTTTTCAAATTGTTGCATCTACACAATCCCAATAGTTGTGATAATTATTATCATTTTTATTTTACTCATTTGAGAGTTTTTACACCAGCGTTAGCTGATGGTTTTCCGGTGGAGTCTCAGTGACAACAAGTCTCCTGAAGTCACCAGAATTTTTCTTAGTATTCTGGCCGATTTCAGCAATGCAATAGTTTGGATGGTCTCCACTTGTCCTCTTATTTCCAAGTCCTCCAGTCCCTTTATTAATCCTTTAATGACTGAACCATGTATTTTTATTAATTTTTCTCTCCAGCACGACCAGGTAGTTTTTACAGAAATTTGTGTGACAGCAAGTTTCCACATGTTTCCAGGACCTTTCTAAGCTGATCTTGACAGTGCTGGTTTCGATTCTTACTATGATCACCAGTCCCCTTAACATTTCACAGCTATTTTTTTACTTCCCTGACTAGATCCAAGTATTTGTGTATCTTTTCCTATTTTTTTATATTACTGGTCGACCGAAGCGCTAAAATCCACTCGATAAGTCTTCTGATGGCGATTTGGTGATCCAGTTGTATACCAAAGTTCTAAAGAATTTCATATATCTCATGTTGGTGGATATGTTCTGGTTTGTTCATGTATCATGTATCAGGATTTGAATCTCTTGCACAATTCCCAGTTGATCACCTTTCGTGCTCAGTCTTGTATTTTTTATTGCAGTTTGTTGTATTTTGCTTATAATGAGATTAATCGTTTTATCTCAGTCACAAGTTAAACAACACAAGTTATTATTATTATTATTATTAATGGCAAACATATGACACTAAATAATCCTTTAGTGAGGCTCCAGTAATGCTGGAGCTCTGGGAAATGCGGAGTACCCCTTCATTGCCATCGCTCTCAGGTCCACTCCGGCCCGGAGTGGTTGCACCTTATAGGGATCTATTGATGGGTCAAATAGAACTGTTTGATGTCTCAACTGAGTGCAAACAAGTGATACGCTAAATTGAATTGTTTCGAAATTGAAGTTAGATCAATTAATTGTGTGTATCAACAAAATGTGTTTACGAATCGTATATCTAAAATGTATGTAAAAACAAGATTTGGCATCAAATAACCAACAATGTTTGATATACCATTTCTATACCAAAGTAAAATCATTCCCGCTCAATCTATCCACACACACACACACACACACACACATATATATATATATATATATATATATATATATATATAATTGGGAGTATGTAGGTTGGTGGTGGCGTGCTTTGCGGAACGGTTATCGTCGTAATAAATAAATTCACACGAGCAGGATGCGACAATAGGTTAATTATAAGCGGAGTATTTCAGGCTTGAATTCATAGTTTTCCTTCTCCTCGACCAGTTGTCATAGTTAAGCTAAGGAATCATGTTTGTCCTTCTATTTATTAATAGCTGGAAGGAGAATAGTTGGATTCATGCCTTTTCTAAGGGTATTAGTGCCATGTGAAATGAAATATATATATATATATATATATATATATATATATATATATGAAAAAAGAAAATATTCAGAGACTTGTTTTTTTCCTATACGATTATGTATCCCCGTTCGTCGATGGGTTTTTTTAAAACCATCTTCTCGGTGATATTAATATGCATTTTTATGATACCGTATCCGAACATTATTTCCAACGAAAAAAGGAAACGAATGAAATTAAAAAAAATTCTTAGTGTTCAATCATCACTAAAAGTTTATATATATATGAAAATAATTCCTAATGGCCAAGAGTGAGTCTACCTAGGTTTCACCAAATGGCTCTTCAGGATTGCTCAGGCGAAGTTGGTTAGGAATAAATACATTTTATTGGTTAAAAAGACCTCTCACCTATACAAAAATCAGCATATTAATAAATAAAAACATTTATTCGATAAATCTAAAGAAATCATTTTTCCCTATTTCTACGTTAAACAATTTTTATAAATCCTTTTATCCACTAATTAACCAATTTTCCTCTGTCTTCAAATAGTAAATTCTTCAGACCTTTCGTTGAGCAATTCCTTTGGTCTTTTTGGTCTATATGTAGCTATGGTTAATTTTTCCTCCATACATAGTTTACGATATCTTTCTCAAATTATAATTACTACATCTTTTCACGATTTCCCATTTCAATATAGGATCTATACGAAATTTATTTTTGACTTCCCATACTTAATTGGACAAACTAGTATTATGTCTATATATTTCATGTGGTTATATATATATATATATATATATATATATATATATATATAATGCTCACTAATTCCGTCTACACTCATTATGTGTTTAAAATTTGGGTTGAGAAACCCTTCACTAATGTGAAGCAATGGTAAGGAATTTCAACCCCCAGTCACTTGGGTCAGGCACAAGGCTTTGTAGCTAATTTCCCGACGCCCAACCACTAAAGCTTTACCTGCTGGTGCTCTGCAATATAATTACAGAAATAACATGAAACGCTTCGTCACAGTCTCTGCATGCGCAGTTAGGGGTGAATGACGCAGGAACCCTTTTTCATTTGCTTCCTGACCCTTTGAGCTTGTAAGATCGCAGAAGCAGATGGTGTCTTAAGGTTTTCTCGCTTTTGACGGGTTTAAACCCGAAAAAAAAAAAAAATGAAAAATGAAAAAAAAAGAAAAGAAATGGAAACGCCCAATACCGGAAGAAAAATATTTTGTCCATATGCAGCATTTGTCTTTTGGGAAAAACGGAAATTCACTTCCAATTAAACTAATTCAGGCTTGTTTATCAGAAAACCGAGGAAACTGCTGAGAATCGAGGAACTGTAATGATACATGCAAAATATTATTAGCAAAAGTAAATATATATATTTATATACTTTGCTGATATATATCTCAAACATCTTTTAAGAATCTCTGAAAAATATTTAAAACCTTTCCAAAAAAATTTCCCCGAAACGTTTTTCTACTGAAAACTAACAAAGGTCGAAAATGATTTTATTTGTTTAATGGCATATTAACCGTAGTGGGTTATTTAATGCCAAAGCGATCTTTGTAAAAGAACAGCAGAGACACCATAAAATAATTACTGTGATGGTTAATTGTATTAATTATTTTATTATTGGTCAGGTCGTTAATTATTCAAGGGTCTTTTAGTTAGCTAAAATCTTCCAGTGGATATATAAATCAAATTGGAAATGTCAAACGCGTGTACAGAGGTTGGCTGAGGTTTTTATACCTGTCAGCTCAGAATAGGAAGGCCAAATGTAAATAAAATGGATTCATGTCGTGTCATAATTTTGATGGGAATTAAATAAAAACATAATCAAAAGTTGGGACGTGTGATGATCTTGATGATATGACGTAATAACTTAGTGAGATGACATCACACCATATAAAAGTTAGCGAATTTTGAAAATTAGTCAGATGAGGAGTTGAGAATTGTCAGTTGACAGTCGTGTCAAGTCGAGTCGGTTAGAGGGCCCTCAGGGGTAGCGACAGGAGGTGGTGGGTATCTCTGTTATATCATATTAACCCTTACAAGTTCTTTTTCTCTCTCTCTCTCCCTCTCTCTCTTGTGCAATCTGCATAATAATGAACACTTTCGTATTTGGATTAGCTGAGTCGCCTAGTTGTTTGAAGAAGTAACATTTATTGAATTTCAAAACGGTGAAGTTATATTTCTCTTTGTCTTCTCACTTTTTGGCCTAGTCAGCTGGGGCTGTAGAATACACCGACTACATCTCTGCAGAGGGGCAAGACCAAACCCTCAATGAGTGTCTTGGATACGGCACTAAACAATGTGATGGTGAGCCTTCAGTAAATCTAGAGCTTTAGGGAACGCAGAGTACTTCTTCATTGCCATCACTTCCAGGTCCATTTTGGTCAGGAGTGGTAGCTCCTGATATAGTCCTATCTTTGGGTCAAATAGAACTAAACAGTAATTACCTAAATTAACTTAAGTGTTTAAAATTAACTGTTTTTCCATTTAACTGTGTGTAAACAAAATCTGTTCTTATGCCAAACTGAATTGTTTGAAATAGAACTGTTTAAGCATTTATATGTGTGTTAACAAAACTGTACTTATACGAAACTGAATTGTTTGAAACTTCTATCAAAATGATTTAATTCACCGTTAAATGACCCGAAATGGGTTGATACGCCGTAAAACAAAACAAAACAACCAACCAACCAACCAACTTATCAATTTTGTTCATTATATATATATATATATACTCTCATGGGACGATTGCATTTTTTCTGACACAACTCTACTTGCCGGTGTTGTTCAATTGTTCAATTTTTAAGTTTTTTAAATAACTTTTGATAAAAAAAAGAACTTGTTCATTCTTATATATATCATCATCATCATGTCGTGCCGCCAGCACGGATATCCCTGACCCTCTCTCGCCACTTCTCCCTATCATTCATCGTCTCTGGCAGGTCTTCAGGATTACATTCTGTGTCCTCACATAGCTGCTGTATGTAAGTTCGAGCTGGTCGTCCTGCTTTTGCTTGGCCATATGTGGGGGTCCATAGGAGTACATCACTTATGAGCTCGTCCTTGCTTCTCCAGCAGTGTTCTACGTGTCTGGTTCGTCTAGCTTGTATAGTTTTTGTGATGGGAGGCAAGTGGCCGTATAGTTGGTGTCTCGTGGGGTGTTGTCGCCTGGACTTGTTCAATATTGCTCTCAACATTCTTGTGTAATTGCTGTCTAGTTTCTTCTCCAGCCGTTTAGTTAGCGTCCATGTAGTGCATCCATATAGCAGTATCGATACAACCGCTGTCTGGAAGAAACTGCGTTTCATTTTATCGGTCAGGTCTTATTTCCATATGATCGAGAGCCTATCGATAGCCGTCCATGCTTTCGTCAGTCGTGTGTCGATGTCTTTTTCGGTTGATGCGACGCTACTTCCTAGGTAGGTGAATTTATCTATTAGTTTCAGAGAGGCTCCGTCTAGTGTGGCAATGTTGCCCGTTTGGTTGTAACACATATATTCAGTTTTGGAGGCCAATGCCTGCTGCGGCTCGTTCCAAACTATGCAGTAGTGTCTCTGCTTGATTAGGCGTATTCGCCAGTAACGCCAAGTCATCAGCGTAGTCTGCGTCTGTGATTGTTTTTTGCGGGGTACCTTTTGCTTCTTTTCTTAGTCAGCTCGAAAAAAAAAAAATATATATATATATATGTTGTTACATATTATACATATGAATATTAATGGGTATGTCCTATTTCCCATAAAGACACTATTGTGAGGGATGAAAATATACTAAGTAGTCACCACTACCTGCAATTACCTTCTTCACGCCGCTGGCGAGTATTGTATTTTGTTAATGTTATAAAGATTTTCATTTCCTTTCCAAACACCATTTTGGTTATTTCTCATTCAGTAACCTTTAGTTAGGTTGCAACATATATGTATATAAATATAAAAGTTTTTTTTAGAAATCTTTCATACGTTTGTGGAAGGCAAAATTCTTCCTATATTCATTTTAGATAATACATATGGTAAACTATATTAGAATATGAGTCCGGTAAATATTGATGGACAAGAGTCAGGAGTAAGTAAAAGTAAAGTTGGCGACCGTAGTTGAGGGCGGCCCGAAGGCTCCCTTTTCGATAGCAACTACACTAAGGTGTAAGGGAGGGCGCTACTCCTTTCCCTGGATTGCTCCACTTTACCCTTGATCCCTACTTTATAATGCTGAGTGTTAAGCAACGTAGCATCAAGTACCATTTTTTGAGTCTTTGGTATGACTCGACCTGGGATTGAACCCAGGTCTCCTGGGCCATTTGTGAACATTCTAACCATGAAGACAATATCAGACTCATATTTTAAAATTGATTACTATATTCATAATCTAGAATAATAAAGGAATTTATACTTCCACGTATATTTTTTTCTAAATACAATCCATCAAATCTCCGTTCTTCTGCAGGTTCTGCACTGTTGATAGTTGACGATTAACCAGTCTACTAAATCAAAACGATGTTTTTCTTTTTCTCTATTTTTCCAAACAATTTGTCTTGACCGACGTTAAGTGCCGATCCTTGTGGCTGCTTGAATCTTTGCTGTTAACTGCTCAGCGTCTTATTCAGCGGAACAGACCCCAGATTCCCCCCACTCAGATAAAAACTTACAGATCATTGATGGAGTTCGAATCTTTTGGATCCGAGATCGTATTCTAAAATTTTCCTTGAATAATTTCAGGAAAATAGAAAAATATATTAAGAGTCAAAATTCAGCCATAAGTTAAAACAAAAATGTCATCTTAAAACAAAAAATGGAGAGTAACAACATTTGAAGTTTTTAAAGATTATTCTAATACTCTATTTTTATACTCTATACTCTGAGTCAAGTTATAAGAAGAATTTCGTTTGTTATTTTGGGTTGATTTCACTGGTCCAAAATAACGCAACACGTTGTCTTTTCCTGGTGAAAGATAATTATGAAAACTGTCAGCAAGATATATATATATATATATATATATATATATATCAACATTTCAAGATATATACACATATATATATATATATATATATATATATATATATATATATATATATATATATCAGCATTTCAAGATATATATATCTAAATCTACATTTCAAAATATGAAAATGAAACAAAGTTGTTAAAGTTAACGAGATGAAAAAATAATTATGGTTCGACTTAAGGCTTTAAGTCCGACCAAAATCAAGGACATATCTTAGCCTTCTGGCTACTCAAATTTAAAATCCTTGTTAAATAAACACCGAGTCATCTGTGACATAAAAAAACGGAATTTTTCACCTCAACCGGAAACAACAAACCCCGATATCAACTATAACGTTACCCGTTCGTCGGCGAGTGGAATTTTCCGTTATCAACACAGAGGCTATTTTTGATATAAATGAATTCTGCCGATCATCTTGAGGATAGCTTCAAACTGAAGAACAAAACAGATAGTATTTGTAAGCTCCTCTCATCAGTTTAATGATTTATTGCGTTATATCTAAAAGAGATTATTCTTGTTTCGATAACAGAATTTTCGACACTCACGCACGTGATAGACCATATGATAGGCTACTCTCCTCTGCTGTATAAAAGAAGTTACTGACCACAAACTTCAGTACGCGACCAGCCGCCTGACATTTGTGCTGGGTGGTTATTTGCTTTCTCTGATACCTTGGCCTTAATGGGTCATCCCCTAAAGTATTTGCCTGCCTGCAGGACTATGTTAATTGTTACGTGCTGGTGGGGGGCAAAAGAAAAATGCTGAAGGCGTCAAGAATTTATGCAACTGCCGTGTATTAGTCTTAATTCGTGCGCGGCCCCCACCATAAAACAGCCTTGTGCCATTCTGACACGGTGGGATGTCAAATAAATCGTAGTACGTGGCGGGCATTCAGCTCGGAGCAGGTCAAAGGCATGATTTAATGTATTCTGCCGATGTTTTGAAACTTAAATTCACATTGCACTAGATCTTCGGGTCTTGTTAACCTATGACCAGCATTTACACCTCTTTCTCTCCCTTCCCAACCTCCTCTACATAAAAAAAACGAACTTGTGTCAAATTCTGCCTGGTGCAAAAGATGGATAAATAAAGGGCAGTCATGCCAGGAGGCGAGGCAGTTAGACGAAATCCTTTCCACTGTCAACCGCACACCCCTTACCTGAATCTCTCTTGCTCGCCTCGCTAGCCGCTGACGCAGGATCCAACCAATCATAGCCGCAGGCTTAGCACAGCTAATGCTAGGATTCGACCGATCAAAGCAGTACTCTGAAAACAACAGCCCTTTTCAAAGCTATCATAGTGAAAGTCTCTCGAACAGAACTTTTCAGGTTTCATAGTCTTGCTTCCCATCTTTGATCCTTTTTAAGGATCTTTGCTGGTAGCACCGGACGATGACGCAGCAGCCAGCAAAAGGCACATGACACTCTGGGTTAAGCATCAGTCCATTAGTAAACAGCTCTACTCGGACTATAACCTGGACTCCGAGGTCACGCCAACCTACACCCACGGTTAACAAGTGATTGAATAAACCAGGACATTGATCATTCAGCTTCCGCAACCTGATGCTTCTGTTTTTGACCGTTTCCAGATTCCTGACCACGCACCTACACCTATGACCTGCACAGAGCATCCTCTGATCTTCTGGGCTCGCTGTCACCGAGAACATTTAGACAGCCGAGTCTACGCTTTTTCGACTGCACCAACTTACAACACTGTGACGATACGGACATAATACTGCCACAGCGATTCTATACACACAGAAACCTTTCGTGTATGATTCGTTTAATAAATGCCTGGCATTTTAAATTTGCCCTCTTCTCTTTGTCCTCCTTGCCTAACTTGTTGTCAATCAGATAACACACGACGTATTAATCGGCCCCACAACAGACAAATGACTTTTTCTGGGAAATATTTATAGCTACAAAATAGACTTTAGAGTTCATAGCATGTTGGGTTCAATCTGAAAAGGTCTACACACGGAGTCGTCACTCATATATATATATATATATATATATATATATATATCGCAAGTCGAGCTTGCAAACCATTACCCCACCCGAGGTGCCCCCGACATATAAAGACATATACGCACGCATATATATATATATATATATATATATATATATGTGTATGTGTGGGGGTGCCTCTGGTGGTGTAATGGTTTGCTAGCTCGACTAGCAAACCTTCACGAGTGAGTTCGAGTCTTATTGGCTGCTCCATTCATCGGGCCTTATGCCTTGTTATTCTGTTTCATATTAAATACAGAAAATCATTTCTTAATTTTGAATGCATTTGTATTAAAAATTAGTTAGCAATCTATTTAGATTATACAGAAAGTTCTAATTTCATTCTTACTTTAATTCCTGACCAATGACAATCCTTTTCTTCCTCCATTGCATTGCATTTCTTTTGTAAACTTTGATCCACTATACGTATAATACTCCAGTTTTGTTGCTGATATTTGCATTACTTCCTGACCACTGACAATCCCTTCCTCATTCCTGATGCATTTTGATAATAATGTAATATACTCATATGCAGATTCAAGCAGAAAGAATCCCAACGACACAATGATAAAGGATGAGCGAAGACTTCTTTAAAAAAATATATATATATCACTTTATTTGTAACGTTTGCGTGTGAGAGGGAGCTGGAGACCGAGCAGAACTGCGATATATTGACCCCCACTCTTTTGGCCATCAGCGTTGTGTCTTTCTCGTTCTCCAGGGCTGCTCAACCGAAGGCCTGGGGGCCCTCTCTGCTGGCTTTCTCTACTGCATCTTATCACCAACGGGTCTCCAAAACTACTGGGGGCCCCGAGGGCCCCTTCTGCTGGGTGGTGGCTTTCCTTACCACATCCTGTCTCCGACTTCTCTGGTCCCCAACTCATCTGATCTCTAACTCTCTCGGGGGCCCCGAGGGCCCCCTTCCACCGGGCGCTGGCTTTCTCTACCACATCTTGTCTTCGACTTCTCTGGTCCCCAACTCAATCGGGGGTCCTGAGGTCCCCTTCAGCTGGGTGGTGGGTTTTCTCTACTGCATCACGTCTCTAACTCGTCCTTCTCCAAAACACTGACTTCCTGTTCTTACCGAGTTATATAATAGTTCAATCGCCCACTCAATCGCCCACTCAATCTTTGGAATGGCATGTTTGATCGTCATCAAGCGGAAATAACTGTCATGCAGTTCAGAGGTCACTCTCTTCCGGTGCATCAGTCTATGAGTGTATTATGGGCTTTTACCTTGTCCCATTTCGTCAGCCAAATCTGCCTACGCGATTTCTTTCGATTACAGGACATTGGAATGTGTCACTTCCAACCGGTGCATCACTTTGGAATGGCATGTTTGGCCGGGCCGAAGGTTAATATATAACAATAAATGTTCATCAATTATACCTATTCCATGATAACACTTGCATTAATTCCTGACCACAGACAATCCCTTCCTCATTTGTAATTCATTTTAATAGTAAATGTTCATCATTTATGTATATTCCATCATAACACTTGCATTAATTCCTGACCACTGACAATTTCTTTTTCACTTGAAATGCATTTTACGAGTAATTATTTATTTATTATGTCTATAAATAACCCGGTTGTATTATGGAGACGCTTGTGGTGTAATGGTTATCGTCACAGTAAATAAGACAGTTCAAATCCTTGACGAGGCGCCGAGGAAATTTAAGAATCTAACTATACAGCTTCCAGCTATGGATTAATAGTTCGTCAGATTTTTCTCATTAAAATTCGTATGGCAACCGGTCTAGAAAAAAGAAATCTGTGAATTCAAACCAGTTAAACTCCGCTCAAAAATTGACCTTTTGTCCCACCCTGTTCACGCGTCGGGATTAGAAAATATATTTAAAAAGAAAGGTTGGCGACCGTAGTCGAGGGTTACCTGACGGTCCCCTTTTCAATAGCTACAACACCGAGGTGTAGGGGAGGGCACTACTTCATTCCATGAATTGCTCCACTTTACCTATGATACACACCTTATAATGCTGAGTGCTAAGCAAGGAAGTATCAAGTACCAGTTTTAAAGTCTTTGGTATGACCCGACCTGGGATTGAACCCTGGTCTCCCGAACCAATGGGGAACACTCTACCCACTAGACCAATGAATCGGATCAAGAAAGTACATGAAATAACTCAATTTTGTCATTATTAATTGCATTAATTCCTGACTACTGAAAGTCATTGCTTCAATTTTAATTTATTTCTATAGTAAATATCTATCTAAAAATATGATTTATTTACATAAAAGTAAAGTTGGCGACCTTAGTGGAGGATTGCTCGAAGGCTCCCTATTCAATAACTACTACATCGAGGTGTTGGGGAAGGGGCAACTACATTCCCTGGATTGCTCAGCTTTACCCTTATCTTAAAATGCAGAGTGTTAAGCAAGGTGGCATCAAGTGCCATTTTTTGAATCTTTGGTATGACTCGATCTGGTAGTGAACCCGGGTCTCACGGACCATTAGCGAAACACTCAAATCGCTTGGCCAATAGCTCGGTACTGTCTATTATACATATAATAGCTTTATTCTGTTACTAACACTTGCTTCAATTTCTAACTTACGAAAATTTGCATGAATTCCTGGAAGTTAATTATCCCTTCTGATTTCAAGGTTTTTCTATTGGAAAATTATAAGGCGATTGATGTTGACTTCTTTTTATACAACAATCATTGACAACATATTTATATTCTAAATATAATAAGTCGATACTATGAGTGACACTTATCTTGAATCCTAAGAAATGACAAAAACTTCCATCTCTTCAGGGAGTTTATCTTATAAAGCTAAAAATAAAGTAACAGTGAAAATGCTTTACCCAAAAAGAAGGGAAGATTCTCGGTGGCGTAATGAATAACTTGTTCGTACTCAGTTTAAATGTGGCTGTAGAATACACCGATTGCATCTCTACAGAAGAGTAACAACTCTCCCAACGAGTGTCCTGGATATGACGGTAAACAATCTGCTGGTTAGGCTCCAGTAATGCAGAAGCTTTGGGGAATACAGAATAACCATTTATTGCCATCGATTCCCATGTCCACTCTGGCCCGGAGTGGTAGCACCTGACAGTATCGCATCTATGGGTCAAATAGAACTAAACTGTATGCTTATACTAAACTGAATTGTTTGAAAAAGAACTGTTTATATGTATAAAAATGGATTTGGCATTAAATAACTTAAAATGGTTGATATGCCATAAAACCAAACCAAACCAAACCAAACTGTTTAAATAGTTTTAACTCTTGTTGCCTCAGCGCAATTGAACCTCAGCTACAGTCTTCAAGCACTTTTAAGATAAAATAATGTTGGATACGGATTTGCAACATATGCAATTTGAAGAATACAGTTAGGATAATTATATACGTACTTGGGCTTCAGATGACCAGCCGATTGAATCATATCGGGCCTCCCAAACCACTTGTATAGCCCAGTGACTGCTATAGCGGTGTGTTGTAAGTCACTTGACCACTTGGTTACCCGTTTAAAAACTGCTCAGCTACCAGGATCCCATTGTCAAGCATTATAAGTCATCATTCATAGCCAACAGGAA
Organism: Sepioteuthis lessoniana; assembly: GCA_963585895.1. NCBI lineage: Eukaryota > Metazoa > Mollusca > Cephalopoda > Myopsida > Loliginidae > Sepioteuthis > Sepioteuthis lessoniana. The sequence goes on along the minus strand of OY757905.1, from coordinate 71,759,870 downwards.
GCCTCGTTTGGTTTGGGATATTATTCCGCTGGAGAAATGCAATCATTGTATTCCAACAATAGCAACACAAAAAAGATATCAGAGCTACCGAGGTGACAAGACAAAATGACCAGAGAAGAGACGAAAAGGAGTGAAGAACGAACTGAATTTTTGTGAGGAGATGGGAGCTGAGCGACAGTTGTGAAAGGCATATACATACAACAGTAATGCATTATGCAATATGATGATATGTTACATACTCTTATTTTTACTCGGGTTTATCCTTATATTTTTGTAAAGTAATTGAACGGCTCATTGGAAATTGAATGAATCGATAAATGAATACAGCAGACAGTAATCGCTGAATAACTAGTGCCAAAATGACGAAGGAAAACTGGAGGTTCGAATGCATATGCAGTGACGGCAGGTGGAAGTGAGAAGACACCTTGTGTCCTTTTAGAGAGTAGACGGCGAGATGTAAGGTAAAACAACAGTAGAAAACGAGCTACGAAGATGTAAGGAGACGAAATCTTACTAGTTCCAAACGGGGCGTCTGACTACGCGACTTTGCGGACAAGCATGTTAGAACCAGGAAAAAATTCAAGGACCACGTCTACTCATCTTTTTCTCACTAGGATATGTTGTTTATTTTTGTCTAGTTGACTGATGTTCATCTCATGTTTCCATACTCCCTTTTATTTTCCCGACGACTGCTTGCTACCGAGTAGTAAATAAACCTATGGTGTATGTTAACAGAGTTTTGTATTTGTCAACTCGTCACCATGGCGGATCACAACAGGTTCAAAATCTCTTTAGTACTGCAATGGTACATCTCTCATTGTCAATGTCCTTCTCTTTTCTCTCTTACTTCTTCGTTTGTTGTATCTGTCTTTTACCCACAGTTGCCATGTTTGTTCTTGTACCTTGACACCTTGTGTCATATGTATGTTCTTGTTTGTTGATGTAACCCAACTTTCTTTGTTCCTCTTGACTGGGGTAACAAATAATTCAGAGACTTTTTATGCGTATGCATATCTATTTTACGATAACCATTACTTGTCGGGAACAATGAGGAACTGAGAGTACAGTTGGAAATAGTTTGTTCACATGATTGAAACTATCCATTGAGAGCTGCGGTCTCTGATTGACCATAGGTTCAATAGGTTTCAATCATACCGAGTGACCCACAGTGTTTTCCTAGGCGTTTAATGGCTTAGAATTTATTTAAATCTCCTATACAACCTGTCAATAATAGATAACCCCCGTCTATTATGTAACATACGTATATTTCATAAATATTTACATTTCAAGACTGAAGACGTGTGAATATCACAGGATTGGTTTCCATGTGAATGAACATTGAAACTTTATGCGAAAGGATTAAAAAATTCGACTTTTCACGTGTTTATAAATAGTTTCAAATGTTTTTTTGTTTTTTTTAAGGTGTCGTTAAAATTATGAGAAATTTTGAAATAATCAATGTTTTTATATTTTCATTTGAGAGTTAGAATGTAACTTTTTTTTTGGTAGTTCAGCATGTTGAGTCTTTTTGGAGTGATTTTATGTAGATGTCATATAAATCTTTCTTTCTTTCGTGTGACTCCAGTTCTGGACATCTGGGGAAATTGGAGGGCATTTACCCGCAGTAGAAGTACTTCAGTTTAACGTCCATCATTCTTTCTTGTTACATTTATTACCTTTTCCCAGTAGATACCGTGACTTCATTAAACAATTCTCTGGTGTTTGGCTACGTGAAAGGACTTTTCAGTTGGTCCAATTTGACATAAAATCATTTTCTTGCTGGGGGTGAATTCATGAACGAATCGAGGCTGCACACGAATCAAGACTCAGTCTTCACCATTATGAAAGATACTTGATCCCCTCGACATTTCCCCTGAGTTCGCGAGTAATATGGAACAAGTCCTGGGGGCAGCACCCGACAAAGCAGCAGCTGTACGGCCACTTATTACCCATCACAAAAACTATCCAAGTTAGACGAACCAGAAATGCGGGACTCTGCTGGAGAAGTTGGGACGAGCTCATAAGGGATGTACTCCTGTGGACCCCTTCACATGGACGAACAAGGGCAGGACGACCAACTAGAACCTACTTACTGCAGCTTTGTGCCGATACGGGATGTAACCCTGAAGACCTGCTGGAAGCAATGGACGATAGGGTGAGAGAGGTTCAGGGATATCCGTGCTGATGGCGCGACGTGATGCTGGTGATATATGATATCAAGCTTTCCTATCTAATACAAATAATTTGCAAACACTTGTATAGCTTCAAGAGTTACCATCTAATATGAATATTTTATATACTGAAGCTGCTATTGCTATTCAATGATCTTTTATTTTAGTCAGTTCTGTTTCAAACAGGCGACATCTCTACACTAGAGGGAACCTCTCTGAAACTGGTAGACAAATTCACCTACCTAGGAAGCAGTGTCTCATCAACCGAAGAAGACATCGACACACGGCTAACGAAGGCATGGACAGTTATCGATAAGCTATCGATCATATGGAAATCAGACCTGACCGATAAAATGAAACGCAGTTTCTTCCAGGCAGCGGTCGTATCGATACTGCTGCATGTACTACTTGGACGCTAACTAAACGGCTGGAGAAGAAGCTAGACGGCAATTACACAAGAATGTTGCGAGCAATACTGAACAAGTCCTGGCAGCAACACCCCACGAGGCACCAACTATACGGCCACCTGCCTCCCATCACGAAAACTATCAAAGTCAAACGAACCAGACATGCAAGACACTGCTGGAGAAGCAGGGACGAGTTCATGGGTAATGTACTCCTATGGACTCCCACATATGGCCGGGGAATAGCAGGACGACCAGCTCGAACATATATACAGCAGCTATGTGAGGATACGGGATGTAGCCCTGAAGACTTGCCAGAGGCGATGAACGATAGGGAAAAGTGGCGAGAGAGGGTCAGTGATATCCCTGCCTGTGGCACGACATGATGATGATGATGATTTCAAACAAATCATTTTTAAATAAGTCTATTTGGTCCATCGATGGAACCCTAACTAGTTCTAGCGATCTGAGCACTACTATATACTCCTCAGAGATCAAAAACTGGAGCCTTACCACTTTTATAAAAAAACATTAATTTCAACAAGTATTAAAACTCAAGAAAATTGAGAAGACACCAACATATTCACTAAATAGTTTGATAATACTGTCTATACAAAATAACATTACAAAACCATTGACTTTGAAATGTTTTTGAGCCTCACGAAAAATTTGTTATTGGGGCCTAGATTCCCTAGCTCTGGCCCTGCTTGTGACTATGCGCACCCAACTAGCTAAGTCAGCGAACGTCGATATTCTTCCATCGCAGAAGCATTTAAGAGAGACTTGCATAGAAAAGATGACGTGAATGTGTGATTAGAGATATCTGGAAAAAGCTGGTGACAACAAAAATGATTTAGTTTGGTTTGGTTTGGTTCGGTTTTATGGCATACCAACCATTACAGATTATTTAATGCCAAATCTATTATTTATGAATAAACAATTCTATTCCAAGCAGTTCAGTTTAGCATTACTACAGTTTTTTTTTTGTGTACACACAGTTAAATGTAAAAACTGTTATACTTAAAGCAATTCAGTTTTGTATAAGTACACAGTTTAGCTTTATTTAACCCTTAGATACGATCCTATCAGGTGCTACCACTCTGGGCCAGAGTGGACCAGGGAGCGATTGAAATGATGGGGTACTCTGCGTTCCCTAGAGCTCTAGCATTGTTAGGGCCTCACCATCAGATTGTTTAGTGGTTAGGGGAGTCTTACCTCTCTGCAGAGAAGCAGTCGGTGTATTCTGCAGCCCCCAAAATAATGTTATATGCTTGTAATACATACATAAAAAAATAGATACATTTCTATAAAAAATGCATTCACCCAACTCCTGGATGTGTTAAAAAGTCAATTTTCTAAATTGAAACTAGCTTGTTTCAATTTAGAGTTTTTCTTCTGCTCGACTGGGTGCTAAAGAGCCAAGTCTGCCCGACTGTTTACCCATAGATGGTCGTGAACAGATGATTTTATACCTTTCCCAAAAGCATTAGCATGAAGGTAATCACAAGCAACCCTGTCTAATATTTGAACACGGCTCGCCGATTCAATTTCCTTCGGTGATAATCGTTACACAATGCGCGTAAATCTATTCCTACCCTCTAAATATCGACAGCTGTATTGGAGTGACGATCACGAGCAAGATGACGGGTAGATGCATCAATTGCACCATAGATTTTAACCTCTCTCGAAATTATTGACTGCTTAGTTGTCGATTGGTTGTTTGGGTTTTATGGCATATCAACCTTTGCAGGTTATTTAACGCCAAATCCATTTTTATGCAAATAGTCTGTTCTATTTCAAACAATTCAATTTAGCACGAGTACACAGTTTAGTTGTCAAAAACATTTCTATTTCAAACTATACAGGTTATTCAAACAGTTCTAATTCAACTAATTTAGTTTATCATTAGTACAGATTTTGTTTACACACAGTTAAATGTCAAAAGAGTTCTATTTAAACAATTCAGTTTAGTGTAAGTACAGTTTCAATCTCAAAAACAGTTCTATTTTAAGCAATTCAGTTTAACATAAACATGCAGTTTAAATGTTAGCATAGTTTGTGAGAAATATTTCTATTTCAAGCTATTCAGTTTAGTCAAACAGTTCTAATTAAAACAATTCAGTTTAGCGTACGTATGCAGTCAGTTCTATATAACCCATAGATAGGGTCCTATCAGGAGCTACCATTCTAGGCCAGAGTGAACCTGGGACCAATGGCAATGAAGAGGTACTCCACATTCCCCAAAGCTCCAGCATCATTTTAACCTCACATTCAGATTTTTTAGTGTCATAATGAAGACACTCATTGGTGTATTCTATGGCCCCAGCCGACTGGGTCAGGCTGCTTGGAGTTTTACAGGTATTTCTCCTGTTGTAAAGCAAACTTGAATTGATAGCTGCAATGACAATGCAGGACCAAATAGGGAATTCGTTCTATCGCCTCACGGCACATGTGTACAAGAGGATCATTGATTCTGCAAGAGAATTCATTCGCTCTTCAACAGGTTTTATTTTTCTTCCAGCCGGGTGTCTTATAGAAGATTTTGATGAGAGATCCTCTTTATTTTGATCATCCGACTATTTGACAAATAGTATTATATAGTACCATAGTAGCATTCTTCGTGCTTTTTGACCTCATACATACACGCGCACACGCGCACATATACATACATGTTCACGCATATCCACGCAAACACTCCACACTGTCAGAGAGACTTAGGCTACACTGCCTTGAATTCTGCAGTAAGGTAAAAATCCACCAAAAAGAGGTAACCTGGGTATGGTAATAAACACCATTTGATAGTGAGCCTCCAGTTCTGGTGATGTGGGGAGTTTGGAGTAGCGTATTATTGTCATTACTCCCAGGTCGACTCTTACCTGCAGTGGTAGTACCTGTTAAGGCCCCATCTCTGAGTTTGACAGATCTGTTTAAAATTAATTCGTTTTCGATAGAACCGTGAACCCCCTCAAAAAATCACACACACACATACACACACACACAAGAAAAGAAAATCTCTTAAAGAATAACTACACAAAATATATAAATATGGACGTAATTCCTTTAGGCAAAAATAACACGGGACGAATTGAAATGCTATGAAAAAGACAAAAACAAAAAGCAGTACAAAAAACAAGATTACAAAAAGAGATAAATAAAACACGCACAGAGATACGTTTATACAAATAGAATATGTGTATATAATGTTGAAATCGGAAAGAAAGAAAGAAAGAAAGAATATATAAAATGAGAGTTAACAGAGAAAGAGGCAGATAAAGAGAAAGAAGGTGAAACAGAAGTATAAAGAAGGAGATGAAGACGGAAAGAAAGAATTAGAAATGAAAGCGGTAAACTATACTCTATGTTCCTCGCATTTTTGCTTGTTTGTTTTCTTATAACCAGCGTTATAATTTTGAAACTTACGTTGATTTTTTTGTTTAGATTATTAAGATCATCACCCCTCTCACTCAGCACACATCTCTGAAATGACACTCATCGACTAACCACGGCCGCATCTATCCCACCAATCTCATTACCTGCCGCTTGTAATCTCGGGCAAAGCTCACCACACCCACTGGGACAGAAACAACCTCAGCAAAAACAAATAGATTTGAAATAAAATAAACAATCAACTTGCGATTTCCGGGTTTCGCTTTTTTTTTCTTTTTTTTTTTTTTGCATATATTGCATTTTGAGATTGATCGAGCTGCCATATTTGCTGGCTAAAAATTCAAAAGCTTTTTTGAAATTCATTTCCATAGTTCCAAACAGCACGATTTCTTCTTCTTCTTCTTCTTCTTCTTCTTCTTCTTCTTCTTCTTCTAACAAGCGTTAGATAGTGGTCTTTCAGTGGCGTCTGAGTCACATCAAGTCTCCTCAGGTCTCCAGGACTCCTTTCAGTATTCAAGCCGATCTTAGCAATACAATGGTCTGTTTGGTCTCGTTTCTCCCAATGAATTCTAATTCTTCCCTTTTTTAAGTTCTTGAGGACCGTTCTGGATGCAACAACTACAATTGGTATTGCCTTGGACTTCCCGTTCCACATGTTTCCAGTTCTCTGGCAAGGTCCAAGTACTTTTCTATGTTTTCACTTTCTTTTATTTTCACTTTGTAGTCTGCCGTAAAATCCACAATACGGCAAGCTCTCTCTCTCTCTCTCTCTCTCTCTCTCTCTCTCTCTCACTCTCTCTTTCTTTTGTTGATCAACACTAAGTCTGGTCTTCTGGTTAGGATTAGATGATCCGTCCCTTTCACAAAAGCTCAAAAAATTTTATTGGTCTCATTTTATCAGACTGATTCTGGTTTGCGTATATACCGTTTAGTTGTATGGAAAAAAAATTTCAACCTCTTGCACAATTCTTAGTGTATTACCTTTCCCACCCAGTCATGTCCAGTTCATGTCCAGTTTTTTTATTTTTTTCTGCTTGTTTGCTGCATCTGTTTATTATGTGATTAACCGTTTCATCGTTTTTCGCACATAATCTACTCTTGGTTTCTCCCTGGATTTTGAGTGACGTCAAGTTTCCTCAAGTCTTCAAGGCTCTGCTCAGTATTCTGACCAATCTTAATTGTGCTGACGTTTGGATAATCTCCACTCATATTCTTATGATCAAGTCTTCCAATCCTTTGGTAACCATATCCAGTGTGCCAATTACAATTGGTATCACCATTACCCTCATGTTCTACATTTTTTCATCTCTCTAGCAAGATCTCAGTATTTTTTTTGCTTTCTTTCAGCTTTACTCTCTTTTCAGCGGGAACGGCAAAGTCCACTATTCAGCAAGTTCTTTTTTTTTGTCGACTGTCTAGATGTGATCGTCTGGCCGAGATTAGATGATCCGTCTGTATCTCAAAATCACTTTGTGTGTCTCATTCTCCCGGAGGGATTCTCGGTTGTGTTTATACCATTTGTTCGTATGGTCAAATTTAAACTTCTTGCATAATTCCCAGTGGATTACCTTCCCTACCCAGTCTTTTCTAGTCTTACACTCGTTTTTCACATTCACTTCTTATGAGATTGATCGTTTCGTCTCTATCACCACATAACCTACTTCTAATATTCTGTTGCGTCTTGTTTTGACATTATTAGTCCTTATGGCGTGGTTCTCTGTTGCTATGTGAAGAGATTCAATTTCTCTCTTTAGGTTTCCCTTTCTGGGGCATGTCCAAGTTGTCTTGTGTGAGATTTCATTTGTTTGTCGCTTGAAATATCCATACATTCGTTATTTCCGATTTTTGTTTCCTGGTTATTTTTCTTCTCTTGATTCATGTGTTATCTGTATCATTTCTCGTGGCTCTAATCAATCTTCCCCTGGATTGTTCAGTGTAATCTTTGAGTTTTCTTGGAAGCATCGATGCAATTTCAATACAGGCAAGTCTTCTTCCTTCTTTTCTTGACACATACAGTCTGTCTACATAATCGCTGGGATGTAAGGCCTTATGCATCGTCATGAGTTTTCTAGTTCTCTTGTTCATTTGTTTAAATTCCTCCCTTGTCCACTTTAAGAACGGTTTGGAACATCTTACGTGGTGACAACCCAAGTATTTACCCCTTTTATAAGGTTCCTGATATATAGTTTGGTTTCGAGAAGCTTTTTCGTTCTCCTGAGATATTATTCTTTAATTTTTTCTTTCATCTGTGATCGTCTGGCCGAGATTAGATGATCCGTCTGTATCTCAAAATCACTTTGTGTATCTTATTCTTACCGGAGGGATTATCGGTTGTGTTTATATCATTTGTTCGTATGGTCAAATTTCAACTTCTTGTATATGTCCGTTTCCCAAGTATTTGTAAGTTTCCTTTTCTTTGTGCATTCTGATCTTCTTTTGGTTTGGTTGGTCTATTCCTTCCGTCATGTGTCGCTTCTCATTAATATCATTGTACATTTTTCTATGCCGAATTCCATCCCTATGTCTTGACTGCACATTATCAATGCATATATTAGAATTTCCAATTCTTATTCATTTTTGGCAAACATATTAATGTCATCCATGTACATTAGGTGATTGATCTTTACCTCCTATTTTGTATTTGCCTGTGCATTACCTATGTAATGACTGAGTAGCATCACCGCAATTACAAATAATATAGGTGATCCTATTTACCCAACCCCTCCGCTCGGGCAGGATATGACACAAGGTCAATTTTTTTAAGCGGAGTTTAAGAGGTTTCAATTCAGAGTTTTCCTTCTCCTAGACTAGTTGTCTCACCAAGGCTGAAGAACCTAGTCTGCCCTACTATCTATCCATAGCTGGAGGGAGAATAATTGGATTAATACCTTTCCCAAGGGTATTAGTCCCACATTAGTGCTATGTGAAATGCAGTCAGTCTTGTCCAGGAATTGAACTCGTATCGCCGTGTCCATATCCTGTGACGATAACCATTACACCACGGGCACTTCCTAAATAATATAGGTGATAGCGCGTCTATTTGGAAGATACCTCACTGCATTTTCATCTCAGCTAAGCTTTTTCTCCTGCTATCAGTCCCACTTTCTAGTTTTTCATGGTTTTCTCGATAAACTTTACGACTTCGGATATCTTATACAGTTTAAGACTTTCTATTATCCAGCTTAATCAATCAATCCATGCCATAGCTAGCTTTGCGGCACCCTTTCTGTTCTATGGGAAATAATTCGCGGTTTGTTAGCGAGACGTAAATCTCTTCCCTTATTTGTACCGTTAGTATTTTTCACATCATAGGTAAGCACGTCATGGGTCTGTAGTTGTTTGCGGCCGTTCTTCGAGGGAGTCATTCTGGATCAATGTGGTCATTCCTTTGGTCATCTATTCGAGTTCGTCTGATTCTTATAGGCATCTATTCATTTCGGTTGTCAGTCTGTCATGGATAGAGGTGAATTTTTTGAACCAGAATATACGTATTCCATCATGGCCTGGCGTTTTCCTATTTAGTATTTTTTAATGTTGTTCTGAGTGAATCAATGTATACTTTTGCCTTCGGTCCTTCTTCGAGTCCTTCTAAATCTTTTTCTATGTTGCTTATCCATTCAGTTTTTTTGTTACGTTTTCTCAGTTGCCATATGTTACTTGCATTCAGTTGTTGGTACGTTTTCTTGTCATTTCCCCCTACTTGCAGGTAGAACTTTTTTTTTCATTTTGTAAAGGTCTGCTTTATCTGTATTTCTTTAACCTTCTCTATATCTTTTAAATCTTTTTTCGCCAGTACTTTCTGGTATATTTCCTCGTGTTGTATTGTCATTTTTACTTGTGTTGCTTTTTCCTTTTTGCCTCAACATGTTCCAACGTTTTTCCTTTGTTTTATAATTTTTTTCTTGTTGTAGATGTCTTATGTGCGTTTCCAGTCGCATTTCCCATCCAGGTTTTGAGCTTTTGTTTATAGTCTTTAGGGGAATACCGATTTTATCCCAGACTGATTTTAATGTCGTGTCTTGTCTATTCGCAATTCGATATGGTTAGTCCTTATGGCGTTATTTTGTGCTGCTAATAAAAGAGATTCAGTTTCTCACTTAAGGTTTCCTTTTCTTTGCCACGTTCACGTTTTTGTGTGTGAGTTGTCGCTTGTTAGTCGCTTAAAACGTTGTTTTTCTTCACACTTTTGTTTTCTGCTTATTGTCGTTCCTCTGGTTCTTGTGTCGTTAGTATTGTTTCTGGTAGCTGTGATCAGTATTCCTTCGCGATTTTCTATGCAGTCTTTGAGTCTTTGTGTCGATACGTCAAAACTGTTTTCAATGCTGGCAAGTCCTCTTCCTCCCTTTTGTCTTGGCACATATAGTCCGTCTGGAATGCAATGCCTCATGCATTTTCATTAGTTTTCTTGTTCTCTGGTCTATTTGTTTAAGTTCTCTTGCCAATTTCGAAAATGCTCCCGAGTATTTAACGAGGGGAACAGCCCAGGTATTTATCTCCTTGACAAGGTTACTGCTATAGAATTTTCTCTCTAGTAATTTTCTGGTTTATCTGAGATAATCTTTTAAAATTTTTTCTTTCATTTCCATTTGCTTGATGGTGTCAGCTTCCAATTCTCCCTGGTATTTGTAGGTTTCCTTTTCTCCGAGATTTCTGAAGACTACTTGATTTTGTAGTTCGACTCCTTCCGACATGTGTTGTTTGCCATTTTTCATTACGAGCAAGGCGCATTTTTTATGCTAAATTTCATTCCTATGTCTTGAGTGTATATTTCCACAATTTCTATTAGGGTTTCCAATTCTTTTTCGTTTTTGGCAAAAAGTTTGATGTCGTCTATATAAATCAAGTGATTGATCCTTTCTTGCTATTTACTGAGTTTGCAACCGGCAGTGCATTTCCTAAGGATGTGGTTGAGTGGCATCATGCCTATCAGAAATAGTGATGGCGATAGTGCATCTCGCTGGAATATGCCTCTTTGGATCTTAACTCAGCTAAGTTTTTTCCTCCTGCTGTCAATTCCACTTTCCAGGTTTACATGGTTTTCCCGATAAACTGTACGACTTGGTTGCGTATTTTATACATTTTGAGACAGTGTAGTATCGAGCTTTGGGGGACCATATCGTAAGCCTTTTTGTAGTCAATCCAAGCCATTGGTAGATTTTTCCGTCTCGTTTTACTCCTGTTGAAGATTTGTTGATCTATATGTGATAGTTCCTCTGGATCAGTTGTGGCAGCATTTCTGTTAATCTGGGAATATTTCTTCTTCTATTTTTATTTTACCGTAATATTTTCATTATTGATTTCTTTTTGCTAATTGATCTTTCTTCTTTTTATGATTTTTCAAGTCTTTCATTTTTATTTTCAGACTCTAAATTTTTCTTTTTATCTCCTCCTTTTCATTCATTCATTCATTCATTCATTCTTGCCCTGGGGCTGTAGAATACACCGAGTGATTTTCAACAGGATGGTAAGACCCCCTCAATGAATGTCCTGATATGACACTAAACAATCTGACGGTGAGGATCCAGTAATGCTGGAACTTGAGAGAATGCGAAGTACCCCTTCAATGTGATTGCTCTCAGGCCCAATCTGACCCGGAGTGGTGGCACCTGATGATAATGAAAACTGTATACTTATGCTAAACTGAATTGTTTGAAATAGAATTGTTTTATATGCCTTACTAAATCGTTTAAAATAGAACTATTTTTGATATTGAAACTATCCTAATGCTTAACTGAATTATTTGAAATAGAACTGTTTGACAAAACTGCATAGCTTGAAATAGAAACGTTTTTGACAATTACACTATGTACTTATGCTAAATTGAATTGTTTGAAATAGAACTGTTTATTTGTATAGACATGAATTTGGTATTAAACAACCTACAAAGGTTGATATGCCATAAAACCCAAACAAATAATAAAAACAAACATTTCTTTAGTTTTTTCTTCTTTCTTTCGTTTTTCCCTCATTCTTAGCTTTTCTTTTCCTTTCTTCTTTTACAGGGGGTGTCCTCGTGGTGTAATGGTTAAAGCAATGGACTGCGGAATCGTAGTACGCGAGTTCGTACTCCAGTCGTGCTATTACGTTCCCTCTCGGGAAAATACTCTTGGGAAAGGTATGAAGCCTCTTATCCTCCCAGCTATGGGTTAAATAGTACCACTACTGTTCTTCAAGGAGAATGGCTTTGGCATTAAATAACCTAAAAAGAGTTGATATGCCATTAAACAAAGAAACCAAACTTTTCTTCTTTTTCCCTTAGTCTTTCTTCTTTAATTCTTTTTCTTTCATTTCCATTTACTTTCTTTCTTTCTTTCTTTCTTTCTTTTGATTTGTTACCATTTCTCGATTTTACCTTACATACTCTATATCAACAATTTTTTTTTTTTTGCACATATTCCAATCCCCATTGAGTTGATGCACATGTGTTTCTTTGCATATTTGACCTCTTATCGTATCATTGATGGCCAGCCTGTGAGTAAAGTCATCATGCTAACAATATTGTCCCATCCCCTTTGACCGCACCCACACAAACGCAGCGAGACCCGTGCACCCGCATCCAGTGTAAACAGGAAGCACCTCATTAGATCACAACGTCTAAAACAAATACGGTTTGTTTGTTTCTCTTACTCCATGGTGATTTTTTATTTCGTTTGTTTTCTCCTTTATTTTGTTTCTCTATTTTCATTTCTTTCGTTTTTTTTTTCTTATTTGCTTGATACCTTTTTCATAAAATACTATTTTATATATCTCTTTATTTTCATTTCTTTCTTTCTTTCTTTCTATCTTTCTTTCTTTCTTTCTTTCTTTCTTTGTATATATGTTCTTTCTTTCTTTCTTTCTTTCTTTCTTTGTATATATGTTCTTTCTTTCTTTCTTTCTTTCTTTCTTTGTATATATGTTCATTCTTTCTTTCTTTCTTTCTTTCTTTCTTTCTTTGTATATGTGTTCTTTCTTTCTTTCTTTCTTTCTTTCTTTCTTCATCTATCTATCTAAATATCTATTTTTTTCTTCTGATTTCTCCTTTTTTTAGTTGTTATTTTTCTTTTTCATTTAGTTTTTTTACTTATTATAATTCATTTTTCAATTATTCTGTTTTTTATTTTTTATTTTATATTTTTCTCTTTCATTTTTATTTTAGAAAATTCTTCTTCTTCTTCTTCTTCTTCTTCTTCTTCTTCTTCTTCTTCTTCTTCTGTATTTCGTTCTTTCTCTTATTACAAAGAACTCTTCCCACCACTGGGAATATGCAAATTCAGTAATCTCAACTTATCTAATATTCAAATAGGTCGCTACTTGACTGACAGGAAACGAGAATTTTCGACTTTGGAAGTATTTCTCTTTAGGTTTTATATTACAAATATAAATCTCCTGGGCGGTGAAAGTATTTTAATGCTCATGTGATTACAAAGAAACTTAGGAAAAATAAACTTTACAAAGATATTCTGTTCATTTGATGAGAAAGTTGGTCGTAAATATAGTCTGTAATGTTTTTGTATTTTTTCTAAAATTTGGTTTGATTTGATTTTGTTTTATGGCATATCAACCATTGTAGGTTATTTAATGCCAAATCCACTTTTATAAATAAAAACAGTTCTATTTCAAACAATTCCCTTTAGCATAAGTACACAGTTTCAATGTCAAAAAACAGTTCCATTACGGACAATTCAGTTAAGCATAAGTACACTGTTTAGTTCTATCTGTCCCATAGATAGGACCCAACTGAGTACTACTATCACGGGCCATATTGTACAAGGAAGTGATGGCAATTAAGGGACACTCCGCATTCTCTAAAGTTCCAGCATTACTGGAACCTCACCATCAGATTGTTAAGTATCATATCCAGGAAACTCGTTGGTGGATCTTACCCCTCTGGAGAGAGGTTAGTGAGATTGGTTTGGTTTGGTTTCTTTGTTTAATGGCGGATGACCCTTTGTTGGTTTTTTATTGTCAAATCTATCTTTATAGAAGAATAGTTGGGGAACTATTTGTTGTGGCCCCGGAAAGGGTCACTAATGAAAACGCAAACACGGATATTAGATAACCGATTATATAACACAAGAAAGATCGAGTTACATAGAAAAGGTAAGAAGTCTCGTACTCTTCGGATAACACCGATATTGATCTGCGGTATTTGATGACCACCCCACCCAACGGACATGTGCGGCACAAGGCCTTTTTTGTGGGTCCAGACACAGGGCCGGAGTCCACACGCGCCCAGCATTCCTCAAAATTCCTATAGCCCCGTCGGCATTCCCGCCTCAGGCAGGGCGATGAACCCCAACCTCGCCAAAGGAGGTAAAAGCCTGGTGGGAAGGCTCCCTGAGGCCGAAGAAAATCTCCAGGTACCGAGACACACTCGGCCAGATCCGTGCCACAGATAACACGGCCGGCCGAAGTGCTACCCGGCACCTGGAGAGGTGCAGACTGATATTATCTGCCCCTTGGCAGCGAAATCTCTCAGTACTAATAACGGTAAGAAGAGTCCATTCTGATGAGATGGGTAAGGCTCCCACAACACTATTTAACCAATAGATGCGGGATAAGGAGTGTTAATACCTTTCACAAGGGTATTATTCTTAAAGTGAAAGTAATAGCGTGATTTGAGTTCAAACTCGGTTATTACGACGTTACAGTCTAGCATATCTGATGGTGAGGCTTCAGCAATGCTGGAGCTTTGGGGAATGCAGAGTACCCCTTTATTGCCATCACTCCCAGATCCACTCTGGCCCGGAGTGGTAGCACATGGTAGGGTCCTATCAATGGGTCTAATAGAACTGAAGTGTAATTATGCTAAACTGAATTGTTTGAAATTAACTGTTTTTACATTTAACTTTGTGTAACGAAAAACTGTACTTATGCTAAACTGTTCATTTGTATAAAAGTGGATTTGGTATTAAATAATTTACAAAAGTTGATATGCCATAAAACCAAACAAAATCATAAGTCATAGTCTTGCACGTTAGCAGCCACGCCACAGGAACTCTTTCATAACAATAGATGAATTCATACATTTCCCTAAGATAGCGCTATGTGAATTGTAAACAAACTTATCCAGGCTTTGAACTTTAATAATCGAGTCCACCATCTACAGCAATAACCGTTACGCAACGACCGCTCCTCCCCAAAATATAGTGACCTCTATCATCAAGTCGCACTGACATCACGGTTTTCCGTGAATCTCTCTCACTATCCAATCCTATCATCGTCGCTCCTGGCAGATATTTTAGGTTGTATCCAGTGTCCGCAAAGAGCTCATGTATGTATTTATCAACACCTCAATACAAGCAGGATATAATATAAAGTTAGTTTTTTAAACGGAGTTTAACAGGTTTGGATTCCGAGTTTTCCTTTTCTTGGACTGCTTTCCATACCAAAGTTAAAGAGCCCTGTCTGTCCTATTATTAATCAATAACTGAAGGGAGAATCGTTGGATTCATATCTTGCCCAAGTGTATTTCCTGAGACGATAGCCATTACACCATGGGTACCTCCCGTATATAAGCTCATGTATATGTCTTTGTTGATTGGTTGACACTGGCGCATCCATGATTAGGGGCTCATGAAAATGTCACTAAAGAGTTCGTCCTTGCTTCTCCATCAGTACCCCCACCTTGTTTTGTTCATCTTTTTTCTATGGGTGGTATGTGGTTGTATAACTGCTGTTTTGTAGGGTGTTGGTTCCTGCATTTATCAAAAAAGCGCATTGGTGTCATTAAGGGACCTCTATGATAGGATAAAAAAGAAAAAAAATCTATAAGGGACCTCTATGATGGATAGAAAAGAAAAAAACTCTTGGGAATTTTTAATAGATAGAAAAGAAGAAAAAATTAGCGGTCCTTATGATTGGATACAAAAGAAAAAATCTTTTATTTTTATTAAACGATTTTATTCAATAATAATAATAATATTAATAATAATAATAGCGCATAAACTCCTATGGGACTTTGACATACACACGGATCACCTAATCTCGACCAGAAGATCCGACCTAATAATAATCAACAAGAAGAAGAGAACTTGCAAAATTGTCGACTTTGCTGTCCCAGCTGACCACAGAATAAAACTTAAAGAATGTGAAAAGAAGGATAAGCACCTCGACCTTGCTAGGGAACTAAAAACTATGGAACATGCAGGTGACAATTATACCAATTGTAATTGGTGCGTTTGGAACAGTAACTAAAGGATTACTAAAGGGACTGGAGGACTTGGAAGTCAGCGGACGAATGGAAACCATCCAAACTACTACATTTTTGAGAACGGCCAGAATACTGAGAAGAGTCCTGGAGACTTGAAGAGACTTGCTGTCACTCAGACTTCAGTGAAAAACCATCAGCTAACCCTGATGTGAAAATCTCTAATGAGTAAATAATAATAATATCAATAATAATAATACCAGACCTTATAGTAATCAATAAAAAGAAGAGAACTGGCAAATTGGAGACTTTGCTGTACCGGCTGACCACAGAATAAAACTGAAAGAATGTGAAAAGAAGGATAAATACCTCGACCTTAAATTAAAAAATTATGGAGCATGACTGTGACGATTATCCCAATCGTGATTGTTGCATTCGGTTTAGTAACTGAAGGACTATTAAAGGGACTGGAGGACTTGGAAGTTGGAGGACGAGTGGAGACCATCTAAACTACAGCATTGTTGAGAACGGCCGGAATATTGAGAAGAGTCTTGGAGACTTGAGGAGACTTGCAGTAACTCAAACTCCATTGAAAGATCTGCTAACGCTGATGTGAAAAACTCTAAAAGAGTAAATAATAATAAAAAGAAATAGTTTTTATGCATACAGAATACAATACCATAAAAAAATGAATAAATTAAAATCTAGTTGTGTCGATTGGAATAAAATTTGTTTCTTCTTGTGTAGTGCTCCTCTCTTTAAGTCTGTAAACCAAGCAATTAAAATCAAATTGTCTATTTGTTCAATTCCTTATGAGAAGTGATTTATGTATATATGTTTTTGTGTCTTTGGAAACTAGTTATAGTCACAAAAAATAGCTCGTCAGAAGTAATCAAACACCAGGCATGATTTAGATAAAGTTATTAGCATGACTCTTTTGATGTAACACAAGAGTGTGCTAAAAGCAAATGATAATTATTCTGATCTCTTAATAATGAAACGAACAAATCTTCATAAAATCTTTTTTTTTAAATCGGAAATGTGCTCAAATATAGAAAAAAAATCTAAAATAAGTGTTTCCTCAGCTCCTTATGTCAGTCTTGTGACTATAGATTTCACGCATTTATTAGATAATACAATCAGATGAAACATGCCCTAACGTATTTTATATTTGTATTTAATAAAAAAAAAAAAAGAGTTCTCGAATAAATAAAAGAGAATTATTAGGAGATTTTGATGTTGGAATTAAAAAAAGTTTTTTCTTTCATTGGAAAAGTGCTCAAATGCTGCTCTGAAGAGAAAGATTAAACATAGCATCGATCAAACTGAAAACAGAGGCATTGTGTGGCTTTATATGAGTCATTTGGACTTGCTTACTCTCATGGCTTAGTAAACCAGCAGCTACGTATAACCAGACTTTCTCGAAGTTGAAGTGGATGTAGAAATATAGAATAATGCAGTTACGAGTGTAATAAAAACCTATTTTTCTTAGTCGGTGTTTCGTTTAACCTTATTATAAAAGCCATCATTTCTTCCTGTTTCAATTAATGCTATTGTAGAATTCGAAAATTCCTTTGAAAATCTTTTGAAAAATCCAATTAATCAATTTTGAATATAGTTAAATATCTTTAATTGTGGCCAATTTGTTTCGTATACTTCATATCATAATGGAACGGTGAATTGTATGATAAAAACTTGTTTTCGAACCTGCACTTTGACACTAACTCACATTTTTCATTTCTAAGATTTGGTTTGGAAATGTAATAATATCTACGTTCTCAAGACAAAAGAAATATGGCTTTGGTTTCAGTTTCTTTGTTTAATGGCATTTCAACCTTTGAGAGTTATTTAATGCCAAAGTCATCCTTGTAGAACAGAAGAGGTTCTATTTAACCAATACATCAGGGGTAAGTGGGTTCATACCTTTTCCCATGGTATTAGTTCTAAAGTGGATGTAACGGAGCAAATAGAGTTCGAACTTACAATAATGTCACAGTCCAACACATTAGCCACAATACCACAAGGACCCTTCCTGTATTGCTTGAATATACTATTCTATGCTGATACAGATGCTTTAATATACTATTCTATGCTGATACAGATTTTCTTATTTCCCACGATATTGTCTGGGTAGTTTTATAATTCCATAAATATTTAAAAAGGGTCACCCAATAAGCATATTTCTCATGTCAAATTTCCGGTAAATTATAATTTGAGTGAATAAAAATGACTTTTGAGACTAATCCTTTTTCAGTCGTACTGGAAATGTTAAGCGTATTATAAAAATATTTCGCAATGATGCACTGTTTTTATTGCCTTGACACTATATACAAACATAATGATAATTTCTGTAATATATATATATATATATATATATATATATATATATATATGATTTTTTTTGTAGGTCCAAAGAGAGAATAAAAATATTCTAAAATGAGTAGGTCCATGAAGAGATTTGTATTTTTTAGTATTTGTTTATTTATTTTGTTCTTACATACGTCTATTTTTCCAGCTTGTTGTTTTCGTTAGAGAACATATATGGCACAAGGCCTTGTTAACGGGTACTCAATGAAACTTGAACTCACACGACTGATGAAAGCAAGGGGCTGGAAACATACAGGTATGTAAGAATAAAATAAATAGATTAAAAAAAAATACAAATCTCTTTGTGGACCAACTCACTTTAATATATTTTTATTCTCTCTTTGGACCTACCACAGAAAAATTATATATATACAGAGTGGCAACTGAAAAACTGAAGGTTTGAAAAAATCATAACTTCGTTTTCAGTCTTTTTTATTCTATTTATTCGTTTTGCTGGTTATAGAACATTCTTGAGGGATTAAAATGGCTACGTAATATGTCCAGCAACGAGTAAAATCCATCAATCTTTTCGATTTCAGTGACAGATCAATTATTAAAACTCAGAGAAAATGTCAGCAGTGTTTTAATGTCTGAATATCTCTGAGTGATAACAGGATTCGGAACTTAATCACCTTGTTTGAATGAAATAGATAAGTTAGGGATGTTTCGGGAAGAAGTCATAAAGTGCTCTCAGCTCTCTGACACGTGCAGTTTTTCTATTTGATCTGTACATGGAACCATAACAGATATTACCTCTTCTGGTCAGAGTAGATTTAAGAATAATAGCAATGAGGAAATCAATCCACACTCCCAGAGCTCAAGAAATGGAGTCTCACCACAAGATTTACTGATGTCGCAATCATTGATAGTAAAGTGAAGTAAGTAAAGTTGGCGACCGCAGTCTAGGGCGACCAGAAGGCTCCTTTTTCAATAGCTACTACAGAGAGGTGTAGCGGAGGGTGCTACTTCTTTCCTTGGATTGCTCCATTTTACCGTTGATACGTACCTTATAATACTAAGTTTTAAGCAAATAGGTATCACTTACCATTTTTAAAGTCTTTGGTATGATCCGACCTGGAATTGAACCCTGGTCTCCCGGACCATTGGCGAACACTCTACCCACTAGGCTAATAAGCCGGTTAACTTCTTCAACAAACTATACGTATTGATACGTCAGGTTTTATAAGTGTAAAAGATAGAGAGATGAGTGTGTGTACATATAAAAATAAACTTAGTGATAAAAACAAACTTCACTTTTGTAATAAAAACAAAAATGAAATGATAATTTAGTTTAAATACAAAACAAATTTAATTTAAAAAAATAGCATATAAATTACCCTGATAATGGTTCTGACGGGAACCAAAAGAACTCGATTTAACAAAAATAGATCATTTGGAGAAATTATCAACAAATTTCAAGATTGAAGCATCGAAAAACATAAGGACTCTTGAAAGAAAAAAGAAAAACTCCAAAACAACAAGGATTCGATTTTATTTAATCAAACCTCTTGAAATTTATATATATATATATATATATATAGAGAGAGAGAGAGCGACAGAGAGTGTGAGAGAGAGAGAGAGAAAACGAAAGAGATAGATAGATAGATAGATAGATAGATGAAAAAGCAAAAAAATAACTGGCACTTGTTACTCCTCCCACCAAATTCTCCTGCTTTCAGGCCTTTGACAAAATTGGTTTTGCTAACATTCACCAATTGCGCACTAAGTTGCAAAGAAAACAATAGTAAATACAATCCAGCCGCTCAAACAGACGAAAAAAAGAACAGCTTTTCAATTATTTTCGAGGTTTTGTTGCGATCCCAGAATTCCTAACGAATAGAAAATAAACACAACCCCCACAATAGTGTGTCGCACGTGTGCATATCTGCATCTTGTCCTGATCCGGTGGGTCTTCGGGCGTAAAATGTGTAGCAGACTGGGTGGACGCCCCCTCTTTTTTTGCTTCACAGATATTTCATATCGTTGACTGGATTTATGTCAGGGTTTGGGATAGATACATAAACATCTTCATAACCTTTATAAAGCTTGTATATATATATATATATATATATATATATATATATATATATATATATAACAACTTCATGAAATTTCCAAAAGACAAAAGTGTGATGTGTTCGGGAAAGCTTTTTTTTTTTTAGCAAAAAACTTTCATAAGTTGACTAAACATAGTTTTGCCACTCCGAACCTGAGTCGAAAATACAATCTTTGGTGTGGAATCTCCAGGAAAGAAAAAGTTCTGGGCGTAGCGGTCAGTAAAGAAGGTGACGCTAACTGTCTTTTGGGGCATGTCACAATTGATTTCTATGAAAAAATGCACAACTGTAATCAATTCTTGTTGTCAAAATTCACATTATTTATTAAATGAACGTCGTCTCTCTCTCTCTCTCTCTGTCTGTGTTTCTCTCTCTCCTTATATATATATATTAGAGAGAGAGAGAGAGGAAATAAAGTTAAATCTTGACGGTAGTTAAAGTCATTTTTTAGAAATGATTTCCTAAAAGTCTAAAACTCTTTGTTAAGGATAAACCTTTACTGACACTGATTGTTTCATGATTTCTTTTGTCGATAGTCAGATTCTTGTTTAGATGACGTCCATCCATCCTTAAAATGAAACCTGCAATCGTCACAGTCGAGTCTCACAAAAACATTAATATTCATTTATCCCATTTTTAAACCTACCATTTTTTCCTGTCAGGAGCTAATTGATCTAGCAAGTTCTTATTTTCATGTCTATCCCTGAATATGAGTAAGGATTTTTAACTTAAGAGACGGTCATATTCGAGTAAAGTAACTATATTTAATTATTCCTCGAAACATGACTTACCACTCTTTGTGTCTCAAACGCTTGTGCCCTATTATATCTTCCATTCAAGAAGAAAAAAAATATTAAATTAGCCCTAATAATCCCATATGTACTTAGATAACGTTGTCTTTTTGATGTAACATCTCTAGAGGTAAGTTTTTTTCTGGGTTATAAAATATGTTTCTAGTGTTGTTCGGTGGAACGTGAATATATATTTTTTGTCCAATCATTAGTTTTCACTGTCGTTTGTAAATCTTCTAATTCGCTATTTATTTGCCGTGGTGACCCGAGTTCATTTTTTGAACGAGCCTATGTGGTAATGTCTTTGCGAAAGGCATGAATTTGTCTGTTCTCCATCCTAAGCTAAAGGTAAATAGTTGGACAGACTGATTTCTATAGCCTTGATAAGGCAACTAGTCTGTGAGAAATAAAAACGAGAATTCAAAACAGCTGTGCTCAGTTTAGAGATTGATCTCGTGTCGCCTCTTACTTGTAGTGGAGGGGATGCGTAAATACATACATAAGTGGTTGTATTTTTGCTATTGTTTATTTTATAGAGGGGAGTTTCTGTGGCGGAGTGGCTAACCTACTGGACTGCAACATCATAGTAAGCGAGTTCGAATTCCTGTCGCGCTATTACGTTCATTTTCAGACTACTACCTTTGGGTATGAACTATGAGTTAAAGAGTACCACTACTGTTCTTCTTCGAGAATGGCTTTGACTTTAAATAACCCATGAAGCTTGATATGCCATAAGAAACCAAACAAAACTTTGTCAGTGTTTCTGTGAAATATTTTGTTATATGAAAGACATTTAAGAAAATGTTTAAACACAGTGCATGTTTAGATGCTTTATTCATGGGGTATTGTGTTTTTTGGTCATACCGTTTTTAAGACGAAGAGTCATTTGATATTAAGATTTGCTTGGTACTTTATAAGATTACAAGTATGGAATCCCCTGTGAGAATCAAATTCACTGTTGAAGTAATAGTTTGCAGGGCCGCAGTTTTATACAAAAAGGCTACAAAATCAAAGATATGAGAACATTAGTCGGAGCTATTGTATTTGAAATATATCAGTCTGCGTTGCTCAAGGTTGATTGATTTTGACGTTATTTCCACTGGTTTAGGGTTATTTTATTCATAGATTGATTTTGACGTTATTTCCACTGGTTTAGGGTTATTTTATTCATAGATTGATTTTGACGTTATTTCCACTGGTTTAGGGTTATTTTATTCATAGATTGATTTTGACGTTATTTCCACTGGTTTAGGGTTATTTTATTCATAGATTGATTTTGACGTTATTTCCACTGGTTTAGGGTTATTTTATTCATAGATGTTAGGGAATAGCAGTCGTTGCGCATTTATATTCTCTTTTTTGCACAAAATTATATCATATAAAATATTCCTATCTAATACAAATAACTTACTCGCAGTTATCTAGTTTCAAGTATTTCTATGTAATACTAATAATTATATGGTTTCAAGTAATTATTTCTATTTGATAATAATTACGCAGTCATATGGTTTCCAGAAATTAATAATAATTGTTAGTAAACAATAATAGCTTCAAGTAACTATTCTGAATAAAATAATTTGAACTTATATGGTATCAAGTATTCCGATGTAATACAAATAATTTGCAGTTATAATGTATCAATTATTCTTTTCTAATACGAATAATTTCACCCATTTATTAAGCCTAGTTGTGGCACAAGTATGGGCATTCTGTGAAAATCGATTTCACTTGTAATAATCCACTAACCTCGTTAGTTAACCCTTATACAACAATTGATGGCTTATATAAACATTGGTTGTATTTGGCACAAGGCCGAGCATCCAATGACGATCGAGTTCATTATACAGTTGCAATGGGTCTCAAAGACTATCTAGTTAACCACTTCTCGACGACAGGGTGCCCGAGTCGAAGACATATAATCCATACTGGTTTTATAAATGCCACACCCGTTTGTTTTACGTTAACTAATTTTTAATTGATAAATTTCATCGTCAGGTTCGATTTGAAAGTTGTTTCTCTTTGCCATTTGATCTAGGGAGTAAAGAGAACCCACATTCATTGTCTTTATTCCGTCATTCATTCTGTGTGACAGTACCTGTCAGTTTACCATCCATGGGTCAACTAGATCTGTTTAAGAAATTATTCGTATTGGATAGGGATGTTTTTCAGTCGTGCTATCACGTTCACATTCGGATTAAAACCCTTTGGAAAGGTATGATACCTTCTTATCCCCCCAGCTATGGATTAAATAGTCTCAATGTTGTTCTTGTCCAACGATTGCTTCGGCATTAACTAACCCACAAAGGTTGATATACCATTGAACAAAGAAGTCAAAACAAACCAAAACCATTATTCCTTCTCCGCCATCTTTAAGAAATAAGAATTGATTGTTGACTGTTTTTACAGAAACTAAAAGAAAAAATTCTCCTTTTCTTTGGTTGATTTTGGTTCGAAATATTTTGTTGCTGTTGTCTTTCGTGTCTGTTGGTGTTTGCGGAAGTACTTAGTCATGCGAACGCTAGTTTGGTTCCTATAGTGAACAATATGGCGGTGGCAATGGCGCGTAAATAACAGGGTAATTCATCTTTTCAGAATAATATTATGTCTTGTGATTCTTTGCTTGTCTTGTTTCGGCTCATCTCGGCATTTGTGTTCACTATGCATAACACCTTGCTGACACTAGGGCATATATTCTTGGGGGAATTAATACCTCATTACTCAGACCGTTGTAGTTATTGGGGGTGGGGTGGCGGAAGAATCTTAGCTATTAACATGAAATATGAAAAACTCACATTTTTTTCGGCAGCCATTTTGACAGTTGAAAAAAATGGTGAAATTTTATTTTTTGTGTGTATAGTTTACGACCGATTGGCAAATGTCAGATGCTGTGTCAAAGATGGAGAATTCATAAAATAAGTTTTTTTTTCTTTTTTTATTAATATACACTTTTTACCCGGCGAGAACTTGGAAAAATATGCCGAATAATTAAATTCTTCTTCTACTCTTTCGCCAAATAATCACAATCAATTTTATCATCAGCACTCCGTTTAAAAATTGACCTTACGTTACATCCTACTCGTGAGAGAGGTTTAGACAAATACATACCTAGAATATCGGTGTTTTTTGAAATGTAAAATCATTTCACCTATAATACATTGATTTATTTAAAACCATTTTAAAACGAGTTTTTTGCAACTTAGATACCCGAGTACTTCAGATACATAGGTACTGGTTGATTTCTCAACAATCCAGTTCACTCTTTATTGTGAAGATAAACAAGACAACATATCTAGTCGTATTCCAAAAGATCACTGAGCAATTTGAAAAAGGAAACACTACGAATATCAGGAGCTTAAAGCGAGAAAGCTAAAACTGTTGTGGAATTTCAGTGGTGATAACAATTCAATATTACTATATTTGGAATAAACACGGTGAACAGTCTTAAAGACCATTACAAACAGACGTTAGAGGACAAAATAGAAGTAAACAAAAGAACTTGGAATAGCTGCGTTTATTTAACACTTTACCTACCAATAGAGGAATTGTTAAAGGCAACTACAACCAGGTTTAAAAACCTACCCTACATCCTTCCCATTTTAGAAGATTAGAAACAGTCTTATATTTCAAATTATAAATAAAGGAATAGTTGTTCCATAAAAGATAGATTCAGATACGACGTATTTTGCTATTGCATGAAAGCGAGTAAAATATATTGTTTCTTGATCTCCGTGCCTTGTTAGCTGGGGCTGAAGAATGCGCCAACCGCACTTCTGCAGAAGGGTAAGAACCCTACCCAAAGATGTCCAGGGTATAATACTAAGCCATGAGACTCCAATCCTGCAGCTTTGGGGAATGTGGAATTCCCCTTCATTGCCATTACCCTTATTCCTCACCTACCCGAAATTGTAACTATGAGGGTCACATCTATCGGTCAAATAGAACTGTTTTATTATCTATTGTAGTAGAAATTATTTAAACATGTGCAAACAATTGATTAATGTTAAATTGAATTAGTTGTGTTTGATTGCAATACTTGAAAGCATTTAACTGCGTACAAAGAAATGAACTCTAACTCGTTTAAAAATAATGTTACCTACACACTGCTTCTTATAAATATACGTATAAACAGGGTTTGGTTGTTCAGTCAGTTAGGGCTGTAGGATACACCGACTGCTTCTCTGCAGTGGGATAAGACAGCCTCAAAGAGTGTCCTGGATATGACATCAAATAATCTGTAATGCTGGAGCTTTGGGAAATACTGAGTACCACTTCGCTGCCATCACTCCGAAGGTCCATTTTGACCCCGAGTGGTAGCACCTGATGGAGTGCCCTTCTATGGGTCAAATAGAACTAAACTCTGCACTTATGCTAAACTGAATTGTATGAAATTGAACTGTTTTGATATTCAACTGTGTATAAACAAAAACATTATACTTCTACTAAGCTGAATTGTTTGAAACTTTTATCAAAATGACTTAATTCAGCGTTAAATGACCCGAAAAGAGTTGATACATCGTAAAAGGAAACCAACCAACCGACCAAGTCTATTCTTCCCATTTTTTAGATATTTTTCCACTCTTCATTATAAAAATTGTACATTCATCTAGGCCAAATCCCATTCCTATATCCTGGATGTATATTCTTATTTTTCTATCAAAGTCTCCGGTTCTTTTTCATTCTTTGCAAATAGATTGATGTTGTCTATGTATATTTCCGGTCTATTGGCCTAGTGGGTAGAGTGTCCGCCGATAGCCCCAGGTCGACTCATAACAAAGACTCAAAAAATGGTACTTGCTTAACACTCGGCATCATAAGGTAGGGATCAAGGATAAAATGGAGCAATCCATGGAAAGGAGTGACAACCTCCCCTACACCATGGTGTTGGAGCTATTGAAAAAGGAGCTCTTGGGTTACCCTCGACTACGGTTGCCAACTTTACTTTACTTATGTATATAAGCTTATTAAGCTTTACCTGGGATTTTGTTAATTTGGTGTCTTAAGTGCACTTCCTAAGTGTGTAATTAAGTGTCATCATTACAATTACAGATAGCGGTGACGAGAGGGAGTCTCCCTGGAAGATTTCTCAATGGATTTTCACAACTACAAAAGTTATTCCTCCTGCTGTAAATTTCATTTTCTAGTTTTCCATAGCTTCCGTCATGAAGTTAACGACTTTATGGGATTTTTTTTTTCAGCCATTCTCTTGTTCAAGTTTGCGGGAGCATATCATTAGCTTTTTCGTAGTAAATTCATGCTATGACTGCATTTTTCTGCATTGTTTTAATCTACTCGAGGATGTGTTTATCAATGAATCGTATCTAAATACTTCCTCTCCTTACCCTGTGGCATTTTGTATTCTTCCGGAAATAGTTCACGGAATTCAAGTGAGTAATAGATTTCTTCTTTAACCTGAGCAGTTAGTATTTTCTCTCTTCATAGGTTGACAGGTTATTGGTCTATAGTCACCGGGGAGTGTCTTTTTGGGAGCTTTTCTCGATCAGTGTTATCTCCCCCTTAATCAGCATTGAACTATAAATGCTTCATGTAGGTATTTACTCAGTTGTAGAGTCAGTCTTTCCTGGATGGACGTGAACTTTTTAAACCATATACACCATCATGACCTTGCGTTTTCCCGTTCAGCGTTTTCTCTAGTGTTGCTCATTGCGAGACTAGGTGTAATATCACCTCAGGGTCTTCTTCGTATCAATGGAACTCTCTTTTTATGTTATTTTTTCCATTCAGCCTTTCTTGGTTTTGTTTGGTTTTATAGCATTCAACCATTGTTGGTTATTAAGCCAAATCTATTTTTATACATATAAACTGTTCTATTTCAAACAATTATGTTTAGCATAAGTATACAGTTTAATTGTCAAATAATTCAGTTTTACATAAGTACACAAGTTCAGCATAAGTACACAGGTTCAATGTCAAAAACAGTTCTATTTCAAACAATTCAGTTTTGCATAAGTACACAGTTTAGTTTTATTTGATCCATAGATAGGACCCTATCCGGTGCTACCACTCTGGGCCAGAGCGGACCTGGAAACGATGGCAATGAAAGGGTATTCCGCATCCCCCAAAGCTCCAGCATTACTGGAGCCTCACCATGAGATTGTTTAGTCTCATATCCAGGACGATCGTTGTAGGGGTGGTATTGCCCCTCTGCAGAGAAGCGGTCGGTGTATTTTATAGTCCCAGCCGACTGGGCAATCAGCCTTTCTATTATGTTCTTTCTCTTCCCATATTTTACATCAAAATTGTTTTGCTAACTTAGCGTTCGGTTGTTGGTTTTTCCTGGGGCATTCTCCACCAACTTGTTCGTAGAATTTTCTTACGTTATTTTTGAAGGTCCTGTGTTGTTTGTATTGCTTGACCTAGTCCCGGTAGCTTTGACTCTCCCTTCTCTAGCCATTATTTGTTGATTTATTTCTTCAAGTTGTATTGTCAAACTTGTCTGTTGTTTTTTTAATCTTTTCTTTCCAATATATCTTTGTGTGCTTTTCTTTACTAAGCCCTTTCACTTGTTTTCAGAGTTTCTTTCTTTATCCAATTTCTCATCAAGGTTTTGTATTTTAGTTCAGGTTCTTCTGAGGAAGTCCGATTTTATCACTGATTAGTTTCTCACCTGCATAAAGCTGTTCGTTTAGTTCAATAATGCTGCTTTTTGCTATATTTGTTAATAACTCTGTTTACCCATTCGATTTCTATCTTAAATCTTTTACAGTCTTGGTTTCTGAGGGATGGTAATGTAGTCTTCTTTTCGGTCATGATTTTCTTTATAAACGCTACCTTTATCCTGTCTTCTTGTGTTAAAATCAACGTTGCGGTGCTAAGGTCTGCGATGTCACTGTTTTCAGAATTTTGTGTTTCAATTCGGGTATTAGGCAATATTCATATTCTACAGGACTTACATGAACACATATTTCTATTATCTCAAAGTCAGAAAACCAATCTTTCTTTAAAATCACTCTTGTATTAAATCAAGTGGATTCAGCCCAAATGTTTATCATTCTTTTTCTATATCGTCTTTGCTCTTAAAATGACAGTGGTGCCCTTTTCTGTTTTCTTCTCAAGTTTATTTTCCCGTTGGTATCTCTCAGTTGAGTTGGTGCTTCAGTCGCGGGTTATGTTACTGTATTATCATACTTCTTGGGAATCTTTCGTACCAGTGTAAGCTGAGGGTCTTCCAATGGAGTTTGAGTGAGAGCAATTCTCCTCAGATCACCAGGACTTTTTTCAGTATTCTGGCCGATCTCAGTAATGCTGTAGTTTGGATGGTGTTGGTTAATCCTTTAATTTCCAACCCTTCCAGCCCTTTTCCCAAGCTTTTAAGGACCGTTTCAAGCCCACAATTTACAGTTGGTGTAATCGTTAACCCATGTTCCACTGCTTTCTCAGTTCTATGGCAGTGTTCAATTATTTATCACTCTTTGTTTTCTTTGATTTTCACACTACAACTAACTTGGACGGCAAACTCCAAGATACGGCAGGTCCTCTTTTTTCTGGCTGATATTAGGGGATCCATTTTCTTCTCACAGAAGCAAAGAAATTTGTTGGCCTTATTTTCTGGAAAAATTCGATTTGTCATGTACAATTTATATCGCCTTCTTCTTCTTCTTCTTCTTCTTCTTCTTCTTCTTCTTCTTCTTCTTCTTCTTCTTCTTCTTCTTCTTCTTCTTCTTCTTCTTCAAATTATTATTATTACTATTATTATTTACTCCTTTAGAGTTTTTCACATCCGCGTTAGCTGATGCTCTTTCACTGGAGTTTAAGTGACAGCAAGTCTCCTCAAGTCTCCTGGACTCTTCTCAGTATTCTTGCCGTTCTCAATAATGCTGTAGTTTGGATGGTCTCCACTCGTCCACCAACTTCCTAGCCCTACAGTCCCTTTAGTAATCCTTTAGTTACTGTACCAAAAGCACCAATCACAATTGGTATAACTGTCATCTTCATGTCCCATAGTTTTTTCAATTCTCTATGAAAGTCGAGGTACTTATTCTTCGTTTCACATTCTTTCAGTTTTATTCTGTGGTCAGCCAGGACAGCAAAATCGACAATTTTTTCAAATTCTATTTTTATTGTTGATTGTATTATGGTCTTCTGGTCTAGATTTGGTGATCCGTCTGTTGAACCATTGGATTGTTTAATGCCATCAAATAAAAAAGTTTGAGCAGTCCTGGTTGAGACGGTAACTGATTGCCCAGTTGGCTGGGGCTGTAAAATACATCGAATGTGCCTCTGTAGAGGGGTAAGACCTCCCGCAACGAATGTCAAGGCTATGTCACTAAACAATCTGGTGGTGAGGTTCAAGTAATGCTGGAGTTTTGGGGAATGCAGAGCACCTCTTCATTGCCATCGCTCCCAGGTCATCTCTGGCTCGGAGGGGTATCACCCGATTGGGTCCCATCAATGGGTTAAATAGAACTAAAGAGCGTACTTATACTAAACTGACTTATTTGAATTAGAACTGCTTGACTAAACTGAGTAGCTTGAAATAGAAATGTTTTTGTTGATTAAACTACTTACATTTAAACTACGTACTTATGCTAAACTGAATTGTTTGAAATGGAACTGCTTTTGACATTGAAACTGTTCTTACGCTAAACTGAATTGTTTAATATAGAACTGTTTTGGCATTTAACAGTGTGTAAACAAAATGTATACCTATACTAAACTGAATTGGTTGAAGTAGAACTGTTTGACGAAACTGAAAAGCTTGAAATAGAAATTTTTTTGACTATTAAACTGTGTACTCATGCTAAACTGAATTGTTTGAAATATAACTGGTTATTTGTATAAAAGTGGATTTAGCATTAAATAGACTACAAAGATTGATATGCGATAAAAACCAACCAACCAACCAACCAACCAACGGTAACTGACATTCATTTCAATAAGTTCATTTGGAACACATTTGATCAACTTCAAATTTTCCCATTCGGCTTATAAAGAACGTTCTACATTTGACTGACTGCACTAACAAGAAAGGCTTGAGTAAACAATATATACTTCTAAAACCTTGCTTAATACTGCGCAAAAGTTGTCGCTGGGGAACTACATCGAGTTGTTAAAATAACAGTAAACAAAAATTGCAAAATGTTTAGAATATCCTGACACTGATAATTTTGATGAAAATGCAAGATTCCGATTATTGTAAGGAATGGTGGATCTTGCAAGACATGCGCCTCAGACATGTCACGTGTTTCCGTAAAACACTCCTGTGGATCTAATGACGTCAGAACCGCCAATCAGGCATGTGTTGCGAACGCTTGTATTCGTTGGAGTAGAAGCATACGCAACACATGTCCAGACTTTGTTGACAGACTACCCTCTGTGAATAAAAGTAAATAGATAAATAGAGGAAAAAACAATAAAATAAAATAGATAAAAATAGGAATCAAAATTAAATTGACAAAAAATCAACAAACTCCATAAATACAAAGGAAAAAAAAGGGACTGGAATTATCTACCCACTTGTGTTAAAACTGGCATGTTTAAATAATGAAATACCAGGAAGGTATCAAAAAACAAGGAGAGACAAAAAATAAGTTAAAAGATTTTGAAAAAGTTCCTTCTTTTCCTCGATTTCTAAAGAATGAAAAAATGATTTAAAAAACAACAACAACAAAAAAAGAGCGGGTATCAGAGGGATAGGGGTTTAACCCAGACAGAATTAAAAACCCCCGCTGCGACGGCCATTTTGTCACAAACAGTAAACAGAATCCTTGAAATGCGATTTTCCTTCTGGCATCAGAGATATGACATTTTAATCAAATCACTTTTCTTGTCAACCTTCTTTCTTTGTCTCTCTCTCTCTGTGTCTATCTTTTATTTTTTTAGTTTTGTTAACATTTCTTTTCCCTCTTCGTCCATTCATTCATTCTTTCTTTACTTAAGTGTTCCTTTTTCGCATTATCTATCTATCTATCTATCTATCTATTACGCTTAGGTTACAATGTTAAATTTCTTCAGTTATTACCATTATGAATGACCTTCCTCGAGCAGCAAGAAGAACCAATTACAATTACTTCTTAGAGGCGAGCCAAAATGCACCTTTACTAGCTACATTTACTTCATTCATCCGAAAGACGTATTAAATAATCAACAACTTGAACTTTAATATTGTATTCGGTATATCTATTTTCAGGTTTAATCTACAATCAAGATTTTACTTTTAGCATTAATCTTATATATATATATATATATATATATATATATATATATATATATATATATATATATATATATATATATATATATATATATATATATATATTTCTTTAAGAAAAAACAAACTGATTAATGCCTTCTAAATATTTTCGAAATTTTAAAATATTTAAATAAATTAAATATTTGTTTTTGTTTTAATATATCTATTACTGCATCTTTACGTGAGATTATTATTTAAAATTTAAATCTAATTAAAAATATCTGTAATTTAAGTCTAAATGTAGTTTTAAAAAAATATTAATTTAAAATTAAAAAAAAAAGATAAATTTGCTATATTGCTAACGGAAATTTAAATTTAAAACGGAAGTGGGCTTAATGAAGAGGTAACTCTTCACCCCTCTTCTATCCCCTCCCACTCTTCTATCCCCTCCCACTCTTATGTGTCTATTCTAGTTTTTTTTATCAAAAAGATCTGAAGAAGTCCTGTTAATTTTTTTTCGTGTTTTTGGAAATTTCAAAAATGCGTAACAGGATGGAAATAAATTTATAATCCTTTGTGATTGGTTTCGTTGTTTTTTCTTAAAGAAATTATTGCTCTGTATTATTGGTACATTGAGCTCTTTACCAGGAAAATCTAAATATTCATTCATGAATAATTTCTTGTCCTGATGGAATTACTCCTAACTCCGGTTTAACTGGACTAAGTATACTAATATATATATATATATATATATATACATATATATATATATATATATATATATAAGGTGCTATGACGGGTTTGGTGAATAAAGTCGATTAATAACATCCCATGTAACTCGCATTATTTATTAACTCAGCCGTGCGTATGAAATGAAACTGCTTGGTGGGGTGGGGTGGGGTGGGGTGGGGTGAGAGTAGATAGTATAGACCAGTCACCGTGACAGAGTTTTGATTGAAATATTTTCCTCCGAGATACAAATATTTTATTTATTTATCTGTTCGTGAGATATCTAGAAAATTATCAAAGAATATCATTCGAGTTATTCTGTAAGATTTTTATTCTTATTCGTCTTTTGATTTTGTCTTATGATTCTTTTCTATTCATCCGTCTTTATTTCTTTTCACTTACACTAACCCTTTCCAAATTTTTCTTCGGTGTATCGTTAATTTCTCCTTGATCTAAAAAATTCTTTCTTTCTTTCTTTCTTTCTTTCTTTCTTTCTTTCTTTCTTTCTTTCTTTCTTTCTCATTCAATAATTTATTCTTTCTTTCTTTCTTTCTTTTACGTGCTGCCGCTTGTTTTCTACCTCACTGTCCTTTTCATCGATTGATTCTTTCTTTCTTTCTTTCTTTCTTTCTTTTACGTCCCCCTCCTCTTAGGTTTCTCTCTCACTGTCTTTTTCTTGTCTCTCTGCCTTCCATTTTTTTCTCTTTGCAATCGAATTTTCTCTTTCTCTTCTGCCCAAAACTTTCAGCATTCTTGTTGCCCTATCAATGTAGCCATTTTCCCCCTTAATTCTCGAATTTCACGTAATCTGTTCGGCTATTAAAACACAAACTGTCGATTCATTTTTAATTCGATGAACATAACCACCATTTCTTGATTCATTTCTTCACAAAATACACTGCACTTATAAGTTTCCATCAAATTTGCTAGGAAAAAAATAAAACTGAATTAAATGCAAAATGTGTCGCTTTAGACATTAGCCATTGTCGATAGATTTTAGAGGCGTTCACTAGATATTGAATAAGCAGAAAAGTATCGAGTTGTAGGCGTAGAGTGTCAAAAAGATTGTGCTGTGTCAACTGCGTTAAGTAGAGTGAGTCTACCTAATTTGAAAATAAGCTTTCAAAAATAGTTTTTTTAAAAAATCTGTGCTCGAAAATCGTTGTCGACTGAGATAATCTTGCAGTTCATATTGGCTTGTTACGTCTATCTGCTTATATTTCAGTAGATTAGATATTACTACCGAGGTCGGAGAACTAGACTACTAATTTCGAAGACTTTTTTTTAATATGGAAATGACACTATCTTGTTTAAAACATATAAACTTTGTATTATCAGAGTTCACGTAGACGGCAAACTTATTGCTGCCTGTTCTAGGCTATGCAGCAGGGATTCGGTTTGGGTTGGTGTATTTGTGAGAAGCGCTAGATCATCTGCGTAGTCTAAATCTGTGATAGGTTCTACGGGATATCATCTTCTTTTCTTTGTTTAGTTTGAGACAAAAGAATGATTGTTTCTGCGTGATATGTGTTTCTTTACTCTTTTAGTGCGAGCCAAAAAACTATCTATTTCTCTCTCTCTCTCTCTCTCTCTCTCTATATATATATATATATATATATATATATATATATATATACACGACTTTCTCAGCACATCTATCTATCTATCTATCATATTCTACCGCCTTTTCACTTCTTCAGTGTTGTCATTAATTTCTTGCCAGTAACTTGAATTATTTAATTGCTAATAAAGATGTTCTAAACAAAAAACCTTACTTTTTACACACACACACACACACACACACACACACACACACACACACACACACACACACACACACACACACTCACACTTAGAAATATATTTTTTCTCTTAAAAAAACAACAACATTCGGTCACATTAAGATAATAAATTCATTTCCATCCTATTAAAAGCATTGATCGATGCTCTAAAAAATTATCAGGACTTCTTCAGATCAAACAAGAAAATGGATTAGAATAATTTTTTTCACATTCCCAATCAGACAAGAAAAGAAAAACTTATTTCTTCAATATAAAAGTCAGCCTTTAACTTCAAGTAACAATAAGTGTTATCTCATTCTGGGCCATTGGCAAACTAAGTTGAGTGTTCGCCTATGGTTGGGAAAACCGGGGTTCAATCCCAGGTCTAGTCATACGAAAGACTCCAAAAGTGGTCACTGACACAGACTTGCTTAATACTCAGCAGTATAAGGCAAAGATCAAGAGTAAAGTGGAGCAATCCATTGAATAGAGTATCGCTCTCCCCTACACTTCGATCTTGTAGCTTTGGAAAAGGGGGGCTTCGGGTCACCCTCGATTAAGCTCGCTAACTTTACTTAATATGGCTTGTAAAAAACATCCGATTGCATCATAATTCAATAAACAAAGGAAGAATTTACAGCTACAATAATACATGTCTTAATATATATATATATATATATATATATATATATATAATTATTATTCACACATATCTAATTTTAGTACATCAATTCTTATTATTGAAATAAACTAAAAAAAATCTAAAACTAATGTTATTTACAGTAAGCCTCCGAAATTATAATAATAGAATAAAAATCGCTGATATAAATTCAAATTCTAATTCATTTACTAATTTAGTAAATAATAGTTATTCATTTTTTGTTCATTTATTTATTCACTTATTTTTGAAAATTGTCTACATTTATTTTTACGCCAACATCAAGCAATTAAAGTGCATTTGTGATTTAATAGGTTAATAGGATCAAAGTATAACATAATTTGTATATATATATATATATATATACGAGGATCATTAAAGAAGTTTCCAGTCTTTTTTCATATGGGCACTTTTATTGTTGTACACACATGAAACTGTAGTCCCCTTAGAAGAATCCTCCTCCAACTGCAATGCACCTGTTGTACCGTTCCAACAACTTCTGGAAGGCCCCATGGAAGTCCTGTTGTGTGAGCGTGTCAATGACCTTCGTTACAGCCTCTTTCATCTCCTCAATTGTCTTATAACGACAGCCTCTGAGCTTAGGGAATAAGTAAAAGTCACAGGGAGCAAGATCTGGACTATAGGGAGGCTGAGGAACTGTCTTGATGCCCATCTTGGTCAAATAGTCTGTGACAAGGATGGAGTTGTGGACTGGTGCATTGTCCTGCTGGAAATGCCACTGACTCGATTTGAAGAGTGCTGGCCTCTTTCGACGGAATCTTTTCCTGAACTCCCTTAAAACCTGAACATAGTAACCCTAACCCTAACCTTTTGACCAATCAACTCTGTTGTATTGACTTCCTTGCCTTCCTTAAATATCTTATACCACTCAAAAACGATGCTCAATTTATGCAAGATGGTCAAAAAGCAGTCTGAAACATTCCATACGTTTCTGTGGCGGCATTTCTTCCAAGTTTAAAACAGAATTTTATTGCATATCGTTCTTCCACACGTCCGGATTGCATTTTTGAAATTCACCAGCTGTGACAATCAGGCTTTAGCAGGGTGTATTCCAATTCATGCTGTAGCTGTTCATTTGAAGCTGAAATCATAAAAATTGGTCAGTCATCTCATAAGATGTATAGCAATTACATACTAAATTTTTAAGAGTCTACGATTATTCTAAATGCCTGTACAAAAAGTCTGGGAAATTATTGAAAGCACCACGTACATATATATATATATATAGAGAGAGAGAGAGAGAAAGAGAGAGAGAGATTCTGTGGTACGTGCAAAATTCAAAAACGGTTTTTAAAAACGTTTGATTTTTAAAATTCTAAAAAAGGGAACCCTTCCTTTAGGTCACGTCTCATCAGAGAATAAAATTCTGTGACAGGCAAATATTGATGAGGAAATAGGGGTTGTAATTATCAAAATTCATGGGTTTGAGGAAAGAAAACTGAGAAAAAAAAAACGTTTCGACGGCCATAACTCCATGTCTATTTCATCATCAATACTTACCTATAACGGAATTTTATTCTCTGAGACGTGATCAAAAGGAAGAGTTGCTTTTAAAAAAATACTACTTTTAAATGCATACGCTTTTAAAAGGCATTTATATATATATGTATATTGCGAGAGAGAGAGAAAGAGAGAGAGAGAGAGAGAGAGAGAGAGAGAGAGTGTGTGTGTGCGTGTGTGTATGTGTGTGTGTGAGAGATAGATAGATAGATAGATAGATTGAGATTGATTGATTGGTTGATTGATATAGATATATAACTGCGTCACCAGAGCAAAGATGAATTCGATAAGTGTTATACGTCATCGCAGTCATTGAAAACAGGTAGAGAATTATTCAATGTGTTATGACGATGATTTAAAAAAAGGCAAAGTTAATATTAGTCATCTTTTTTGGAGAAGCTTTATATATCCTTTTAGATAATTTATTTTTGGTTCTGGATGGGTTTCTTGGTTTAAAGGCCAATCAACCTTTGTGAGCTTTTTACTGCCAAAGCCGAAAATAGCGGTGATACGATTCAAAGGAGGTCCATGCCTATCCTAAAGGTATTAGTCTGAAAGTAAATATAGTAACTCGACTGGGGTTCGAACTCGCTTACTATGATGTCACAGGTCAAAACATTTAGCTTCAGCGTCACTGGGACTCCCCAACTTTGATTTTGGGGAGATTATGCCGACTATGGATAGGAAGAGAATAATTCAGATTCTCGTTCAATTCTTTTATTTTTTATTTCATATAATCTTATTGTTGTATCTTAATAAAAGATTCGGAATAGGGATACACAATTAGGTCTGGTCTATCACGAACTGTATCATTTCTTTTACAGGAGAATCGATATTTATGTTGAGCAAAAAACTGTTATCATTTTGCCGCCTTTTTCGTTCTTATCTACTTCGTCATTTTTGTTTTACAGACCTGAAAGAGGCACTTCGGGTAGACTAACGGTGTCCCATTCATTGGGCTTTGTGCCACATATAAGCAAAACGCTTAGTTAATTATTACTATCTAGAAAGGGTTAAACTGTTTATTTTTATTTTGAATAGAACATTATCACTTACATTATTTCATAACTGATTTGATTTCATATTATTGTTGTTTTTTTGTCACAAAAATTCCATTTAGTAGTTCATTAATACCAAAAAGTATTTTTACATACTGTTTGTTGTTTATATTCTGTTATCAATTATACCTTTCGATATGTTGTCAATTTTGCTGTTTTTTATATATTTAGATTGATATATTCCTATACTTATATCTGTTGGTAATATTTGGTAATATTTAGATTTCTCTTGATATATTTTTTCTCTTTAGTCTGATTATGTTCTTACTGATTAGTAAGAACATAAAAATCTAGCAGGATTACAGGACTTACTGCTAGGGTCTTACGATCCATCAAACAATTCTGGAGATGGGATGAGTTCTTCAACATTAAGTGAACGCTCCAGATCTTGTTTCGCCTCATGTAACTCTTCATGCCTTGTCAGCGGTTTTCATCAAGTTCATGTCAAGTTTTTTGTTGAATTCATAAAATATAAAACAGAATCTATTTTTTATTTGGTTCAAATGAGATTTTATGCTTTGATTTTAAAGAATCACGTTCATTATATATATATATATATATATATATATATATATATATATATATATATTATAATTGTTTCTTCAAAGGTTTTGAACAAAGTTAGATGATATTAAGTATTCCTATCGACTACAAATAATTTGCATACAGTTGTGTAGTTACAAGCATTCTTTTTTTTTAAATATTGATTTATACACAATTATATGGTTTCAAATAATTATTTCTATTTATCTAATGATAAACCTTTTTCTGCACATAGTTTACTGATTTCAAGTAACTAAAAATAATCCTTTTAAAATAATTGTAGCTCCAAGTAATAATTCTTAATACAAATAATTTACCGTTATATATCATCGATAGCCAATACTAAAAATTTTAAAACTGATCTATTTGAGAGCCCATTCGGGTTGGACTGTATAATACACCGATTGAATCTCCACTGTGTGGCAAGACCCCCACCAAACGAGAGTTCTGGGTATAACACTAAACAATCTGAAAGTGATGCTTCACTAATGTAAAAAGTTTGGGGAATGCAGAGTACCCCTTCATTGCCGCTGCTCCTGAATCCACTCTGGACTGGAGTGGAAGCTCCTGACAAGCTCCAATCTATGGGTCAAATAGAACTGTTTGAAATTTAAACTGTTTGCAAACAAAAGACTTATGCAAAACTGAATTGTTAAAAATAGAACTATTTGATCATTTAACTGTGTGTAAACAAATGACGTGATGTTTAATTGAATCGTTAGTGATACATGGCAACACTTGGAACCATTTAACTGTATATGCAAACAAATGAGAATAATTAGTGTTGCATCCACTTCCCTGTTTGCAAACGGATGATAAATATTGAATGGAATAATTAGTGTTAGATAGCAATTCTTGAAACCATT
Source organism: Sepioteuthis lessoniana (assembly GCA_963585895.1). Classification (NCBI taxonomy): domain Eukaryota; kingdom Metazoa; phylum Mollusca; class Cephalopoda; order Myopsida; family Loliginidae; genus Sepioteuthis; species Sepioteuthis lessoniana. The sequence continues at coordinate 71,721,255 of OY757905.1, read as the reverse complement.
TGCCTAAAGACAAATGATTAAGAGTAAATAGAATTATTCGTATTGGATAGAAATACTTGAAATTATCTGTGTGCAAGAAAATGAGCTGCGACTCGTTTAGAAATATTATCAACTAAATGGGTTTACAAATCATACATAAGTGGAAAAGTAGAAAACTCAAACACTTACAACTGGTTTAATGGTAATATTTCGTGATAAAATTCTTCTGTTAATAAAGAATGAAATAGTACCATTAAATCAGTTGTAAGTGTTTGATTTATCCACTTTTCCATTTATTCTTATCATCTTGTCAGATTCACCAAAATCTACCATTTCTCCAAATCATATATAGTTAATATGTTTGTAACATATTGACCTCCGACCCGGCCAAGCTGTCAGATGAGAAATGCACCTGTGTAAATAACAGGTGCATCCGGTCGAAGATATCAGGGGATAACCTTGACTGTGGATGGGTTGAATTGAGTGCAGATACGATGCTCACTGAAGCAGGTGGGAGTCAAACAATTATATAACCAGGTGCCACAGGAAGTTCGAGTTAGTTTGGAGACAGGGTTTGAAATCAGATGTTGCAGTTCGAGAAGTGAGAACCAGGTCCCAGCAGAGGCTGGGCCTCCAGGCCCCCGGTTGAGCCGCCCAGGAGAACGGAAAAGAAGCGCTGCTATAGCCGGAAGAACTGGGGGTCAACTCACCTCTCACATAATAACCCTTTCGTAACCCTTTCGAATAAAGTAAGAGCTAAATTTTTCTAAAGAAGTGTGTCCACTCGTCTTTATTGTGTTGACTATGTTTCTGCATGCATAAGTATTATGTGGCTATGTAACATGTTTGTATAAACAGAATTTTGGATTAAATAACCTACAATCGTTGATATGTCATAAAACCCATCCAAAGTAAACCAATGATCTATTTGAGCCACAGGTATTCCTCTTACAGGTATTATCATTCTGGATCAAAATGGATTATAGCCACGAACTACTGACTCCATAATTACGAAAGCTCTAGAACTGGAGCCTCACCACAAGATATGGATTAATTTTATACTGTTACAACCTAAAAAAATAGGTTACTGAATGAAAAATAACCAAAACGGAGTTTGGAAATGAAATGGAAATCTTCATACATTAACAAAATACAAAACTTGCCAGCAGCGTGAAGAAGGTTACTACTGCTCGTGGGGAATACGTAGCATATTTCAGCTATTTGTCGCACGCCTCACCAAACGGACGAGTACGGTACAAGGCCTCCAAAAATGTCCCGGGGACTGTTGGCTTTTCTCTTATAAAATGCCCCTCAGGCGCCAGGCAATAAACCTGAGGAGGGTTAGAGCCTTGGAGTACGGCCCCTTGAAGCTCGCCTGACGTGAATGTTGGGCTTCCCTGGCACTCACGTTAGGCAGTCTCGACTGATTGACTGCCGCTCTCAGAGACAGTCAGCATATTTTAGTAATTTACAAAGCGCGTTGCTTTGATGTGGCACAAGGCCGAATGAATGGGGCGCCCAATGAAACTCGAACTCACTCGTGTAGGTCTGCTAGTCTAGCTTGCTAACCGTTACACCACCAGAGGTGCCCAGTCAGCATATTTTAGTAATTTACGAAGCTCTTTGCTTCGATGTGGCACAAGGCCGAATGAATGGGGTACCCAATGAGACTCGAACTCACTCGTGTAGGTCTGCTAGTCTAGCTTGCTAACCGTTACACCACCAGAGGTGCCCAGTCAGCATATTTTAGTAATTTACAAAGTGCGTTGCTTTGATGTGGCACAAGGCCGAATGAATGGGGCGCCCAATGAGACTCGAACTCACTCGTGTAGGTCTGCTAGTCTAGCTTGCTAACCGTTACACCACCAGAGGTGCCCAGTCAGCATATTTTAGTAATTTACGAAGCTCTTTGCTTCAATGTGGCACAAGGCCGAATGAATGGGGTACCCAATGAGACTCGAACTCACTCGTGTAGGTCTGCTAGTCTAGCTTGCTAACCGTTACACCACCAGAGGTGCCCAGTCAGCATATTTTATGTAATTTACAAAGCGCTTTGCTTTGATGTGGCACAAGGCCGAATGAATGGGGCGCCCAATGAGACTCGAACTCACTCGTGTAGGTCTGCTAGTCTAGCTTGCTAACCGTTACACCACCAGAGGTGCCCTTTATTTACAAAGCTCTTTGCTTCGATGTGGCACAAGGCCGAATGAATGGGGCGCCCAATGAGACTCGAACTCACTCGTGTAGGTCTGCTAGTCTAGCTTGCTAACCGTTACACCACCAGAGGTGCCCAGTCAGCATATTTTATGTAATTTACAAAGCGCTTTGCTTTGATGTGGCACAAGGCCGAATGAATGGGGCGCCCAATGAGACTCGAACTCACTCGTGTAGGTCTGCTAGTCTAGCTTGCTAACCGTTACACCACCAGAGGTGCCCTTTATTTACAAAGCTCTTTGCTTCGATGTGGCACAAGGCCGAATGAATGGGGCACCCAATGAGACTCGAACTCACTCGTGTAGGTCTGCTAGTCTAGCTTGCTAACCGTTACACCACCAGAGGTGCCCTTTATTTACAAAGCTCTTTGCTTCGATGTGGCACAAGGCCGAATGAATGGGGCACCCAATGAGACTCGAACTCACTCGTGTAGGTCTGCTAGTCTAGCTTGCTAACCGTTACACCACCAGAGGTGCCCAGTCAGCATATTTTAGTAATTTACAAAGCTCTTTGCTTCGATGTGGCACAAGGCCGAATGAATGGGGCACCCAATGAGACTCGAACTCACTCGTGTAGGTTTGCTAGTCTAGCTTGCCAACCGTTACACCACCAAAGGTGCCCCAGTCAGCATATTTTAGTAATTTACAAAGCTCTTTGCTTCGATGTGGCACAAGGCCGAATGAATGGGGCGCCCAATGAGACTCGAACTCACTCGTGTAGGTTTGCTAGTCTAGCTTGCTAACCGTTACACCACCAGAGGTGCCCAGTCAGCATATTTTAGTAATTTACAAAGCTCTTTGCTTCGATGTGGCACAAGGCCGAATGAATGGGGCACCCAATGAGACTCGAACTCACTCGTGTAGGTTTGCTAGTCTAGCTTGCCAACCGTTACACCACCAGAGGTGCCCCAGTCAGCATATTTTAATCACCTCACAATTGTGTCCAATCTATTTATGAGGAATGGGACATACCCATTGTTGTTCATAGGTAACGTATATAACACATACCCAGGTCCCCTTTTTTGGTGGGAATGCAGTTAGTATATTCGAGGTCCTACGGTCAGAGTCCTGTGATATTACTGTATATTTATGAAGTAAGTAATTTGATGAAATATGACTGATCAAGAAATCTTATTTAAGTCACATTTCTTCAAGCAATCGTCCCATTAGAAATATACTTTACGTATCTTCTAATTCTGCTTAATTCACATTTACTATTAAGCCAAATCATTCGCTATAGTTATATCAACTTTCATAATATAACTTCAAATTAAATTGGGGATACATTATTCGTTAAATTTTTACAAAAATGTTGATATGTATTATTTATTTGACAGATGAGTATATACAGAATGAGACAAATAAAATCCCTGCTTTTTGCCAGCGGAATTCTACTTGAAAATATTTTTTGTTGGAACGATACAATAAGTATCACACATAGAGAAGCGTATGGTTGGTTTCACTTGAAAATACAAGAACCCAATCTCAACCTCTTTTTGCTACTGCTTTTTTTTTTTTTTTACAGTTGAGACATTGCCTCTGAACCTCTCTGGGAACGTTAAAGCCACGTGTCGATATTGACTGCAGTCATCAAGTAGACCTTTTCCATTTTTGTACTTTTTCTACATACTGCATATTCATGGAACAATATGTGCGTAGTTTTATCTGCCCACATTTGTGTATTCCTTCTTTACAATGTCTCTCGCTTGTACATAGTGCGTTAAAATATTAAATAATCTCGTGTGTGTAATTGAGTTTATCTTTTCCTTTCCTTCCGTTGTGTTTAGTTTTAATATATAAAGAACATACTAATGCTAATATTAGTCCTTGATGAGTGGAGACTCGAAAAAATTTTATCCCTACCAACAAGAATTCCAATAATCATATCAATTTTTAATTTAAAAAAAAAAAAAAAAATTCCCGAAAATGTCTTGAATTTCCTAGATTTAATTCCAGATGTGTACGAACCGAAATAATCACATTTTATTTTGTTCGACTTATTTATTCATCGAAGGAACTGGAATTCATTAATATAATTACACACTTAGAAAAAAAATCACAAAGAATGGTTTAATGAATTTTCATAAAATTCATATCATTAAAAAAGATAACATCTTGGAAAAAATCTCATTTAAAAATCAAAACCTTTGATTTATGCTTTTAATATTCAGTGCATTTAAGCGACAGATTGATTTATTTCAACGGCATGTCAACCTGCCTTGGGTTATTTTATGTCTTGATGTTAGAGAATCACGTTCATAATTACATATTTTGTGTAGTCGTACTTTGTGAATTTTAATTTTTTTTTTTTTGCACTCGATCATATCGAATAAGAATAATTTTTAAACAGATCTCATTTACCCATGAATTGGTCTCTAACAGATACTAAATATTCGAATTAGAATGTACTAGGGAGCAATGGTAATGAAAGGGTACTCCACATTCCCCAGATTTCCAGAACCTCATTATCACATACAGTTTAGTGTCATACTCAAGGCATGCCAATTTTTATTTTATTTTATCCCCACCAGGGGATACAGTCAGCGTATTCTAAGACTCATTGATAGAGCTGGAAAAATTTTATGAAGGTTGGTCTTCTCTGCACAATTTAAAACCTTCGGTTGTAATTTAGACGTAAATGTTTTTGATTCTAAGTCGAGGCTAATGGCACCAAATCAGAGATTTATGTTACTTTCCGAAAATTCTTTTCGATTGTATAAACAAAGCGACAACTGTTCGCCGGAATTTATAATACGTTACTATCGCAGGAATCCGAGTGTAAAGTTTTCTTTGAGCGGAACTCTCCTTTTTTCGGCATCTGATCATCTATCTATGAAGGGAGTAAAAAGAAAACAAATGTCATTCATGCGAAAACAGATCCGTTGCATTGCCAACGATTGACAAACATTGGTTAATGTAAATTCTTCAGAGAAGATTCCTTCATCAAAGATTCTTTAGATTTGGTAATAAATGTAGTTTTAAACAGAGATGCTATAGTTAAAAGACTTACGAAGATAGTGTCAGTCTTTTAAAAGATTTATGGACCTCAAAACTCTTTAAGGATATTTGTATTCAATTAAAGCCAGTCTGAAAATAGATTAGTTAATTAAGAATATAGTATTTAAAATGTTTTAAATGTAAAATGCGAAATACATTTGTTATTTTTTCATGGAGGCGCTCGTGGTATAACGTTGATCGCAGTATGAAAATGAACACGGAAGTACGAGTTAAAAATTCTGGACTGGGCTGTTTGCTTTTCTCATAGGGCTTCTGCTTTTGGGAAAGTTATTCTTTCCCCGCTTTGAGTAAATAGTAGAGAAGACTGACCCCCCTCATCCTTGTTGTGGTAATCGGGGTTGAAAAAGGAAAACTGAATTCAAATTTGTAATATTCTCCTTAGCAACTGACCTTGTGTCACATCCAGTTTATGGTGAATGGGTTGGATGAATACGTACATATCATTTTTTGTATAGTACTCAATATGAAAGACAGAGCCGACCATATAAGGTATGTGTTTATCCAACCTCTCCGTCAAGGTCAGGATGTGACACAAGGTCAATTTTTAAGTACAGTAAAGTTGGTTTAAATCAGTTTTACTCCTCCTAGACTAGAAAGATTAAGAACAAAGTCAGCCTTACTTTTTCCCAATACCTGCAGGAGTTAAGTGTCAAGGATATGAACTCGAGTTGAAATATAATTAGGGACTCTGGTTGCTCGTTTTAATAGTAAATTGTTTCCAAGCTAGAAATAGCGGTTCCCCAATTCTTGGTCGGGATAGCAACGGATGCCTAGATTAAAAATAGAAATGTATTAGCTTCGATTGGCTGAAAGGAGCTCAAGCAGAGGGCCGTGAGAAAGGACACGGGATAGAAAAGAGGAAAAGTTAGTCAGTTGGACACTAATCACAGAGATGTGAAGACGGGCTAAAAATGATGGCACCCAAATTTGGGTGAACTTCGCGAATGGGTCCTGCATTCGCTGCGAAGATGTGAATACGAAACCCCGAGTAGCCACGCACGAGAATTACGATAGAAAACGAGAAATGTTGAATTGATTTGGTGATATTGATAACAACAATAATAATATAAGCCGACTCTATCATTTCGGGTACGAACGGGCTTATTTCTTTCTACCTTCTGTTCTTGAAGACACGAGGAGATAGAAACAATTCTTGAGGGCCTATGCTAACCATACTATGCTGACTCCAACCTCACGCGCAGCGAATCTTGTGGTGTTTAAGTTCTCAACTCATCTCTGCCGGTCTAGACCCACACCGATCTGACATGATCAGATCAGAAAAACCCGACCGCGTGCTTTAACAGTCGAACCTCAACTACCCGTCTTTTCAAAATCCTCAAATTCTCAGGACCATCTCTTCCGGGTACGACGTCAACCACCCACTGAATTCACTCTAACGGCTGTCCAGCCCTATTTCCTGTCTTGGGGTTTATTATGACAGATGATGATTGTTATATCCTTTCCGCGAGGGCGAAAATGTGCCCATCTGACTATGGCACATGAACTTAGAGACACTGAGTTATTCAAAGCCTTACCGAACTTAATAATTAAAACATAATTAACGAAAAATGATTAATATAAAAAAATCATTGCCTTAAGTATATAACAGAAAGCTCTGTGTTTGCCTTTCTCGTCCTGCGACGGTTCCTTTCTCTCTGTCTATCTAAAGCATTTGACTCATTTTTCAAACTCTGTTTCTCTCTTTTCGAAAACTAAGAATGAGGGATATTTGCAAACTAATACAAAACGAGTACAAGACTAGACACAACTGAGTGGGAAGAGTAATTCATTGGGGATTATGCAAAATATTGAAGTTTGACCATACTACCAAATGGAATCCGTTCAAGAGAATGAGATGCATAAAAGTTTCTGGGCGTTTGAAACTCAAACAGATCCCCTAATTCCGATCAGAAGACTAAACCTTGAGATTAATTAACGTTCTCGATGACCCTAAAGTGAAAATAAAAGAAAACAAAAAGAAGAATACACAGGGAGTGACAGCAATTGTAATCAATGAACTTGGAACGGTTCTCTAAGGTTTGGAAAAAGGACAAGAAGAATGGGAAATCGGTGGAAGAATCGAGACCATCCAGATTACAGCATTTTTGAGATCAACCAGAATCTTGAAAAGAGTCATAGAGATCTCAGTAGACTTGCTGTTACCCAGACTCCAGTGAGAGACCACTCGTGGAAAATTTGCAAAGAGCTGAATAATAATACTTAGATTTGATAGGGATATAGTAAAGAACTGAAGTATGATATCGTTTAAGATACTAGAAATAAAGGGATAAGATCAACCTGCAAATGTTTTCGTTTTATGGCATATCTACCATGCTTGGTTATTTAATGCCAAATCCTGTTTTGGCCAAATGAATAGAGTGTTTGCCAATGGTCCGGGAGACAGGGGTTCAATCCCAGGTCGAGTCATACCAAAGACTCAAAAAATGGTACTTGATGCCACCTTGCTTAACACTCAGCATTATAAAGTAAGCCTCAAGGATAAAGTGGAGAAATCTAGGGAAGGAGTAGCGCCCTCCCATACACCTTGGTTTAGTAGCTATTGAAAAGGGAGCCTTTGGGTTACCCTTGACTAAGATCGCCAACTTTACTTTTATTAGATATATGATTTGTTTACAAACTTTGTAGATACACACAATTATATGATCAAATAGTTCTATATCTAACTATTCAATTCAGCATAAATTAAAAATTTCAAAGATTCCAAGTATTGTTATGTATAGCTAACAATTCAATTAAATATCAGTCATTTCTTTACACAAGCTTAAAAGATCAAACTGTTGTATCTCAAACAATTCAATTTCGCATAAGTCATTTGTTTACACTCAGTTTAAATGTCAAACAATTCTATTTGACCGATAGATTGGACCTTATCAGGTGCTTCCACTCCAGGCCTGAGTGGACCTAGGAGTAATGGCAATGAAGGGATACCCCGCATTCCCCAAAGTTCTAGCATTACTGGACCCTTACCATCAGATTGTTTCATGTCATAAACAGGGAATTCATTGGAAGTGGGATCTTACCCCTCGTCAGTGATGCAGTTGGTGTATTCTGCAGCCCGAGCCGACTGAGCTACCCACAAATGCCTGAATATAAAATGAGATAATACAAGTTAAAACTAATGTTAAAATTCATCTTAAAATACACATTTACAAATGTTTTATTTTTGCTCTCCCAGGTTTTTTATTATTATTCCACTTAGTTTTATGGGTGTTATTTATTTCTTAACTTTTTTTCTCTGGTTATATGCTTAAGTTTTCACCCTTTATTTTTGTCTGTAGCTGGTGAAAGAAGAAATCGAATCATGACTTTCTCACGTGTATGTTATTCCTAAAACAAAAGCATGTGTAATGAACAATTCTTGCATGTGGCAGAGCCACAATATGCTACATATAAAAATATCATATATTTGTAGAAATCAAAATAGAACTGAAATGACTGATTCGAGTATCATGATCAGTAGGTAAGTAAGTAAAGTTGGCGATCGTAGTCAAAGGCGACAAAAGGCTCCTTTTTCAATAGCTACTACACCAACGTGTAAGGTCGGCGCTACTCCTTTCCCTGGGTTGTTCTACTTTACCCTTGATCCACACCTTATAATGCTGAGCGTTAAGCAAGGTGGCATCAAGTACCATTTTTTGAGTTTTTGATATGACTCGACCTAGGATTGAACCCCGGTCTCCCGGACGATTGGCGAACACTCTACTCATTAGGCTAATGGCCCGAGTTTGTTAATCAACATGCACATGTTTACTGTACTTAATGTCAGGTAAACAAGCAGAAATGCAATGATAACTCTAGAATTGTACAAGAGATTGAAATTTGATGAGTGAGATATTTTGTTTATACAAAGCAGAATCTATCCTAGAAAAGGAAAGATAAAATTCTCTGGGATTTTGAAATACAAAATGATCTTGGTCAAAAGAGCAGACCTAGTTTTTATGAAGAAGAAGAAGAAGAAGAAGAAGAAGAAGAAGAAGAAGAAGAAGAAGAAGAAGAAGAAGAAGAAGAAGAAAATAACTTTTCATCGAGTGAAGTTTGCAGCGGAATACCAAGTGAAAAAGAAGCCGAACAAATACCTAGACTTTGCCAGAGAGCTGAAAAAGCTGTGGAATATGAAGGTGATAGAGGTACTGATGTAACCCTATGGGTTCAGAGACCGTTCAGAAGGGGTTTATCACCAAGAGGGAAAAGAGATTGATGTGGATTTTAAAAGAATAGAGAAATACATTACGAATGTGTAATAACGTAATGGATTTTCGAAGGGTTGAGTCGAAAAAAAAAACTGTTTTATTTCCATTCTTTCAAAATTTAGAAGACAAGTTGTTATTAGCACTAAGGTATTTCGATGACAAAGGGTATTATGAAAACAAAGCGTTGACATCGAAAGGTTATTGTCATGTTCAAAGCGATTTTAGCTAAATCTAGAAGTGGAATTTGGTATAGAATTTGACAATTCTTTGAAGTCAATCCCACACCGACCCTGGTCAGGTTAAGAGTATACATGAATTCACCAGAATAGTAGTTTACAGTTAGAACGAGAACGAGAACCAGTGAAGGTGTGACAGCACCCCCCACAAGCGCAGAGTTTTATTAACTTTGTATTAAACAGCCCTGAGTAGAGAAAGTGTGAAAGCCGTCCAAATTCGACACTCTGAAAAACAAAGATAACCACCATTTAAGATTTCCTTATACCAGACTGCGAAGAGAGCCTTATACAATTAACTGACGGTCTCTGACATAACTTGTCACTTATGTAAGAACTTTGAATGTAAAAACATTGAAAGTCATTTCTTTTATGAATACTAAATATTGTTATTGTTGCAAAGCAGTGTTTGTTTTCGGTTTCTTGGCGTTGACTTTTTCTTTTTACTTATTTAATTGTGTGGTAGCATTCGTCTTCTTGCTGACCGGAGACTTTAATTAGCGTTTGATTCGTTGTTCGGATCTAAAAAACACAACGTGGGTGCATAGCGAATCATATTGTGTTATCTCAAGATATTTCCGACCAACAAAACATTCAGAGGTTTGAAAACGAAATCGTTCCCGTGTTTGGCAAGAAGTGACACCACGTAAATGGAACTCTTGAAATAGTTTCCGAAAACCTGGAAAAGAGAGTGAATAAACTGGTCATCAGAAGAAGTATCAAGGCCATCCAGACCATATCACTGCTAAAACCAGGATTCTTACAGAGTTCGAGAGATCCGTGAAGACTTGCCATCGCTCAAATTCCAGTAACAAAAAACAACAACCCCCTCCCCCCTAAAAAAACGAGCAAAAAACAAAAACAAAAGAAAACCAAAGAATACAAAAGAAAATATCAATGTGAATAACTCACCAGGGGCAAAATAATGAAATGGATAATATATATATATATATATATATATATATATATATATATATATATATATATATATATAAGCATGTCTGATTAAATAATAAAGACATATTTTGTCTATATAATTTTACTAAGATCCTATTATGTGCTTCAGTATTTAGGGTGTTTATTTTTTCTTTATTGTTGTTAATTTGTCTACCGCGATACTTCTGAGTGTCAGTATCTTGGTGAGCGGCTGGATCGTGTATTTTGAAATATGTGTTGTGAGGCTAACTACACATATTATATATATATATATATATATATTGGTGATACAACTACTAAACTTTCGTGTAAAGTAACTTGCAATCTGCCTGCTCCATTTTCCCCCATTGCTGGTGGAGTAAAATGGATTCATGCCCTTTCTCGGTACCTTATTGTGTGTTAGGGAGATCTGTATGGAAAGAATCTAGTCATTTGATAATTTCAAGAACTACTTCCGCAGCCTTGCTGTAACTTGGTAATCAATCAGAGAGGACCTTCGAGCACATTCTCCCACTTTCAAACTGTAACGGAGTGAAAATATCGATATTAGGACCTACCCTGAGTTCTGAAAACGTAGATTAAGAAATTGACTATTGTAGCCGTCAGTCCTGGAGTGTATTGGACGATCTCAAAGAGTCATCACAAAAAAGTGGAAGAATTTGAAAGGAGCCAGCAATTTAAGGAAAGAAAATAGTAGCTGTCCATCAGCAAAGAAAAAAAGAACACAAGATGACGTTGGGTCAGGTTTAGTAGAATCAAACTAAGTAGATATTACATATAATTAAATGATAAATATTGTAGTACATGAATAGCCTTGTAGGTAAAATACACCATCATCATCCTGGCTTACTGACCGCACAGATTCCTTTGAGATTCTCTCGTCATCCATCCCTAACGGCTATCGCTCTTCATATGTCCTCTTAACTGCATCCACTATCAGCACTGTGCTGATAAATGTGAGTTTTTGCTGGTCAGCCATTAATGGTGCAGCCATGAGAAGGAATCCATTGGAGAAAATCGATTATGAATTTGTCCTCACTTCTTCAGCATGTCTTGTTCCATCTTACTTGGATGGCTCTTGAGATGGGAGGTTAGTGGCCGTATAACTTGCTTATTTGCCATACCCTTGTGTAGTTCTCATCTAGCTTTTCTTTCAAACGTTTCGTTTAAGAGTGAAGGGTGAAACTATACAGTAATACTGATTCGGTTATAACCTGGGGGCTCCTTGAGCCACATCAAAGTAAAAAGCTTAGTAGATTACTACGGCTACGACTTTTTATTTGTCATGCATACTCTGGATACTTATAAAACTGGCGCAAGACAATCTTCTGATTTCATCAAGTTCTATTTGGCCTGGTGTCGTTATAAAATAATGTGGGTAAATATTAAGAATGCGAAGAAAAGTGTATCAACATTAATATCAAGAAAGAAATTAGGAAATAAGAAGTTAAGGAGTTCATTTTGGAGGGAAAAGCAACCAATCGGATGGGGAGTCCTATCGGCGTAATGGCTAACGTGCTGAACCCCGCCCTCGAAATAAGTGAGTTCGAACTCCAGTCGTGCTATTATGTTCACTTTCGGACTAATATCCTTGGGAAACGTATTGAACCTTCTTATCTTATGGGTTAAATAGTATCACGGCTGTTTTTCTCCAAGGATGGCCTGTGCATTAAATAACCCACGAAGTTTGATATGCCATTCAACGATGCAATCAAACCAACCAACAGGATGGAGAGAAGTTGGAGCAGAAGGAGACGGAAGAAATTCTTTGGAAACAGAATAGAGAATGGAATGGAAAATGGAAGATATTAGATACGTTTGTTGATTTAAAACAAAAAATTCCCCAGTTATGGGTTAAATAGCATCACTATTGTTCTTCTAGGAGAATAGCTTTGGCATTAAATAACCTACAAAGGTTGATATGCCATTAAACAAAGAAACCAAACCAAAAAAAAAATTCTTTCCTAATTTTTCTTTCATTATTTTTATTGTTGTTGTTTGTTTCTTTTTACCTATGATTTTTCTTTCTCTACTTCGTTTTCTTTTTCATCATCTCTATGCCTTAATTTTTTTTTTACTCATTCTTCCTTTTTAATTGTCTTTCTTTTTCTCTGGCAACTTTCTATTCAATTTTTAAGAATTTTTATATTATTCATTTCTTGATTCTAAGTCTTAATTCTCACTTTTCTAGTTCTTTCTTTCTTTCTTTCTTTCTTTCTTTCTTTCTTTCTTTCTTTCTTTCTTTCTTTCTTTCATGCATTCCTTCTTTATTTCTATCTCGCTAAGTTTTTCATTCATTCATTCTTCACTCTCCTTTTCTTTTATTTTATTTCTAGCACACCATCTTTCTTTCTTTCTTTCTTTCTTTTTTAAAGGTAAATAAGAAAGAAAGAAAGAAAGAAAGAAAGAAAGAAATATTTTCTCCTTTTTTTTCCTTTCTTATATTTTTATTCTTTTTTCTTCTTTACATTTATCTATATTTCATACTTTATTTTGTTTTTTTCATTCTTTTGCTCTTATGATCTTTTTCAATCCTAAATTTTTCAGTTTTCTTTCCGCTTCTATTTTCTTTCTTTCTTTCTTTCTTTGGTAATTTTTCTCTCACAGGAACAATTCCATGACAAAGAATTTATTAAATAAACTAACAAACTGAATAAAAGCAAACGAAAAAACAATTAAAAGAACCCAAAAAAAAACTTTATAACTGTTGCAAACGTAAAATTGAATTCCACCAAACTCACCCCATCCGCCTCAGCCCTTTCTCTATCAAATAAGATAAAATTAAAAAAGAAAAAGAAAACAAAACAAAACAAAACAACAATGAATCAAAAAAAAAAAAAAAAAAAAGAAACAGACGATATAAAAGCAGAGTTGGGATAGCAGAAAAATATGTCAGAAAATCCATTAAAAAAAAACCCTAAATAAATAAAAGTGTTGGTTGCCCAGTTCAAACAGTCGAGTCGAATTTACAAGACGAAATTAGACGAAAGTAATCAACTTCTTTTCTAATCTGAGACAGACGTTCTCGAGGGTGGGTCAGGCGAATGAGAAGCAGTCGAGAGCAGCTGGAAGAAAGACACCCCCTACAAAAAATACAACAGCTTTCCCCGCAACATTATGATTTTTTTTCATGCGTGGTGGAAAAAAGAAAAAAAAAGATGAAGGCAATGCTGCTTAAGTTTTCACATCTGAATCTAAAGGAGTCTTTTTTTTTTTTGTAGATTTTTTTTTTATTTACAACACTTTTCTTAATTTGCCACAAAAGCCTAAGGCCTTTTATAGTACCCGCTGTTTATTATTGGTCAGCTGTAAGTAACCAGCAGATTCATCGCTGCTTATTCAGTGATTGGGCGGGAAGTGGTATTTTGGCACCGCAACTGCTGAACATAAGGAGTTGATGCATATTGTTGCTTTGCCATAATTAGTTCTTATAACATTCATTTATACTGCGATTAAAAGTGATCTAGTTTCTGTCTTGAGGTTTCCTCTTCATAGTCATGGCCAACTAATTAGATGTGATGAGACTTGTTACCATTCAGATTTGCGTTAAAAACGATGGGTTAAGATCGATGAACAAAGAAGTACAACAACAACAATTACAGCAACAATAATGATAGTATTATCTATGTTTTCGGAATGGTCGTCAAAAGACTGGAAAAGAGACTAGGGAGTCTACTGAAGATTAGAGGAAGAATTACGACCATCCAAGCAATAGTACTGTGCAGACCAGCGAGAATACTGCGGAGAGGTCTGGAGACTTGATTAAGCTTGCTGTCTGTGAGAATTTAAATCTTTGAAAGAGCAAATTGATGGAGATCATCTTTAGTTGTAAAGATATATAGATTTGAAAAATATCTGATATACATATTTTAATATATAGTAGGATATATCAAAATGTTGGTAGCCTGACATCAGTAATTAAGGTAAATTTTTATCTGAAATATTGACAGGATAATATATAATTTGTGTGATTTATAGACACACTTTGGATAAAGTGCATTGACTATAAGAAAAATTATGTTGAAATATAAGAATCTGTTATGTTAATGAAGAATCTAGATAAGAAGGTGAATAATGAATAATCACCTGAGTGAGGGTATTTTTGGGAAAAGTCTTACCTAAAGTCAATTTTCCAGTTTCTTTAAATGAACAAGGTTGGCGCTAACTTTGCAAGACGAAGAATGCAACTAACGCATTTTTTATTGTATGAACATGTCAAATACCCAGAACCCGTGAAAACAAGGAAAACTGTCGACACCGAGGAGCATTTTCAGTTTAAATTCTGGTATTTTTATCTTTCCAAAACTCCCCTTAGGATAAGATTAAAAAAAAAGAAAAAAAATCAAAAACAAAGCAAAAACAAGACGATAAAAATAACTCAGTTCATTTGGAAAACGTACAGTTGTGATGAAAAGCCAACAAGAAAGTTATCTTAGGCATTAGACATGTACAAGTTTAGTGAATTTTCTTTCATAATTGGTGAGAAATTTTAGAAACGCACACATACACAAATGCTCAGAGAGAGAGAGAGAGAGAGAGAGAGAGAGAGAGATTTGAATGAAAGTATACAAGGAAACGATAGCGATACAGCATAATTTTTAATAATGAGATAGATAAATGGAGAAAGAGAGAGAGAGAAAGAGAGAGAGAGAGAGAGAGAGAGAGAAGAAATCTGACTTGATGAAGAAAAAACTAATTTCGTTGAACACCCAGTTGAAAGATTTTATTTACGATTTTTTTTTAAGCAAGACTTATCTTTACTTCTAATTAACTGCTCGCCGCTTTGAAACTTATGTGACTTGTAGAATACGATACAGACTCACCTGAAAAATTAATCTAATTCTTAATAGCTTGTTTCATCCATTTGCAAACACTTAGTAAAGAAGCATAAAACGCGCATAATCTTATTCAGAAATCTGTCTTTCTTCTTTTGGATGCCTCACGATGTACCAGACAATTCGATCAGATCGTAAATACGACAGTGAGCTTTATAGAATAATGCCCTTGACTAGTGACCTTATTTAAGACAGTGCCCAGTCGGCTGGGGCTGTAGAATACGCCGACTGCACATCTGCTGAGGAGTAAGACCCCCCACCGAATGAGTGTCCTGGATAAGACACTAAACAATCTGATGGTGAGGTACCAGTGATGCTGGAGCTTTGGGAAATGCCATTGCTCCCAGGTCCACTCTGGTCCGGAATGGTAGCACCTGATTGGGCCCTATCTATGGGTTAAATAGAACTAGGTGCATACTAATGCTAAACGGAATTATTTGAAATGGAACTGTTTTTTGACAATGAAACTGCACTTATACTAAACTGATTTGTTTAATATAGAACTGTTTTGACATTTAACTGTGTAAACAAAATCTGCACTAATACTAAACTGAATTAACTGAATTAGAACAGCTCGACTAAACTGAATAGCTTGAAATAGAAATGTTTTTCACAATTAAACTGTACTTACATTTAAACTGCTTACTTATCCTAAACTGAATTGTTTGAAATAGATCTAATTTCATAAAAATGGATTTGGCGTTAAATAACCTACAAAGGTTGATATGCCATAAAAACCAAACAACAAACGATTATTCAAGACAAAATTATATGGTTTCAAGTATTTTTTACAAAAACTAATAATTTGCTATTCTGTTACTTCAACAAAAAAATCCTAAATAATAATAATAATAATAATAATAATAATAATAATAATAATAATAATAATAATAATAATAATGCCATCAGACTCAAGTGAAAAACCATCTGCTAATGCTGGTGTGAAAAACTCGCAAAAATAAGGATAAAAATAGTGCTCACCTGATGGCCAAAATGGGGGATACGATCATCATCCTGCGAATGTTGGCTGGCTTTTTTTTTCAGGTATACAAACGACGATCTGAGTAACCACATAGATAAGAGACAATAACACAGATGAACTAGGGAAGACAATAAACTTGCTGTTCTCTGTTATTTTAGGAGCAACCCGACACAAAGACAGTAGTGAAAAAGAATGATAGAAATTTCGGAAGATTGCGCTAGATTTTGGACAACAAGCAAAAGACTCCATGCCCAAGTTAGAACGATAATTAAGAGGGGCTGGTTTTCTGATATTTAAATATCAAAAATACACCAAAAAATAAATAACAAGACCCTAATACAATAATCGACACACCAAATACTGGATTTTTTTTTCAAGCAGCCGTCGTGTCGATACTGCTATATGGATGCACTTCATGGACGCTAACTAAACATATTGAGAAAAAGCTTGATGGCAATTACGCAAGAATGCTGTGAGCAATATTGAACAAGCCCTAGAGGCAGCACCCGACAAAGCAGCAGCTGTACAGCCACTTACCACCCATCACGAAAACTATCAAAGTTGGACGAACCAGACATGCGGGAAACTGCTGGAGAAGTAGGGACGAGCTCATAAGTGACATACTCCGGTGGAACCCTTCACATGGACGAGCAAAGGCAGGACGACCAGCTAGAACCTATACACAACAGCTCTGTGTCGATACAGGATGTAGCCTTGAAGACCAACCGGGAGCGAAGGAAGATAGAGAGGGGTGGCGGGAGAAGGTCTGGGAGATCTGTGCTAGCGGCGCGACATGATGATGATGATGATGATGAACAATCAAATCTAATCGAAATGAACTGCAAAGTAATCGAAACACCACAGATCCAAACCCCACGGAACAAACACTAACACAAGAAGAAGAAATGAATATCAAAAATTTCGAGAGGATTATGTCTGAAAAAAACAAGATTACCATCGTTATGAAACCAAGAAAGAAAACAGACAAATCAGAAACCGAAAAAAGAAAAGAATTATCAACACATATCTCAACGAACATCATTACGTCTCTATAGGCCATCACTCTTGGTAAGTCCTTAAAAAGCTGATAAATGTAAGTTTTTGCTCGTTGACTAACACTCGTACGTCCTTGAGTTAGAGTCCATTGGAGAACGTCACTGGTAAATTCAGCTTTACCTCTCCAGCAGCGTTCGGGATTCCTTGTACGTCTTACTTGGTCGATTTGCGAGATAGGAGTTAAATGGTCATACGACTGCTATTGTGTTGGGTGTCTCTTCGAGGGTTGTTCAAAACAGCATGCAGCATCTTTGTGTAATTTCCATCTAACTTTTTATTTCCAGTGGTTTTGTTCGAGTTCAGATTGAGCAACCATACAGTAGTACTTACACAGCGAGAGCTTGGAAGGGTTTCCATTTTTATTTTATGAAAGAGATGAGATTGCCATTTGAAAACCCAAAAAGCTTTAGGGCTTGATGAAATACTTCATGAAGTATGAAACACAAAGGAATTTGATGACATAATTCTACTATGATGTAACACTGTATATAACTGTTGTAACATAAGAAAAAGGTTACTGAATGAAAAATAAACAAAACTGAGGTTGGAAATGAAATGGAGATCTTTATCACACAAACAAAATCAATAATCGCCAGCAGCGTGAAGAAGGTACCCACTACTAGTGGTGGATACACAGTCAGATTTCTTACCCTCCTCACAAAAGTGTCCAATGTATTTATGTGGAATGGGACATATCCATTACTGCTCACCGGTAGTGTATATAACTATAAAAATTTAATAAAAACAACAACATTGATTTAATATCTCTAGCTCAAAGGATGCATTTTTTACATGTTCCAAATGACCTCAATTTCGCTTGTTTCAGAAATAAATCATTATCATATTAATGGATCAGATCTGTTTTGAGACTCCCAGTATACATTAGACTCCCCCACACGCACACACACACACAGACCCACACACTTATATACATACAGGGAGTCTTAATTGTACATAGGACCCATGTGACTACTAATAACTCTACTGATGTGACACGACGTGCGGTTAAATACTTAATTAATATGTAAAAATCAAAATTCATGAAAATTAATATATATATATATATATATATATATCAAAAACAAAAAAAAAATCCTTAAAATTAGTATCTTTTTGTTCAAGGCTTAAATTGACCTAAAAAGCTGGTTGATTGTTCCTAAAGGTCAGTTAAGTGCGAGGCAATTGTTTTTGATTTTAAAGGTCAGCGAATCTATTTAATTTTTCGGTTGTCAACAAGCTTCATCGATCATAATGATGAAACGGGTCATTTTGTAAAACATATTTTTCTAGTCCTTATCTTAAAGGTCAATGTCAAAAGGGAGATTTAATTTTGTTCCACCCTAAATAAAGGTGGGCTGGGCATGGCTCATCCAGTCAGGTGAGGATGAGAATTTTTAGTTCAACCCCAATTGCTCTAAACCTATTCCCATTGGTCAAAGCATCTAAAAAGGGTTGACCTTTTTTAGTCCAGATATTGATCTATACAATAGGATGGTAAAACGAATCACCAGAGAGAATGAGAAAAGGGACCAAGAAGAAACTCAAAACTGCCAAAGAAGCATCCCTTCCATTCCAGACCCGAGGCACTCCGAACAACCTTCAGACTTTACAAAAATTCTAAGTTCCAGACTTTAGAGACATTAGTGTCTTTCTAACCGCACCTCATCATCACTCTTCCTCGCTCGATATTCTTTCTTTTTCTTTTTGCCAGGAAAGGAAAGATCGTTTGCTTGTTATTTATTGTTTCACAAACGTGTTTCAATAAAAACCATTTTTGTTGTTTGTTAACAACAGGTTTTCTCTAATCTTTGAGCTGCAAGACAATCTAGCCACTCATATTACCTGACCGTCAGAAAAAGATCCGGCTGAATTGTGTCAACCACACTTCGTGGAACATTCAAACACAGCGTGGACACGGAAGGATTTGACAAAGCAAATAGTCGGAAGCTAATGTGGTAGTCACGAACACAACTGCCACAACAAATACAACAAGTGACTAGTAGTCACAAAACATTAGGCTATGTGACTAGCATAGGACCACACAAATAATAGTGATGTGTTCTTTATTGCTTGAGATTATAAATTAGGATACTATACTCAATTCACGATCACAGTGCCGTGAAGAAGAGATGAAAAATATATTGCATTCCGACTTATTTGGCGACAAAATAATTCAAAACTGTTTCAAAATAGATGTAAGCCATTAATATGACAAGACTTATAACTGAGACAAGAAATTCAAAAAAATATTGCATATCCTAGAAGCTGATATAATAACTGTAGTAACCTAATAAAAAGGTTACTGAATAAGAAATAACCCCCATAGGATTTGGAAATGAAATGGAAATCATTATAACATTAATAAAATACAATACTCACCAGCAGCGTGAAGAAGGTAACTGCTGCTAGAGGGGATTACTTAGTCAATGTAAATCACCTCCCCTTACAATAGTGTCTAAAGAATTTATGAGGAATGGAACATACCCATTATTGTTCACCGGTTGGGTATGTAATAATAACCAAAGCAAAACATAGATTTAAGGAATTAAGATCATGGTAGTGTTCTTTTGTAAAAAAAAAAAATTTTTCCACAATATCTTATGACATTCGGCATTTTATTAATTGATAAGAAAAGTTTTATTATATTACATAAAACATATTTTTAAATTTCTCCAGTATTTCACACTGGAAATATTTCAGGTAATTCTTCTACACGTTTTTTCAAATGTAAACAAGTGCTTTCTTTTCAATAGCACCATTTTTCTGCGATGTGATACGTAAGCGAAAAATGGGGTTCCACGAAAAAGGAAGAATAATGAGTGGTTATGACACAAAAGACTATGAAAAGATCAATTGCGTGAATGTTACTGCGTGAACATATCCGAAGCAAAAGAATTCGAAAGCAGAACAGAGAGAAGGTCGTGATCGCGGAGTACTTTCACCGACAACAGGTGTACCCTTACACTTGTCAAGAAATAACTGGAAAGACCTCAAAGGCGATGGAAAGATAAAGTTGTCAAGCGATTCTGGCCAGTATAGACAAAAAGGACAAGTTCAAAACAAAATGGAAGTGTACAATGGTCAGCGATGTGGAAAACATCAGATAATCTGACCAACAAAAATGTTTATACATAATTTTTCTTCAGATTTTTCTCCTTTTCCCTAGTGAAAATTTCATGTAAATTGTTTAAATCATTGTTCAAATGACGAATTTTGTTGTTGATCAAAGCCAACTTTTTTTCCACAAGGAGAAAGTTCGGTTTGGTTTGGTTGAGTTTTATGGAATATAACCAATTGAAGGTTATTTAATGTCAGATCCTGTTTATACATAAATATTAGATATGTATATGATTTGTAAACATATTTTTGGTAACATTCTTAAAAGAGTCTGAACACTTTCTTGCTCACAGTTATATGTGTTATATACTCATCTACATGTTCATGCAGGATACAATACCGACACAATGAATAACAGACGCAATAAGACTTCTTTAACATATTTACCTCTCACTTTATTGCAAGGGTTCGAAAAGGGTTACTCAAGGCATGTGAGAGGGAGCTGGAGACCGAACATAACTGAAATATTTTGACCCCAAAGTTATGGCCGTCAGCGTTGTGTCTTTCTCGTTCTCCAGGGCTGCTCAACCGGACGCCCAGGGCCCACTCTGCTGGGTGATGGCTTTCTTTATTGCATCTTAATAGCATCTTCTCTGGACCCTAACTCATCAGGGCTCAAATGGCCCCTTCGGCCTGATGTGGCTTTCCTTAAAACATCTCGTCTATAACTCCGTCTCCAACGCTACTGGAACTCCCGTCAAACTCAACTGTACTGGCACTCAACTTGCGTCTTGACTGCGTTATATAATAGTTCAACGCCCACTCGATCTTTGAAATCGAATGTTTAATCGTCATCAAGCGGAAATAACTGTCATGCAGTTCATAGGTCACTCTCTTCCGGTGCATCAGTCTATGAGTGTACCATGGGAATTTTTTATCTCGTTCCATTTCATCAGCCAATTTCCGCCCACGCGATTTCCTCTCATAACTGCCTTTAGAATGTGTTACCTCCTTCCGGGGCATCACCTTGGAATGGCATTTTTGGCCGGGTCAAAAGGTCAAAATATAACATATGGTTTCAAGTATTGCTTTATAATGGTCACAATTTAACATCAGTTATTTGTTTGCACGCATAGTTTGTTCTATTTGATCCATGGATATGACCCTATCAGGTGCCACCACTCTGGGTTAGAATGGACCTGAGAGCAATGGCAATGATTGGGGAACTCCGAAAGTCCAAGACCAGATCCATGCCATCAAAGGCTTTAATGTCCTAAGCAGAACACTTGGTTATATCTTAGCCTTCTGCAGGGATGCAGTCAGTGTATTCAACAGCATCAGCTGACTGGGCAGAAGAGCACGGTAACACCCATAAATTAAAATAAATTCTGGACGAAACTGTTTGCTTTTCCATATTCACCTCATCTTTAATGTTATAATCACAACGTTTCTGCTGATATGTCCTTCAGTCTTCCTTTGGTGTTTTTATCGAACTCGGGTGTCCACACAGTATCATGAACCATACCCTTCATTTGAACCACAGGGGTATACTGTTCCAATTCTGTTAATCATGACCGGGCACAAGTGTTCATTGGTAGTCTTACTTGTTGTTGGGATTGAACTTGCAACCTCCAGACGATTTCACTGAGAAGCACTTTCAAACCAAACGCCTTATCCATTGTGCTATATGTCCCTGCCGAAAGAAGAAGGACATATCGGCTGAAACGTTGTGATTATACCAATAAAGATGAAGTCAATATTCCGAATATTCTAAGTAATAATAATTATCAAAGTTCATCTCAGAAATTTCGACAAATAAAGCTGAAGTCCTTCACTAGTAGTTGCCGAGCAGTCACCATCCCTTCAAGACTTGGCAGCTACTCATCAAGTAAGTTTTAATTTAAAATGGCCGCATTGTTTCCAAACAAACCAAAATTAGAACCATATCACAAATATCCTATTTATCTTCAATCTACTTATTTTGGAACGAGTGCGCTGTCCAAACAATCTTTTAGCGAAACATCAACTCTGCCGTTGTATTCCTGCTATTATGTATTTCAAGATTTTGCTTGGCGCAACGAAGAGTACAAGAAACTTAGGAAAATAACAACACGAAGATAACAAAATCCCAAAGATATTATCTTTGTTATCCTTCCTCTTTTAAAAAAAGTTGAATAAGATTAAACAACAGAGTAGAAAGCAACAACAGTTGTAAAAATAAGAAAGATAGACAAAAATCCAAACTGTCTTTATATTACAAGATGCCATTGTTTTTGTTGAACTAGGATTTGGCAAAAAAAAGTTCATTTGGTTGATTACTCGGTAACTAAACACAAAACAATGCATCCATTTTACACATGTCTGCAACGGTTGATATTTACTAAGTTTTGCTTATTCTGGCAAGTAGACCAATTTAACTTTATAAAAACTTCATTTATTTCTAGAATTTAAGTGCCTTAACTCTTTCGTACCCAAATGCTCAAAGTACAGAATTTTAAAGCTAAAACAGAAAGTTTAAAAAACAACAAAAAGTATCTTTTTAAATTTTAAATCATGATAAACAAAGAGAATATTATTATTAAGTATAAAAATTGACTAAGAGTCATGATAATCTTTTGATGTTTGTATTTTATCTCATTAATAGATGTCATCTCTTATAAATGAGTAGCAGGAGTTTCCTGACTGAAGTATTAAACGACCAACGAGAACATATCTTCAACAGCTCTGTACTGACTCAGGATGTAGTCAAGAGGACCTTCCGGAAGCGATGGATGATATAAACGAATGGCGAGAAAGAGACATGCTGATGAGAGAATAGGGTTCTCAGAATCAAGGACTCAAAGGGCAATCATGCCCTTGCGGATCCAATAAAGAGCCATTACGTCCAGCAGATCAAAAGGGCCATTCGGTGCTGGAGAAGTACAGCAGATTAAAAGGGCCATGAGGTGTTGGAGGAGAGGTACAGCGAATCGAAAGGGCCATTAGGTGCTGGAGGAGATGTATAGCTGATCAAAAGGGTCATAAGTTACTGGAGGAGAGATACAGCGAATCGATAGCGCCATTAGGTCCTGGAGGAGATGTACAGCAGATCAAAAGGGCTATTAGGTGCTGGAGGAGAGGAATAGCAAACCAAAATAACCATTAGGTGCTGGAGGAGAGGAGCAGCTGATCAAATAGGCCATTACGTCCTGAAGGAGAGGTACAGCAGATTAAAAAGGCCATTAGGTGCTCGAGATGAGGTACAGCGGATCAAAAGGGCCATTAGGTGTTGGAGGAGAGGTACAGCGAATCGAAAGGGCTATTAGGACCTGGAGGAGAGGTACAGCGAATCGAAAGGACCATTACGTTCTGGAGGAGAGATACAGTGAATCGAAAGTGCCATTAGGTCCAGGAGGAGATGTACAGCAGATCAAAAGGGCTATTACGTCCTGAAGGAGAGGTAAAGCGAATCAAAAGGGACATTAGGTGCTGGAGGATAGGTACGAAGAATCGAAAGGGCTATTAGGGCCTAGAGGAGAGGTAGGATGGATCAAAAGGGCCATTACGTTCTGGAGGTGAAATATAGCGAATCGAAAGTGCCATAAGGTCCTGGAGGAGAAGTACAGCAGACAAAAAGGACTATTACGTCCTGGAGAAGAGGTACAGCGAATCAAAAGTGCCATTAGGTGCTGGAGAAGAGGAACAGCTGATCAAAAGGGCCCTTAGGTGCTGGAGGAGACGTACAGCAGATCAAAAGGGCCATTACGTTTTGGAGGAAATATACCGTGGATAAAAAAACATTAGGTGCTGGAGGAAAAGAGCAGCGGATCAAAAGGACCATTCGGTGCAGGAGGAGAGCTGCAGTGGATGAAAAATAGCCATACGTTCTGGAGGAGAAATACAGCAGATTAAAAGGTCTAAGATGTCCCGGAAGAGAGGTACAGCGGATCAAAAGGGTTATTTAGTTCTGGTGGTGATGTACAGCGGATCAAATAGTGCCATTAGGTTCCGGAGGACAGGTACAGTGGATATAAAGGGCCATTAGGTTCTGGGGGAGAGATACAGCGAGTCGAAAGAACCACCAGGTGCTGAAGGAGAGCAACAGTGGATTAAAAAAGAGCCATTATGTCCTGGAGGAGAGTTACAGCAGTTCAAAAGGGTTATTACGTGTTGATTGTGAGGTGCAGCGGATCAAAAGGACCATTACGTCCTGGAGGAGAGGAACAGCAGATCAAAATGAGCCATTGAGTCCTGGAGGAGAGGTATAGCGGATCAAAAGGGCCATTACATCATGGAAAAGAGATGCAGCGAATCGAAAGGGCCATTACGTCCTGGAGGTGAGGTATAGCAAATCAAAAGGGCCATTAGGTCTTAGGGGAGATGTAGAGCATATCAAAAGCCAGACGTGTGGAATATTTGATTTTAATCATTTTTATGCTAATCTGCAATACAACTGATAGCCTGCTTTTTTCCCCGCCAACATGAGTATACATAGGAAAGAGGGATATATGAATATGTATGAAATATAGGGAGACTAATTTTCCATTTCATTTTTCCTCATTTTAGTTTGTACTTTTAATTTATTCTCTTTTTGCTGTTTTCATTTTTGCTAAATTACGTTTTTATCACTTTATTGTATTTCTCAGGTAAATTGCAATAAATTGTACTATGAATATTATTGAAACAAAGCAAACAAAAACAAAATTAAAAGTTTTATCACATTTAAAGACAGAAGATATAATTTTTGTTAATTTAACAATCGCTCTCTAACATTTTATATGATTTTCTATTTGTATATGTTGTCTGTCATCTTAGGTACACCTTCCCCATGCCAATGAGTTGACAAATCTATTTCTTCTTATATTATGAAAGACAACATATTTCTTCATGTTCAATTTATTAGGGTAAGTTTTCTGTCATCTTAAGTACATTATTCACGCCAATATGAATTATCAAATCTATCACTTCTCTCGTTATGAAAAAAACGCAAGAACCAAAAAACACTTCATGTTCTGTTGTGTGAGTTAATTTTCTATAATCTCAATTATCCTTCCACCTCAATAAATCTTTGAAATAAGTCGATGAATATTTCACTAACGTTCTTATCGAGAATATTTCTAAATGTATATAAAGTTGGATCATTTCTACTTTTCAGTTTTTGATCTTGGGTTAAAGTGACTGAAATATTAAAGTTCATTGTATCCTTATCCAGGGAAAAACAAGATTAGAAGTGAGCAAAACATTACCAGGTTTTAGGAAAATATTATTTGTAAAAATTGATGTGATAATTTTGTGATAAAGTTTAATGCGAAGGTTATTGGATATAGATTTTGAGGCATAAATGCACACACACACACACACACACATCCGTACGCACACAGTTTAAATGTATATGCATACAGTTTATATCTATATGCACACAAGCTAACACAAACATAAACATAGATATATATTTTTGAGATATCTTATTCGTAAGGTTGTTGGCTACAAGTTTGGAGATATAAATGAAAAATTCTAATATAGTTGCGCAAAGTAGAAAAAAGGATAAGAAGGAAACTCAAGAGCCAAAGATAAGAGTAAAAATGAAAGAATAATTGAAGAAAGAAAGCAAAATGGTCACGGCCTCATGGGGAGAAGGTTTCGATTGGTTCATACAGACACATTACATTAGCGTAAGGGTTAACATCGAAGGAAATGGAATCGGCGACCCACATCAAATCCTTTTTCCCTTCCAGTTCATCCCAAAGGGAAAGGATTTATTCTTCTACCGGAAGAAGGGGTGTTTCTTGGTGTAGTGGCTATCGAGCTGGACTGTAAGATCATAGTAATCGAGTTCGAGATCCAGTTGCTCTTTTTCGTTCACTTTCGGACTAATAGTCTTCGGAAGGGTATAAACCCCTTTATACACACCAGCTACGAGTTAAATAGGAGCAATGATGTTCTACAAAGATGGCTTTGTCATTAGATAAACTGCAAAGGTTGATATGCCATTAAACAAGTCAATCAATCAATAGATCAATCTCTTCCCAGCTATGGGTAAATAGTAGGGTACCAAGATTCCTTAGAGTAAGCAAGGCAACTAACCTAAGAGAAAGAAAACTCCGAATTTAAATCAGCTCTACTCTATTTAAAACTTGACCATGTGGTATATCTTGTCTGTGGTGGAAGGGTGAGTAGATACAGTCATGTATGCCAGCAGAGTATTTGTTGCATGAATGTTTCTAGAGCACTCAACGTAAACGAAATTCCTTCTGTCTTTCAAAATCAGCCTAATAATAACTTTACTATCTATCTATCTATCTATCTATCTATCTATCTATGTGCCAACGTGTATATCTGTAGATTGAACAGTACACACCAATAGAAACAAATATCGGTGTACAACATACAAGTACAAGCAAGAAACTTTTTTAACATTATAAGAATAATTAATAATTAATATTTCATTATATCTTAACGTCCAGAAAAGTATGTCGAACATTTGGTGATATTTCTTTTTCGGTCAAGCTAAAAATAGATACAGCTACTAAATGAAGCAGATCTGCTGTTGTTGAAGAGGACACCAGCGTGAACCTGACTGTCATGAGATACCCTCCGTTTTTTGAGACCACTTAGCACCTACTGTGAATTCTTATAGAGACACACCATGGGAGGAGTAGACCCTTTGAATGGGAACACGATTAATCTGTTTTTGCTTGTGTAAGACTTAGGGGTTGACATCAAGTACAGTTTCAAAAGTTGAAATTCCCTAATAGGCCAAATGTTGTTTTGTTGCATTCTGTTAGCTGATGTTATCAACGAGTATCTGGAGAGGAGCACTTGAAAGTAGTGTGAGGAGATTGAGGGTCAGATTAGATTGATTTACTTTAACGGCATCTCAACCCATCTGGGTTTATTTTTTATGACTTGAGGTTGGGTTCATTGTGCATTCATATTTACATATTTTGTATCATCATGATGATGATAATCATCATCTAGTTATGCTGACAGCACGGATTTCCCTCACCCTCTCTCTCTCTCTCTCTCTCCCCATTCGCCTCTATCATCCATAGCTCCTTGCAGTTTTTCCTGATAACATCGTGGGTGTTC
Organism: Sepioteuthis lessoniana; assembly: GCA_963585895.1. NCBI lineage: Eukaryota > Metazoa > Mollusca > Cephalopoda > Myopsida > Loliginidae > Sepioteuthis > Sepioteuthis lessoniana. Next base: position 71,693,667 of record OY757905.1, on the reverse strand, counting down.
CAGTTGGCTAGGGCTGTAGAGTGCACCGAATGTATCTCTGCAGAGGGGTAAGACTCCCACAACGAGTGTCCAGATAATGACACTAAACAATCTTATAGTGTGGCTTCAGTACTGCTGGAGCTTTGGGGAATGCGGAGTACATTGCCATCACTCATAGGTCTACTCTAGACCGGAATAGTCGGACCTGATAGGGTCCTATCTATGGGTCAAATTGAACTAAGCTGTAACAACGTTAAACTGAATTGTTTGAAATTAACTATTTTTACATTTAACTGTGTAAACAAAAACTCTACTTATGCTAAATTGAATTGTTTGAAATAGAGCTGTTTGATCATTTAAGATAATTTATGAGTTCGTTCTTGTTTTTTCTGTGAAGTTATTCTTAAAAGAATTTTCTGCGCACGATTCTATCGAATGTGGATAATTTTTAAACAGATCTTAATGACTCATAGACGGAACCCTAACAAGTACTAAAACTCCAGGTCAGAGTTGTCCTAGGAGTAATGGCAATGAAGGAGTGCTCCCCACTCCCCAGATCTCAAGAACTAGAGCCTCACCATCATTGCAGGGTAACCATTTTTGGGTTGGGGGTCTTAACTCACTGCAGGGATACAGTCGAGATATTACAACTCCTAATTGCATAGTGGGAGGAGTTTGTGAGGATGTTGGTCATTAGGGAAAAATTAACTGTTTCACCAATAAAAATCAAGCAAAAATTTAGTACAGAGTTAATAACAAGCAACCGATTCGTTGTGAGTTTAATTCACACTGGGTGCCCCATACACTTATCCTTACAACAAAGGCACATAAGATATATGTATTTAGCCAACCCCTCTGCACGAGCAAGATGTGAATCAAGGTCAATTTTTAAAGTGGAGTTTTGACAGGTTTGAATTCAGAATTTTCCTTCTCCCAGAACAGTTGCTATATCAAGGTTAAAGACAATCATATCTCGAGGTAGAATAGTTGAATGCATTCCTTTCACAAAGGTGTTGGCGCATTGTAAAATGCAGAGAGCCTCGTCCTCGAATTCGGTTAACAGTGTCCATTTCCTACCACGATAACCTTTATTCTACGAGTAAATGAAGCACAGAATTTGTTTTTGAATATTCGGTTTTATTTGTTTAAAATCTCGATACTTCGTAATACAGTCAAATATCAGAGTCAAGATTGTCCTTGAGACGTTGTTTCTTTTCCCTTGACCAAGAGATTGAACTCACGACCGACAGCTAACTAGATACAATTTTACCGACGTTTACTGTTTGTTTCGTTGTTAAATGGTATATCAACCTTCTTGGGTTATTTAATGCGACATCCAACCTTCTAGAAGAACAGTCGTAGTATTACTTAACCCGTAGCTGAGAGGATAAGGGGTTTCATACCTTTTCCAAGGGTATTCGTTCGAACTCGCTTACTCTGATTCTGCAAGCCAGTGCTTTAACCATTACACCACGAGAACACCACGCCATTTTCTGTGGATTCATGCTCCAAAATATCATTGGATTTTTGCTTGGTGTAATTTTACAATTTTATTTTAAATCAAGACAGTACTAAGACCTTGACCTGCTTACATTATAAGATTATCTGCCTAGACTATGTGCTTAGAACGTCTATTGATTTAATGAAAGAAAACAGATTCGAGCCTACGCCGATGACATGGCGCTTCTGACAAATACACCCACCCAAGCCGAAGCCCTGCAACATAGTCTGGAACGAGCAGCTGATGGTATATGCCTCCATGTCAACGCAGACAAGACAGAATACACGTGCTTTAATCAAAGAGGTGACATCTCTTTACTAAAGGGTGGGACTTTGAAACAAGTGGGCAAGTTCACCTACCAAGGAAGTAGTGTCTCATCAACGAGAAAGATATCAACACGCGACAAGCAAAGGCATTGATTGATATCGATAGCCTATCGGTCATATGGAAGTTAGACCTGACCGATAAAATAAAACAGTTTTTTCAAGCAGCGGTCGTGTCGATACTGCTATATGGATGCATTACATGGACGATAACTAAATGTATTGATAAAAAGTTTGACGGCAACTACACAAGAATGCTGTGAGCAATATTGAACAAGTCCTGGTGGCAACATCCCACAAAACAGCAGCTGTACGGCCACTTACCATCCATCACGAAAACTATCAAAGTTAGACGAACCAGACATGCGGGACATTGCTGGAGAAGTAAGGACGAACTCATAAGTGATGTACTCTTGTGCACCCCTTCACATGGACGAACAAAGGCAGGAAGACCAGCTAGAACCAATATACAACAGATCTGTGCCAATACAGGATATAGCCTTGATGACCTCCTGGGAGTGATGGACGATAGAGACGGGTGGCGAGAGAAGGTCATGGAGATCTGTGCTGGGAACGCGATATGATGATGATGATGATTATCGATTCAATGATAGCAACGTGAAATCTTAAAAGTAATCTGACAGCTGAAATGATATTATTATGATCATAACCAACAGGGAGATACTCGTTCGATTGATTGATTGGTTTTAACAGCATGTCAACCCATCTAGGGTTATTTAATGCCTAGAGGTTAGGGAATTACGTTCATGTTTTTATCTACATTTTTGTTTAGTTTTTTTCTACATAGTTATGATATCAAAATGATTTGTACACAGTTGCATGGTTTCAAGTATTTCTTTCTATCACTAATAATTTTCATACAGATCTATTTGAGCTAAATATGGGAAATTAACAGATTCTACCATTACGGGTTTGAGTGGACCTGGAAGTAATGGCAGTGAAGAAATTCTGCAAACACTTCAGATCTCGTGAACTGAAGCCTTTCTATTTGTTATAAGACGTCACTGCATATATCCTCCTCAACACTATGAATAGTGACTAGCTCGATAAATGAGGCAAGCGAATCTAGTCAGTTACCGGTAACTGTAACTGTCTGTATTTCCTTAAATACATACTGCTGCAAACCTTACATCTCTTTGTGTTATTCATTTCTGGCCCTTCAAAGCTGCAACACTATCAGATGCCGTTTAGTATCTTAACATAGACATTTTTTTTTGCATGGGTGTGTCTTACTCTGCTGTGAATACGGTTGGCATATTCTAAGCTCTGTCAATTGGGTAGGTTACTCGTCCGAGTAAGTAAAGGAATAATAATGATAATCTCTAATCTAAGATACGAGTGTAGTTGAAGTGGCCATTTTAGATGAGGTGGACGACTGTATGCGTTATCATGTAGGATGTTTTTAACGCTCTTCTTCATTTCATTTTCTTGATTGAGAATTTGAGAGTGCAGTCTTAGAAACCAAACTGTGGTGACGACCAGGTGCTTTTAGTTAACTTCTCTCTCAATCAACGCAGTATCAAAACTTATAACAGGAAAAAGGCAAAATATAGTTAGAGACAACCGTGTCAAAGAGAAAGGGATGAAAAGGAGAGAGAAAGAAAGCAAAGGAAAAAGACACACGATGATATATATATACACAGAGAGGGAGGCATAGAGATAGATAGATAGATAGATAGATAGAGAGAGAGAGAGGGGGGGGAGAGAGAGAAAGAATAGCCTAGAGAGGGAAAATCAGGCGAAAAGCAAGAGCGAAATAAGGAAAGAGGAAGGTAGAGGAAAATTAGGAAGAGAAAATATGGAAAAAAGAATAAAAATAGAAAAATAGAGACGAAGATAAATCTTTTAAAAGATATTCGCGATATTTTTTTTTTCCTTTTTTAAGCAATTCTTTCCTTTTTTTCACGGAATGTCTGGTTCTTGAGAGACAGTCTGACTGTTTCGCAAGAACCTGTTAGGAAAGGAAAGAGTTGCTTAAAAAAGACAAAAAAGAAAGAAAAAATATCGCGATTGACTTTTTAAAGATTTATCGTCATCATTTTTCTATTTTTATTCATTTTTCTATTTCTTCTTTTTCTAATTTTCCTCTCCCTTCCTCTTTCCTTATTTAACTTTTCCCTTCCTCCTGACCTTCGGAAATATTCTTTATACCTGACATTGGCATGATAGAATGTTCGCCAATGGTCCGGGAGACCTGGGTTCAGTCCAATGACTCCAAAAATCGTAATTGATGTCTCCTTGCTTAACACTCAGCAATATAAAGTAGGGATCAAGGGTAAAATGGTGCAATCTAAGAAAAGGAGTAGCACTCTCCCCTACACCTTAGTGTAGTAGCTATCGAAAAGGGGCCTTCGGGTCACCCTTGATTAAGGTCGCCAACTTCACTTATTTAAAACAAATATGTCCCTTGATTAACGATATACCGTAAAATGTTGCAAAAATTTCATTTTAAACCTAAAAAACTCTCTACAAAACTAAGGATCGACTTATACGGCAGGGATAAAATCTACTCGTTTACCACTCGTTAATTATCTTTGTGGTAAAGATTTGGATTTTCATAATTATCTAGTTGAACTGACAGCACGAAGTTCCCTGGTTCTTCCTCTCGCCATCCATCCTTATCAAGCATTACTCCTGGCAGGTCTTCTAGGCATCATTCGATGTCAGCACAGAACTGATGTTTGTCATTACGGTATATATCGATCCCTAGTTTTGCTGATAGTTTTTCAGGCTTGAAATGTCGACTTATACCCCGCAATTCTAAGTAGTTGATTTAAAAAAAAATGAATTCGGTATAGTGTTATAAATAATAAAATCTTAGTATCTTTTCTTCAGAAAAAAATAGAGTTCTTTGTACTGGAGTTATATATGGGCGATACTATATATATATATATATATATATATATATATATATATATATATATATATATTGTAATTTGCTTGAATTACTGCACAAATTATTTTATTATATCAATTTAGAGGGCTTTTGAAAAAATCAAATACTCCAAATAGTTTTGACGGTAGATGCAATTTGTGCTTAGAAGAGAAAATACAAATTTTAATACATAAATGGCCTGATAAGTTATTAAATAAGAGAAGTGAATTAATAGCTAGATGTAGACCTAAGACTAAATTTAAACTATAGACTAAAAAAAAATTAATAATATAGAAATAAATAGTGAAACCGGAAACAAAAACGTATCCAATATACACACTAGGAAAAAATAGGTAGCTAAATAAATGGCATCGAAATTAATATAGGCGTTAATATTTCTCCTAAAAGTTAATTATCGAACTTAACATGAAAAGAAAATAAATTAAAAAAATAAATAAAAAAGTTAAATTACCGTAATTATAACTGACGGAAGAAATTTGAAAATAAAATAAATAGGTAAATAAAAAACGGAAATTCAATAAAACGAGGTGGTAACTCCTTAATTTCTTCCCTCTCCCCCTCCACCCTACGTGTCTATTCTGCTTTATTTATCCATTGGATCTGAAGAAGTCCTGTTATATTTTTCTTCGTGTTTTTGGTTTACACCAGAAACTGAAAAACAGGATGGAAATAAATTTATAATCCTAAATGAACCTGTCTTTGTTTTTTTCTTAAAGATATATATATATATATATATATATATATATATATATCTTTAAGGAAAAAACCAAAGACAGGTTAACATATATATATATATATATATAAAAAGTGTCTATTACGATGGAGGTGTCCTCCTAGTGTAATGGTTAAAGCGATGGCCCGCGAAATTGTAGTAAGCGAGCTCGAACTCCAGTCATACTATTACGTTTGTTTTCGGACATAAACCCTTGGGAAAGGTATGAACCTCCTTATCCTCCTACCAATAGGTTAAATAGTACCACTACTGCTCTTCTAGAAGGATGGCATTAAATAACTTAAGAAGGTTAATATGCCATTAAACAAATAAACCGGACCATTCATCTCTATGGAGTCTACACATCTATCTATTTTTCTATCTATATTCTTTCATTATCTATCTCAGTCTGTTTATCTATTAATCTATTTCCATTTCACATACATGACTCAGAGAAAGCGATATCCACGGTAATTAATTGTTTAAAGAATATTATTCGGAGTCGATATGATAACGACCAAATTAGATTAAAAAACGACTCGATTTAGTCGATTTCACAGTCAAAGGATTTTGCCAGCCATTAAGTGCCATGAAGTGGGTCACCAAACAATCATCAAACACAAGGGTATGACTTGATAACCACCGTTTACATCATGCACTTCCCCGTTCCCGACGTCAACCAAGTGTACGGCTGTAACAGCAATCGAACAGATTCTTGAACAAATACATTAGTCTCAAAGTGAAATGTTAATTTGTCATCTGCATTTTGAGTAACCCTCCGTCAAAGTAAGGCTTTTTCTAGTTTTAAAATTGAAGCTTAGTTCTTCTGTAATAAATTGAGACAGGGACAAAGTCAGTGCAGTCAGGCCCCCTTCGTGAGCTTTTAAACTGACTACACGGACAAAATAGTCTGTCAACCATCACGCAAGAGTAGGCACTTAATAAACCCCATCCTTATTGGGTATTTATGATGTTTGGCTAAGTCTGGCACAAGTTTTCAAGAGAATTTAGAGAGAGAAGAAGAAGAGCAACAGAAAGAGGAGGAAAAGAAAGAGGTAGAAAAAGAAAAACTATGAAAGAAGAGAGAGAGAGAGAGAGAGCAACAGGATGCACTGTAGAAGCAAAGAGATGACGAAGAAAGAGAGAGAGAGAGAGAGAGAGAGAGAGAGAGTAAAAAGACAAAGAAAGGTTTATTAGTAAAAGAAAAAAAAGAAAAAGAGTTGTAGTTGTAGTAGTAGTAGTTGTAGAGATGAGAAACAAGGAGTAGAAATAGTAGAAATATTTAGCAGCAGAGGAGAGAGGATAAAAAGAGCAGAAAAAGAAAGAGTAATAATAATAAAGAAGAAGAAGAAGAAGAAGAAGAAGAAGAAGAAGAAGTGTTTAGTTGTAGAAGAGGAAGCAGGAAGAAGGAGAGTAGTAGTAGTAGTAGAAAAGACGAAAGAGAAAAATCTCGGAGAAGAAAAAAGCAGAAGTAGTAGTAGATGAAAGAGGAGGAAAAGAAGAAGATAGATAGATAGATAGATAGATAGATAGTGAGAGAGAGAGAGAGAGAGAGAGAGAGAGAAAGAAGAAGAAGAAGAAGAAGAAGAAGAAGAAGAAGAAGAAGAAGAAGAAGAAGAAGAAGAAGAAGTGGGGGGTCGCAAAGAGGAAATGTAAAAGCAGAAAATGTCGATAAACGATCACGAGAGACGATTTTTAATAAGATATGACATGATTGTACTCAAAGACACTTGCAGTGAAGTCTCAGTCAGGTGGAGCCAAATGGAATGGTTGGAATTCCATGGACCAAGCCAACGATGGAGAAGGCAGTCTAAATGAGATGATGCTTACAGAAACAGTGGGTGGGTGGTCGAAGAGTTGCCAAAATTGGCTGGTAATAAAAACCAACAGAAAGAGAAACAATGGCCGAACAGCAGTAAAAAAAAAATTCACCCGTCCAAATCATAACCACACGCACACACTCATGCACACTCTCACACACACACACACACACACACACACACATATATATATATAATTATAGCACTAGAACGAACTGAAATAAAATCACTGATGTAAATGTATAGATAAATTGAGAAAAAAAAGAAGAAACATAATAAACAAGTAGATGAGTGTTGCCTAGATTAGTTTACGTCAAGGTTGAAAAAGATAAGACTATTTAACAAAGAGTCAAGATGCGTGTATTTTCGTAGATAAGTCGAAGTGATAATTGATTGAGAAAGAGGAAAGAAACAAAAAGAGAAAGACTAGACGGACGAACTGCCAAAAAAAAAAAAAAAAGTGCGAGGAAAAAGAAGAAATTGAAACTTGATTTATAGAGATGAAACATCAAAGGTTAGTAATAAAGGTTGGCAAGAAATGAATAGGAGAGTTCCACTTTATAGAGACATATATCATATATCATCTCTCAGTCTATTTACATATGTATCATATCTATCTCTCTGTCTGTTTCGGCCAGTCTGTCTGTCTTCTCTCTCTCTCTCGCTCTCACTACATACTCGTATATATAGATATTTTTTTAATCCGTTCAGTGTCATCTGCATCTCAGTTTTATCCAACTTTGCATTTACGAAATTTTGTAATGCCATAAAGTAAACTAGAGTTATCTCCCTTATTCGAGGGCGACCAGAAGGCTCCCTTTTCAATAGCTACTTCACCGAGGTGTAGAGGAGGGTGCTATTACTTTCCCTGGATTGCTCCTCTTTACCCTTGATATGTACCTTATAATACTGAGTATGAGGCAAGGAGGTATCAAGTACCATTTTTGAAGTCTTTGGTAAAACTCGACCTTGGATTGAATCCTGGTCTCCCGGATTATTAGCGAACACTCTACCTACTAGACCAATGAGTCGGTTCAAATGCTATAAAATAAAACTAAAAAAAACTCTTTAAAAACGTAGGGCTTCTATGATTTGTATTCGTAGCTTATTAATTTCGTGTGCTATTATTGTAGTGTTTTCAACTTGAACTTTTCGAAATTTGGATTAGGGAATTGAATGGATTTTAAGATGTAAGGCGATGGAGCTAGAATCATTAAGGTGCATATTATGCTGTCTTGGAAAAGCATTTGTGGTAAGTTCATTAAGGTAGATAGTTCGAGAGGAAGATAATAGGTTAGCTCTGGAAATAAGTGTTTTTATTATTGTTCTTTTATAACGGAAGAGGCATTCACTATGGAAATAGAGGATACAGGGATTAATGTTGGTTATTTTTCATATGTGGAGGTGGTAAATCAGTCAATATTGCTTGTATCTATTAGTACATCGAGAAATGGGATTTTATTGTTGATGTTGATTTCTTTTTTCCTTTTTTAAAAATATTCTATGTTTCTTTATAATAGTCTATTTCCGTTGATAGTGTTATGTTTTTTAAATTCATCAGCATCTCAGTTTTATCCAACTCAGCGTTTACGTAATTTTGTTATGTTATAACCCCCCCTCAAAAAAAAACCCCACTTTAAAAACACTTTTAAAAAACACTTTAAAAAAACACTCTATACACATGTAAGCAAACCCCTGATGATGGCTTACGAAAATTCCAAAAGCGCTCGGGACAATTTTAGTAAATTCATCAACCAATTTTAACCTGAAACCAAAACACTTATCAGGAAACTTGAAAGGATCTTAATGAAATAATATAAACAAAACGTGCCTTTATTATTTGATCAAACATGCTTAAGTGAAAGACTGCTGCCCAACCACACACACACACACACACACACACACACACACACACACATATATATATATATATATATATATATATATATATATATATATATATATGTTTAAGTAAATAATGAAAATGAATCCAACAGAATTGGTTAAATGCAAAATTCATTTTTAAATCGCAAAAATACTTCATTTGGAGCAATTCAAAATGGCAGCAAATAAAAAGACAGCTCATCGCTTGTACACAGGTATATTATGAAATTTTGGCTAGCAGAGAAGGGCAAACACGGCAGAATTTAAGGAGAAGCTCTTGCCTAGTCGACTGGGGCTGTAGAATATACTGACTGCACCACTTCAGAGGAGTAAGACCATCCCCCCAATGAGTGTCCTGGATATAACACTAAACAGTCTGACGGTGAGTTTCCAGTGATGCTGGGGCTTTGGGGAATGCGGAGCACCCCTTCATTGCTATTGCTCCCAGGTTCACTCTGGCCTGTTGTGGTAGCACCTGCTAGGGCTCTATCTATGGGTTAAATAGAACTAACGACATACTTATGCTAAACTGAATTGTTTGACTAAACTGAATAGCTTGAAATAGAAATGTTTTTGATAATTAAACGTATTTACATTTAAACTGCGTGCTTATGCTAAACTGAATTGTTTGAAATGTATCTGTTTTTGAAAATTGAAAGAAAATGCACTAGACTGAATTGTTTAACATAGAACTGTTTTGACATTAACTGTATGCAAACAAAACCGGCACATATACTAAATTGAATCATCTTAATTTGAACAGTTTGACTAAAAAATAAACTGTGTACTTGCATTTAAACTGTGTGCTTATGCTAAAGTGAATTATTTCAAATTGAACTGTTTTTTGACATTGAAACTGTACTTACACTAAACTGAATTGTTTAATTTAACTGTGTAAACAAATCTGATCTTATACTAAACTGAATTAGCTGAATTAGGTCTGCTTGACTAAGCTGAATAGCTTGAAATAGAAATGTTTTTCACAATTAAACTGTACTTATATTTAAACGGATTACTTATGCTAAACTGAATTATTTAAAATAGATCTATTTTCATAAAAATGGATTTAGCTTTAAATAACCTACAAAGGTTGATATGCCATAAAACCCAAGCAATCAACCAAACAGAGAAGCTTGTTTTAGTCGAAAAATGTTTGAAAATTTAGGTTTGCCACAACAAGCCAAAGTATAAAAGACAGGCCATTGAGTGGAAACACAGTAACTCTCATGGAAAGAAACAGATCTGGGTGCAGCAGCCAGTAAAGAAGATTATGCTGATAATGTTCTGGGATATGAAAGGAGCCATCACTATTGATTTCCTGTAAACAGTGCTTCCTCTTGCCGACTCCTTATGTAAAATTCACCTTATTTATTGAATGACCCTCGTATATATCAACAATTCTAGCTTCTTTTGTTCATTCCATTTCTAGTAATTTCAAAAGGGTGCAAGAAAATTTTAAATCTTGCAAAAACAAAACAACCAAGGAGCGACATTGAAGGGGTACTCCACGCTCCCCAGATCTCCGGCACAGGAGTCTCACCATTTGATGTAGTTTAGTGACATCCTTTTCTTTAGGCCACCTCTTTATTGAGGGGCCTAATTCCTCTGTAGGGGATGCAGTCAGTGTGAGTCATAAGTTTTGCAATATTTTGGTAAAATGAAGCACTATTCGGCAATTCCGAATGTTTTTGCCGAGGTCGTTAATGTGACAAATTATTTTCGACTGCGTAAGTACCTATCTTGCTTGATATTCTGCGAGTGCTACTCACTAGATCTGTCACTATGGCTTTGAGCACGGCCTCGGAATCTACATTTTCCGGTCAACTTTGCCTGATCATCGAGGTTCTTACAACTCGAGTGAAATTTCTTCAACCATTTAGTCATGATATCACGAAACTGGAAATGGATGGATGCTGGTGACTGTATCGGCATGGAAAAACTCTGTCAATGCATCGGTAGGAGGGGTGGGAATACTTCTAGGACCGAGAGCGTTAAAAACACTGAACAGCATTGAGAGAATACAACCTAGGATGATGGCCGCAACGTTTAATGGCAACCCCAAAGCAACAATTATCTCCTGCTACAGCCCTACCAATGTTAGCGAAGAAAACGAAATAGCCACCTTCTACGAAGATCTATCCTCCCTAGTACGTAGCATTCCGAAACACAACCTGCTAGTCATTGGCGGAGATATGAATGCACAAATCGGGAAAAACAGACACAACAAATACAGCCTACACTACGCGTCTAACAGGAATGGACAGCATTTAATAGATTTCATGATAGAAAATAGATTAACCTGCCTCAATACAAACTTTCAAAAAAGGGAGGGGAAATTATGGACCTACACATACGCGAATAAGAGTAAAGCACAGATAGACTACGTCCTTATAAACAGGAAATGGAAGAATAGTGCGATGAATTGCGAGGCATACTCCTCCTTCGAGGGTGTGTCCTCCGATCATCGAATAGTTACGGCCAAAGTACGACTAAGCCTAAGAAAAAACGCCACACGTAAAGCGACGACCAAGCACTATGACTGGGCCCTACTCAACAACAGAGATATTAGAGATAAATATGCATTAGAATTAAGAAACAGATTCGAAGCACTACAAGAGAAGGTAGAAATAGGCACCCCAAATGACGAATATGAAAATTTTGTAGAAGCACACCTGGAGACGGCAGAAAAGTGTATTCCAACAAAACCTAGAACTAAATATAGAGTCCCTTGGGAAACGCCAGCAGCTAGAGAAAAACGCGCACTCGTGAAGACTGCCTCCAAAAACTATCAACAGAACCCAACAAATACAAATGCACGAGAACTAGAAAAGGCGCAACATCAATTAACAGGAATATACCTAAAAGAACAGGCAGAATACGTACAAAATCAGATAGATAAGATTAGAGACTCGGTGGAAGATAGGCAATCCAGGATAGCCTGGCAAACAATAAACGAAGTAAGTGGAAGGAAGAGCACAGCCAAAGCAAAATTGAAAGCTGCTAGCCAACAAGAAAGAATAAAACTGTGGGAACAGCATTTCAAAAATCTACTAGGAAACCCACCGGAAATAACGGATGAACCCATCACCAGAATTATTAGTAAGCAATTAGACGTAAAACTAGGTCCTTTCACCAAAGAAGAACTCGACACGGTTCTCAGAAGAATTAAAAATAGGAAAGCGGCAGGGCTAGACGAGATCCCCCCAGAAGTGTGGAAGACGAGACAATTCGACGATATACTGCTCCGGCAATGCAACGCAGTCTATAGTCAAAATAGGATAGAACGATGGACGAAGGGATGCATCCTTCCATTCCCTAAAAAAGGCGACCTCGGACTAGCCAAGAACTACCGAGGGATAACACTTACATCCATAGCAGCCAAAATCTACAATGCCCTACTACGAAACCGCATAGAACCCAAAATGGAAAACATCCTTAGGAAAAACCAAAATGGCTTCCGGAGAAACAGATCCACAACCTCACAAATACTGACCATCCGTAGAATCCTGGAAGGCGTTCGGGCAAAAAACTTACAGGCGACATTACTATTTGTCGACTTTACCAAGGCCTTCGATTCCATACACAGAGGGAAGATGGAGCAAATCCTACTAGCTTACGGCCTACCAAAAGAAACCGTAGCAGCGATAATGATTCTCTACAGAAACACCAAAGTAAAAGTACGTTCACCAGATGGAGACACGGAATACTTCGACATTGTTGCAGGAGTACTACAAGGAGACACACTAGCCCCGTACCTCTTTATCATCTGTCTAGACTATGTGCTTAGGACTTCGATAGACAAAATCAGAGAAAATGGCTTTGAGCTGACTAAGAGAAGAAGCAAAAGGTACCCCGCAAAAACAATCACGGACGCCGACTACGCTGATGACTTGGCGCTACTAGCGAATACGCCTAATCAAGCAGAGACACTACTACATAGTCTGGAACGAGCTGCAGCTGGCATTGGCCTACATGTCAATGCAAACAAAACCGAATATATGTGTTACAACCAAACAGGCAACATTGCCACACTAGACGGAGCCTCTCTGAAACTAGTCGACAAATTCACCTACCTAGGAAGCAGCGTCTCATCAACCGAGAAGGACATCGACACACGACTGACGAAGGCATGGACAGCTATCGATAGGCTCTCGATCATATGGAAGTCGGACCTAACAGATAAAATGAAACGCAGTTTCTTCCAGGCAGCGGTTGTGTCGATACTGCTATATGGATGCACCACATGGACGCTTACAAAACGGCTGGAGAGGAGGCTGGACGGAAATTACACAAGAATGTTGAGAGCAGTATTAAACAAGTCCTGGCGACAACACCCCACGAGACTCCAACTATACGGACACTTGCCCCCCATCACAAAAACTATACAAGTTCGACGAACCAGACACGCAGGACACTGCTGGAGAAGCAAGGACGAGCTCATAAGCGATGTACTCCTGTGGACCCCCACTCATGGATGTGCAAGAGTGGGACGACCAGCACGAACTTACATACAGCAGCTATGTGAGGACACGGGTTGTAATCCTGAAGACCTGCCGGAGGCGATGAATGATAGGGAGAAATGGCGAGAGACGGTCAGGGATATCCGCGCAGGCGGCGCGACATGATGATGATGATGATGATTTAGTCATAGTACTGTAACAACTGTATAACCTTTAGCACAACAAATGTTTTTGGTCGCTACCACGGCATTATTGCCAAGTTAGAACTCGTAAAGGGTAAATTCTTGAATTAGACTACCATGCACATTTATCTGTACGGTTTTCAAATATCACACGGAGTAAAGCAATGCAGAACGTGTCAGCACACCAACTACCGCGATGCTACGAACAACATCGGGTACCTCCCTAAGCTTGAACTGCTTCGGTTACGTATATACGCGTCGCACGTACCAAAATACTGCAAAACTTTTGACTCACCTTTGTGTATATCATCATCATAATCATCAATAAATCATGCTGATGGCATGGATTTCCTTGACTCTCTCGCTATCTGTCCATCGCTTTTGGCAGATCCTAATCACTGCAACCAGTGTTCTTTTAGATCGGATGAATATATTGTATAAGGTTTATCCAGGCTTGAAAGGCTGACAAACGTCACAATTTATTGTAAGTTTTTGTTGGTTGGCCAACACGAATGTATCCATGTATTGGGTTCTTCCCTACTTCTTCAGTAGTCTTGCTCGTCTTATTTGGGTGGTTTGTGAGATGAGAGGCAAGTGGCCGTACAGTTTCTGTTTTGTGGGTTGCCACTTCTAGCCTTTGTTCAAAACAGATCCGGCTCAGCCGGCTGGGGTTGTGGAATACCCCGACTGCATCTCTGTAGAGGGGTAAGACTCCCCCAACGAATATCCTGTGGCCCAGTCGGCTGGGGTTGCAGAATACACCAACTGCATCTCTGTAGAGAGATAAAACTCCCCCAACGAGGGTCCTGAATATGACATTAAGCAATCTTATGGTGAGGCTTCAGTACTGCTGGAGCTTTGGGGGATGTGGAGTGCCCATTCATGGCCATCATTCCCAGGTCCACTCTGGCCCGGAGTGGTAGCACCTG